>CM053266.1:26499830-26564196 GCA_028583415.1 Protea cynaroides
TGAGTGGACAGATTTTTTTTTTTTTTTAAGTTTAACTGGACACGTAAGGTACATGCATTATCCGATGTCTACTAACGGGAGTCAATGAAAAAACGCAGCTTGACGTGCAAGAAACACCCCTCCAACGCAATGGTTTTAAAAATGAATCGAATCTAAACTAAATTGTTTAAATCGAAATTATGTAAGACTGATAATTAAATGATTCAATTCAGTTTTTAAAAATGAAATTGTTCAATTAAATGGTTCGATTCTTTTAAATATTCAATGATTTGAAATCGTTAAAATCGATTAAATCTTTACCTTAATCCATTAGCATTAAAGGTTTATGTTCGTAAAGATAAATTTTATTTTAATATTTTACACATACGTTATTTTTAAATTGTAAATACACTTTCATATATGATTAAATTTATTTTAATGCTTTTATTGATTTTTCTTCTCTTTTGTTTTTAACTCTTTTCCTCTCTCTCAGTAACGAAATCGTTTAAAAATTGAAACTATTTAATAATAGATTTCGATAAATACTTTAAAACAGTTTAATAAATAATTACCGAATTAAAACTGAAACCACATCGTTTAACACCTTTACTCTTCAAGTCTCACCCACATTGAGGCCCAAATGTTATTCATAAATATTTCGTCCCTTCTCTTTGTTGACCAAAATATCAACAAATCCACGATCCAGAACTATTGACTACATTCCTCAACAGTCTCTTATGGGTCCTTTATCGGTTTATTATTGATTTTTTCAATTTCTACTTAGTCAATCATTTTTTATATTTCATTAATTCATAAAAATTAAAACCAGTATCAAATGATCAACACCGATTTTGTCGGATTTGTTTTTGCCGATTCAATAATTTTTTTGGTTCGGCATCCATTTTGACAAGTTTAGAATTCCTTAAATTATATTATATACTACTCTCATGAAGCATGGTTTTAGTTCATAGTTTCAGTATAGGTATCAACTATCAATATCAAGTATCAGTACAATATCGATCAATATCTACTATTATACTGATGTGACATATCTTTTTAGTATCAAACACGTGTTTTCTAGTATTAGCTAGTATCGGTCAATATCAATTATGTATTGATACTCAATACTGATTCCATCATTCATTCCCATATCGACTAGGATAGGTATCAGTAGTATTGATCGATATGGTGGATTCGATCACCCAAAACATTAACACGAATAGAATTTTGAAAGAAAAAAGAAAGAAAGGGCATCTTAGTGCATAATGCTCTCGTTATTACAGAGTCTAAGGAGAGACAGAGTGTACGCAACCATATCATCGCAATATGAATAGATTATTTTTGTAATCTTACCATCGCAACAAGAATCGTTCTCTAGAGTTTTAAAATCAGGACCAATTTTAAGTCGGACCAAGGGAGTGAAACCAGCTTTTCTCGTGGACCTTTTCAAGTACGGATCAACTTTCACAACTTTCAGGATGCAAGCGTTTCGAAGCTCTCCTTTATCGAGCTTTCCGCCTGTCCGGCAGTAAATTAATGCCATCAATCTTGACCGTTCATTGATGGCATATGTCCGTCTCCACTAAAATGAGGAATACTTCTTAATTCATCTGCAGAGCATGAAGGATATCATGGTCATCTGTTCTTGTGACCCTCTGTAAACACCCACTTTCGTTTCTCTGTATCGTTTGGTCGGTCGATCGATCCTGCGAAACTATAAGCCAAACAGAAGAACACCAAAAACCCAACCATACCCAGAAAGGAAAACAGAAACCAATCTACCAGCCTAGCTCTTTTTTTTTTTTTTTTTTCAAGATGGAAAAACGAACCACCACCAACCAATCTATTCAATCTCTGTTTCTTTGTATTTACTTCAAGCTTCAACCAGTACTGAAAGGCCCTTCTTATCAACAAAATCCATTTTTCAAACACTGATTTTTGGGCTTAATTTGGCTTTTTAAATCAGTGATGAAATGGTATTCAGAAGAACAACCAAGAAGAGGGTCTTCTATCTGAGGATGAAGCTCCCACACCGCCATGGAAGACACGATAAGAGCTTATGTTACAGATATTTCAGATGGGTTATTTGGTTTTCTTTATCTCTTTATTTCTTCAGTTCTTATCTCATCAGTAACTCCAGCAGAACCACTCCTCTGCGTAAAACCACCGTCTCCGCTTCCCTCGCCAGCTTCGTCTCTCGAGCCCTGTTTGAAACCAATACCACAGTTCTGCAACAACCCAGAAATCTAAATCCACTTTTGTCTCCAGGTAAATTATTTTACTTCATCTTCTCTGGTTTTCCTGATTATTTCATCATTCTTTCTCTCATTTCGTTTAATTTGATTCCTTCTCTCAGGTTTGTTCAATGGTCTGAAGATTTATGTTTACGATCTCCCACCCAAATACAACAAAGACTGGCTTGCAAACGAGAGATGTAGTAACCATCTGTTCGCTGCAGAAGTCGCGATACACAAAGCCCTATTGAATAGCGAAGTAAGGACGCTTAATCCATGGGAAGCTGATTTCTTCTTTGTTCCTGTTTACGTTTCCTGCAACTTCAGTACTGAAAATGGGTTTCCGGCGATTGGTCATGCTCGACCTCTGTTAGCTTCTGCGATACAAATCATATCTACTGAAATGCCTTTCTGGAATAGAAGTCATGGGTCTGATCATGTTTTTGTTGCTTCCCATGATTACGGAGCCTGTTTTCACGCTATGGTGAGTTTCCATTAATTATTTTCCTTAAATAGACTTTAATGGCTTAAATTGATGGTCGAATCCTTAAATGTTCCTGCTTGGCTTCTTGGGTTTGAAGGAGGATGTAGCGATTGCAGATGGGATTCCAGAGTTCTTGAAGAAATCGATTATATTGCAGACATTTGGGGTCAAATACAAACATGCCTGCCAAGAGGTTGAGAATATTCTGATTCCGCCGTATGTTTCGCCGGAAACTGTACGAACGACGCTCACGAAGACCCATGAGAGCAGCAATAAGAGGGATATTTGGGTTTTCTTCAGAGGAAAGATGGAAGTTCATCCCAAGAACATCAGCGGAAGATTTTACAGCAGGTTGACATTTCAACTTCTGAACATTGAACCGGAAAATCGGGTCAAAGTTCTTCTGTGTTTTTTTTTAGGACGAAAATGCCCATACTGATGCACGTATCAATCGTGGACTAGGGAGGGGTGTTTTTGTAAAATCAAGTGATAATGTATTTTTTTATTTATTTTTCAGGCGAGTAAGAACGGTGATATGGCACAAATACAACTGGCGCCGGAAGTTTTATCTGAAGAGGGAGAGATTTGATGGTTATCAATCGGAGATCGTACGGTCAGTATTCTGTCTCTGTCCACTTGGGTGGGCCCCATGGAGTCCAAGGCTGGTGGAGTCGGTTGTTCTCGGCTGTATTCCTGTTATTATCGCCGACGGCATTCGGCTTCCGTTCCAAGATGTGGTCCGATGGTCGGAGATTTCTTTGACGGTGGCCGAGAAGGATGTCGGGAAGCTGGGGAAAATATTGGAGCATGTGACCGCGACAAATCTCTCTGACATACAGAGGAACTTGTGGGACCCAGTGAACAGAAGGGCACTGCTGTTTGACCAAAATATCCATGAGGGTGATGCCACGTGGCAAGTCTTACATGCCCTATCAAAGAAGTTAGATAGGTCGTACAATCGTAAGAGTCTTTCCAGCCAATCAATGATCGACGCGTGACGTAAAGGGATTGGCTTATACGAGAGGTGCCAGCTGTTGGTTTTGTTTTAGCCAGCGTGGATTGCTGATGCAGACAAATAGTGGAGGACAGCCTGTATCAGGTGGTCCCATCGTGGAAGCATTGGTGCTGGGAAGTCATTGGTTGTGCGGCTGATTAAAAAACTATATTTTTTTCCGGGTAAGAGAAATATAATACACTGTATATATATATATATATAGAGTGAAATAAATAAAAATGAAATTCGAAAATAATTTATGACCGTTGCCAGAAATGTTGTGGTTACTTAAATGGGAAATCGGAATCTGATTGATAAATAAGGATGAATATAGATGTAATGGGGTGGCAGGGCAGTGCCAGCTCAAGTGTCAGACCCTTTATAAATTTTAGTTAATTAAAAGGTTGTGGTGGTGGGCCCAGGGGGACGAAGGTGGTCACGGTCACGGACACGGAATCATAAAAAGCATTTTGTGAAATCTGGAAATCTGTTTTCTCTCTCTCTCCTCAATTCATACCCTTCTTCTTAAGGTTCTATGCGGATCCGCATCCTCTCCTCCTAGAACATCTAGAAGGACGGCGTCTCTGTCGGATGGGTGTTCGAACGTGTGATTAGAATTTTCTCAAAAATCATTTGTCAGTCATCTGACGGAGACATACCCGTCGTCCCAGAGGTTCTGAATTCGGTTCTCTGCAATATCAAATCAGATCATCTGATCACCGTCCCCCTATTAACCTTAGCTTAGAAGCCAGAGCTTTGGCAGACTTTTTCTTGGTCAATATCGTAGTCCTCTTTATTCTGTGGAATACATAGGTCCCTTGTAGTGAGAATCTCTTGTAGTGAATTGTAGTGAATTGTAGTGAGGATTTCCTCTATTCAAGGTGGATTGAGATATATTTCGATGCACTTTTGATTACCTTGAAATACATGTTGATTTATTTTGAGTGAATAAGATTCTCAGTACATAGGTGACTTTATTACGGAGGATCTTTTTCCCACAAAGGAAGTGAGGATAGTTTTTTTTTTTTTTTTTTTTTTTCTCTTTTGCTCTCCATGGATTTCTAGATATTTGGTCCGATTAATTTTGCGGGTTTATACTGACCCTACAACCACATGAACTAAGTCATTTTGTACAAATTAATGTCATAAACAAGGATAGTTCAACAACTTGTAACTTTCACGGGATCATTACCCTTCATATTTGGTGGGTCTTACACTCCAAAGGTGGCTTCACGTGGTTTCACATCACATCCTTAATGGGAAGTACATGTCATTTAGGGTGTCTATTGGTTCATCTTGGTCAGACTTAACTCGGTGATCATTAATTTAAAATTTGTACCATGATACCGTGTGTTTAATTAATTTGTCTTTATAGGCGGTGAGATGTTGACATGTTTACATTTGGTTCAATCGATTTTGATTCCTAATCGGTCTTATGTTAATTAGTTTAATCGATCTATAAATGGGTTACAATGATGTAAGTCAATTGATTCATAATTGATCTTATACTACTTGGTTTTATGTTAATTGGCCTAATCTTGCCAATCTTCCCCAAGGATGAAAGCACAAACCCTTGGCCAGGTTCTACTTCCTAACTTAGTGTAGAGGCATGTCCTCTGGTACCACTCAATACATTTCCACTCAAAAGTCAAAATCCAAAACAAAAAGAGCCCAGTGGTCTCACACTCCAACGGTAGGTTCCACATCTCATGAACAATATCAGGTTTGGTCCGTAATCAGTCGGTGCGGTTGGACTACCATCGGGCTACACCCTTTGTACCGTGAACGATCGATTAATAATTGGTCCAAGACTAAACCCGACAAGTTTAGTAAATGGTCCAAGCTTGTTTGGGTTTTTGTCGATCGATCCAATTTAGAGGACACAGTGTGGGCTAAAAATTCACAAGCTTGTCTGGGTTTTAATCCCATGGTTGGTTTGAGTTTGGATTGGGGTTTGGGTTTGAGTTTGGATTGGGGTTCGGGTTTGACGTTGGAACACTAGAGACTCCAACAGCAAAAGGAGCAACTCGCACCAAGGTGTTTTTATATGAGAATGGTTCATCTGCGCGTATGCATATCTTTCGTAAGATTCATCACTATCTATATCTAGTGGTCCCACACTTCAATGGTAGATTTCACGTCTCATGAATAATGACAGGATCCTATGAAAAGTACACGTGTAGGTGATCCGAACTCTGTTTGTTTTATCAACAAGGCAATTAGAGCCCATTGATTTAGTTTTATCTTACAGATTGGAGGTTGAGATTATAGAGTTGAGTATATGTAATTTCAAATTCCAAGTTTTGTTAAGGCCTGAGCGGAACCTGAACCCGAAAGACCTGGTTGGGCTTGGAAAAAGTATAGAATGGACTGGGACAAAGGTGGGTTGGGCCAGATTTTTGTAGCCCTGCTCCCCTTTACGAGGCCAAAAACCAGTTAATTATCAGTACTGCATTTAACAAGTTGGAGAAGGAATCCGCGCAAAGATTTCTTGAGGTGGAGTTTACTTGCGAAAACGAAGAAAAAGGCAAGGAAGGTCGGGGTTTTGTGCCCAGGGATCACTCCGATGCCTAAGTCAGGATTCTAAGCAGCAAGCAGGGAAATGGGGTTGATACTTTGTAACGCCCGACCCGAGGAGGGGGAAATGGGAATGATAAAAAGCAATGAATGCACATTAAATGCGAAGTAAATGAGTCCGTTGACCTTAGAGGCTTGAAACCTATTTACTGTAGTTGGTGAAGTGGTTTATGTTGGATCTGTCCCTGACTTGAGTTGGAGTTGGTGGATGCATCCTAGACACACTTTCAGTGAAAAACCGACTTTGCCCTCAATCGCTCATATTGGTCAATATGATCGATGCTATAAGATTTTGTGTAAATCAAAGGGTTCAAGGCGTAGCATTGGAACTATGTAGGCTTTTGTTTACCGAGGATTCGAATCCCTCTCTTTCCGCACTTTCACCCAACGTTCCTATTGATGGATACTTTTTGTACCAAACACGAGTATATCGGTTAAATTAATTAGATTCGAAGCTAAAACATGATTTAGATATAAATCAATTAACATAAACAGATGCAAACTGGCCTTTACCAACCAACCCCCTTGACCCTTGTAAGATTCGCTAAATGGACATCGTTAGAATCTTTTATAAATACCAAAATTATTTCTTTATTTATTGTGAAAAAAAATAAAATTAAACTATCCATGCAAACAAATCGTGATGTATATCACTCATTAATTTTTATAGTACATTCTAATTAAAATTAAGCTTGTGGCATTACCATATAAACTGTTATTAAACAATTAATGTTTAAAATTAATTAGCAATAAACCATCATCATCATCATCATTTTCATCATCTCTTTATAAATAATTACTTAGACCTTCTTTACACAAAAATAAACAACAAATTTTGATTATATAGCACGTGCCATATAATGTCTTATTCTTTTTTCTTCTTCCTTTTTTTTTTTTTTCAACTAAAAGCATGTACTATAGGGCCCAAAGTATGGGCCTCCAAGGTAGTAGTTAGAACTACCCCTCGTGCTAATTAATTTACAATTCTACTCTCTAAATCCTTGTGCATACTTTCATGTACTTGTTTGTTTCTCGGTTTAATTGTTTAAGCATTTGGGTTGTAATCTAAAATGATTTTTTATATGATTTTTTGTTTTTAACCTATTGTGAAGAACTAGGATGGGAAACATGATGATGACAAAGTTGTCTTTTAAAATTTAAACTTAACACAATTAATGAAATGAACCTTTTTGTAACATATTTTAGAAATTATGGATAATATGTGTAATTGTCATAAACTAGTGGATAATAGGTGCAATTAGTATATAGTCTAGGGGCAATTTATGTAATTTACCCCTTTATAAATAATTAATTAGTGCCCTTTACCCAAAAATAAGAGAAATTTTTTTACTATATCGCACATGCCTTTAGTATCTTATTCTTTTTTTTTTTTGGTAGGATTGATGTCTTAATCAGCTACTTACCAATTTTAACAACTAAATGCATGTAATATAGGGCTCAAAGCATGGGCCTCCAAGGTAGTAGTTAGAACTACCCCTCGCGCTAATTAATTCACGATTTTACTCCCTGTCTGCATGTGTATACCTTCATATACTTGTTTGTCTCTTTATTTAATAGTTTTGGTTTTTCGTATTATAATTCAACATGATATCAAAGCCTTCTATGTATTCCCATGTATAGAGTGTTATGTCTGTATGTTGTCATGGGTTGATATCAAAGCCTTGTGTCTTCCCATGTGTAAGAGAAGTGATTCGTTTTACTTATATTATTTTAGAGATTTTGAATACAAAACAAACAATTCATGGAATTATTTTATGGGATTATTAGACCACGACGAAAATAGTTTAATGTGTTTTGTGACCTATAAACTATAGAATATACATGAACAATGAAAAAAAAATTGAAGAATAAAGATAAAAATTAGTTACACGAAAGAAGAGGGTCAAATTGAAAACTAATGTTTATGGGACGTGCATACCTCAATCTTCAAGCTTTGATGAAGAACTCTAAATATACCGCTTAAAATGTCAAGAGAGACCTCTAGACTTGACTTTATTATTAACTCTACAAAAATTAGCACTAGAGTCACAATTTCCTAGATCTGTTGTCATTTAGTTTTTGTTTGACTTTATGATTTTCTAATGTCTTTCACCAGTCCAAATCCCATGGATTCAATATATAGATTACGGCCAGTTCCATCACACACTTTCCTGGCTCAAAAAGAGAGTTCAAAGGCCAACTACCTGATGAACTTGATATGACACTGAGAGGGGGGGGGGGGGTGAATCAGTGTCTAAAATTTTTCTCTGACTAACTACTGCGCCCGGAGCCGATGGAGATATATTCTTTTACACACACACAAAGCGTATGCAAATCTACCTCGCTACCACTCGGTGGCCGGTCTACAGTATTTGCACACCCATCCTGCAAGCCATTCCACGCACTCCAAAATATAATGAAAATAAACACAATGAACACGAGATATTACGTGGTTCACCAACACAGTGTGTGATGGCTACTCCACGGAGTAATGCCCAACGGGCTCCGTATTTACTCAACACTCGGCTTTTGGTCTCCTAACAAGACAAAGGATATTAACCCTAGGTTTTCCCAAAGATAAACGAGAGGCGCACCAACGCCAAGATTCGGGCTTAACGGCCGTGTCCGAGACCCCGAACACACCACGCCTTAACTCGCACCCACGAAGCAAGTCACATTTTTTTTAGGCTTATAATTATGCCTTACAATTTTTCCCCACTAGCTAAGTATTTAATAATTTTCACCTACGCTAGCATACAATATATTGAAAGCAACAAATAGGTAGGGAATTGAAAACCTTACAACTACTTTTGAATGACCATCAATATCTCCGAGCTTCACACGCCCTTAGGTACTCTCTAACGTCTTCAATGATGATAGAGATCGATTCACAGAGCACACCTCATCGACAGGGTTCCAATCTCTTCCACACAACCCATAATCACCATGAATGTGAAAATAAAAGCTCTACTGACCTCTCATAGAGATTTAACACTTCATCGATGCACAAAGAAGAGGTAGTTGGTGATTGATCACTCCCACGGGGGCACGAAACCCTAGAAAATCCTTCCCATAGCTTCAAAATGCTCTTTTCAATTTTTCTCTAGGTTTTCACGACTCCCAACGGCGCCCAATAGATAGGGCATCGAAAAATATGAATGCTGCAATTTGAACGGACCGATTTGGAGCTCGGATGAAGAAGTTATGGCGGTTTGAAGTTCGGCCAATCAGAAAATTCAAAACGGAATCTTTCGGAGGCATACCATGCACCTGCGCTACACGGAATCAGGTTAGTATTCCATGCAACAAATAGCATTATAATAAGCTGCATCCGCCCAATCCGAAGGGTCGCGGGAGCATCAAGATGCGATCGTCGCACTACACCTTAGCCCGCCTCAATCTGATCCATCGATTAGAATCTGAGAAGCGTGGCTCTCTCTTGACCACTGATATCGGATCTTCTTCTTTGTTACTTGCCGAAATGCCCTTAAATAACTTATGAAATACCGAAATTGCCCCTAAACAATTTGTGAAATCACTTTTTCGAGCGATCCGACGAAACTGCGATATCTCTCCATCCGACGCCGGAATTGAGTGATTCAAGTTACGTTGGAAAGATAACTCGACGCTCTACATCTTTCCACCGCCGGATTTCCATGAACCTTCGCGGGACCCATCAAAAATAGACCCAAAGTTAAAACTCTGTCAAACCTTGGAATTTGAACCCGAAACTTTGTGTGCATGCATGCCGATGCCGTGGGCTGCCGTGTTGGCATGTCACCTTGCCACCATACCGTGGGTCCCACTCACATTTTTTCTCTCCTCTTTCTCTCTCTTCCGATCCCTCTCTTCTTTCTCTTTTGAATTTCTCTCTTAATGTCACAACACCGAAACATGAGAAACATGAACATGATCGAGAAAAGCTTCAAGAACACCTGTCGCATCATCGAAACCCGGCCGCATCATGAGAAACTCGGCCACATCACCGTGGGGTCCACAAACACTCTCTCATCAAAATCGGTGTAATATCCCGTTTAACTCATTGTAAGTCATTTGAAACACATGTAGAACCTTGTAGAACACATAAGCAAAGTTACCACATCCGTGCCCGCATTGACACTCTCTCCTACCGACCTCTCTCTCCCATTTCTCGATGAATACTCATAAATACTGTCACATCAGCCAAGTTGCCAACAATGACAACATAAAGTCCAACACTACCTCACTAAGAAAGAAGGTGAGAAACTAGAAACTCTTAAAGCTTTTCAACCAACTGGTAAAGAAAAAGGAAGTATGTAAAAGAACAAATTGAAAAAGAAAAGAATTTGTGTGTGTGAAGGTGTATAGATGGTAAGAAAAGAGAAATGTAAGAGAAACGAAAGAAGTACAAGTGCCCTAGTACTCTATGTATCAGAAAAGGTGGATTAGGGCACCTTTGATAACTCTTCCAATCCCTAATCTTATTGATTCCTACTCCCAGAAATTTGAGAATAGAATACTTGTAAGACCCGCACTCTATGAACCCGATTTAAACCTTGAGTTCATGTCGTAATAGGTCTTCCAATCATCACTGGGCCAGACGGGACGAGCGGATGACAACCAGGTATGAAATCGGACCAAACGGACCAAATTAAGCATGAATTTAGTCATACCGGTCGATGGTACCGGTCTTAGCATGGGTACCGATCGACCGGTATAGTCAGCAGACTATCAAGATCCAGAACCGGATCTCTGTGGGGCCTACTTTTCAAATTCCGAACCCTAGGACTTTCCTAATCCTAGAAGGCTTCCTAAACCTAAACCTAGCCTATATAAACACCTCTAAACCTCTTAGAATCCCTTTCATTGATCCTCACAAACCCTAGAAAGGAGAAAGAGGCTGAAGAAGGAGGAGAAGCTAGGAAAAGCTGATATTGTCGTTCGACGAAGAATAACTCACCGCAAGTCGACGATAAGTGTTTGAACCTTCCTTTACTTTATGAACTCTTATAGGGTTGGTTATTGTTGAATCAATACCATGCAAAGCGGGTATTGATCTAAAAACCTATCTTGCCAATAAACCCTATTTTTACCGATAAACCATAATCTAGTTGGTAAACCCTAGATTGGAGTTCTAGGATGAATACCATCAAATTAGGACTTGGATGAAGTTGGAAACAATTCTAACTCAGTGCTTAGACCTAGAATGTGTAGGAGAAACCCAGGATCAATAGGGGATGATCAACGGCAGTCGAGAATCGAACGTATAGTCTTCCGGAGACATACCGGTCGACTATACCGGTACCTTCCGGGAGCTGGTCTATGGGGATCAGCTGACCATACCGGTCACAGGTTTCCCCACAATGCTGCAATCGATATTGTGACCGGTCAGCTCTGTGAGATGTGTTTTGTTATCGTTGGTTTTTCGACCAACATAAAACCTAAGAAAACTATTCTAACTAAAACCCTAATATTGTATAGGACTTTGTGATAGCACGTTTGGATCTTGCGACGTGGAGCAAGCTATCAAACGAGCGTCAGGTAAGGGAATCAGACCTAAACCCTAATAATCTAATGGACAGTAAACTGTTGTTAATAACTATGACTATGTGGATTGATGTTTGTGCATATTATTCGCATGTCATCCTTTACTTTCAGTTATTATTATTGTTCATGCATACTCGCTATGCTAGGATGTCATTGTTAGGCATGTGATTATTTTTGTTGGTGTGTGGAATGGGAAGGGCATGGGGCCTGGGGTCTGGGATCATTCCTCACACTAACACCTTTTCGTAGTATTCTATCTTAGCATGCTTGGTGCGGGTAGGGCATCAGGGGGAGGACGTGGCACTGTGGTCTCCGGCCTGGCCACCAGACTCTAGCTCTATCTCTATGTCGTAGGGAGCTATGTTGGGATAGGGTCTACCTTGCGTATTGTTCTGTCTTAGTATGCTTGGTGCGGGTAGGGCATCAGGGGGAGGACGTGGCACTGTGGTCTCCGGCCTGGCCACCAAACTCTAGCTCTATCTCTATGTTGTAGGGAGTCGTCTTTGGGATAAAGCCCTCTTGTGATGACATATATGATTGGTTAGTTGCGAGTCAAGTTTGCAAGCCCTCGCCAACAGGGACTAACGTGTTGGTATGGGTAGAGCATCAGGGGAGGTGTTGGAAGCCTTAACTCTATCTCTATTCCATGGTGGGTGTATGTGGGTCGACAGCGGTGTGATTTACTGGGCGATTCCACACACTCGTGTATAGAGATGCGGTGGCCGCCAATCCTTTTTATAGCACATTACAAACTTAAACCAGACCATGAAATAATATGATTGTTACTCATGCATATGAACGTTACACTGTCTGATTGTCTTACTGAGCTAAGTTGTGAGCTCACCCTTGTATATATACATGTTTTTAAATGTTGATGCAGGTTATACGATGGATGATTACGTGAATGCTTCGGCGTATGGAGATGTTGCTGCTCTGGATGTGCAGGTCGGAGAGGACGAGCATGACGCTTCATGCGAGTGCCCTTTCTGTGTGTACCTTTAGGAATGATTTGATTTTATTTATTTTAATTATTTAGTTGGAATGAAGTTGATGTAAGATATTATTTAAGTTTTGGTTATTTGAATAATTAGATATTTTATTTAAATTTATCAATAGATACTCAGTTCATTTTATTTAAAGACTTCCGCTGTATTTATTATTATTCTGATTGTGGTTATGTGCGATGGTTTGTATGAGTGGACACGGTCTTATTGAGATCCTGGTGTGAGTCGTTGGTTCAGTAACGGTTCACTCACACTGTTCTAGTTGGTTTAGAATTGGGGTGTGACAATACTGTTTGGTAAATATTGTCTTATGTCATGCTCCAAGACATTGGACTGCTCTCAAAATAATGAAAGATTAGGAATTCGAGAGCTTTTTTTTGAAGCTCTTGGCGCTCCAGAGCAAGTCTATCTTGATACTATTTTCCGAGGCTCTTGAAGTTGTGCAAACCACGATCCTTTTTCCTTTGCAACGAAGAAGGTCAGCAATGAACAATGATAGGATCTTGTAGAGAGTACATATACATACAGGTGATCTGAACTTTGTTTATCTTATCAATAAGGCAATTAGAGTCCATTGATTTAGTTTTCTGTTAGAGATTAGAGGTTGAGATTATAGTGTTGTAGCTTATGATATATCTTTTGCTCAGGTTTGCATCGTGCACAGTTCAAGTTTTTGTAATTTCAGAATCCAGTTTTTGTTAAGGATTGAGCAGAACCTGAACCCGAAAGAGCTGGTTTGAGTTGGAAAAAGTATGGAATGGATTGGGACAAAGGTGGGTTGGGCCAGATTTTTGTAGTCCTGCTCCACTTTATGAGGCCAAAAACCAAATAATTATCGGCACTGCATTTACGAAGTTGGAGAAGGAAGTAAAACAAATAATAAAAATTTTGGATTTGATTTGCATTATTATCCCTACTAAAAAAATCGGATTTCGGATATGAATCTAATAATCTCGAATATAATCATATATGAATATGGATATCACTCTTTCGAATTTTTTATTTGATATCCGATTCATATTGATAGTTGATTAATAGAAAAAAAACCTTTATTTTTATTAGTTAATAATTTTGAGGGTTCTTAAAGATTCTGTTGGACTGATGTGACCCCTATTGCCACGTCAATCTCTAACATGTGTGCTAGGTGGGATCCACCATCACTTGTAACTGTCTTGATGGGAGACCGTTACAAAGAGGCATATAAGAAGGGGACTCTGGTTTCTAGAATGGATACGTTAATCCATCCATTCGTATCATTCAGAAGAAAGACTAGAAACCAGAAGGCAGGAAACAATTAAAAGAATTTTGACAGCAATGACATCGAATACTTCGAGTTCTTCCGCAGTGGCTGATTCGATATTCGTTTGACCAGGACCAGCAGGAGGTATGTTGATCTTTTCATGACTCTAATATGGTATCAGAGTAGGATCGTATGCTTTGCCGATCATTTTTTCGATTTTCCTCGGATCCGTTGTCAGTGTATTTTTCCCACAGTTTACTGTTTTTTTGCCCTTATATTTTATTTTAAAATTTTTTTGGAATGCTTTGAGGCAATCGGGTGATGGCTGCCTGCAGGTGTGCACCCGCATGGCTGCCAGCCCACAAGCCCGCAGGCGAGTAGGCACACACCCGCATGCCTCTTTCGCACCAGCAATTCACCGGCCAGCAAACCCCCCACAGGCATTTAGAACAGCCAACAGAGGCTGCCACTGACTGCGCTAGCCGCAGCAGGCCAGCCCTCATGGGTTAGCCTGCCGCAGCCTTGCGCGGTCAGGAACAAATTGTTGCAGATGGTTTAGCGATCTGTGGGGCTTCGCCGGTTTATGGTGGTGGCGTCTTTCGTTGGTAGCGGCGGCGCCGTGGTGCTCTCCATTCTCCAAGGGGAGTGCCGATGTATTCGGTACATTTTAGAGCCGTTGGGAACCGACGTATTCCTTTGAATTTCATTCGGTTTGTTTTTCATGACAATGGCATAATTTTTGAAAATAGAATATACAATTGTGGGCTTTTTAGTCCTTTTCGACCATTTTAAAGAAATAAAAATAATGATACGAGTAATGGGTTTATGGTTTTAAAGCCCATCATTGGGTTTTATAATGTTATGGGTTTTAATGAACAGCCCATTGATTGTTAATATTAAAAAAAATTTTGACCCGATTCTGACCCAGAACCCTTTTGAATCGGACCTGGTTGAACCAATTGATCTCGGCCTATTTTGGTTTGATCCGGCTTGACTTAAACCCAGTTTTAAGATTTAAAAGGTTCTGTAAATGGTGCTATTTAATAATATTGAACTGCTTTTATTACTTGTCACCACTGCATAGTTACAGACCGAATGTCACTTTTCAAGTGACTGAGCCTTTTGTGACAGTCTGTTCTGTACGTCGCTAAAAGTCATGAACAGTGACTGTATCTATTGTGACAGTCTGTTCTGAACATCGCTAAAGGTCATGAACAGTGATTGTATCTGTTGTGACAGTGTGTTCTGAACGTCGCTGAAATTCAGTTTTCTTTTAGTGACATTTACAGATAGAACGTCACTGTATCAATATACGTAACAAAATGTATTAAGCACTGTTTGGTTAACCCTTAAATGAAGCAATCAACTATAATAGTTGACTAATACTAGACCTGGTTCATTTTAGTTTGACCATTAATGAAGAACCAATTCAATTTCTGGTTCAAGACAGATTATGCTTGGTTTTGTTTAGGTTGCATTTGTGTTGGTTCTGAGCTGATTTTCTGGCTTATTTATTAAAAGTGACATTATTTGCTCTTTTTAAATCCATTTTTTGTGATTCTTTGAACCTACCTGGGGTTGTATGATGTGATCTTCAGTGTTTTACAGTCCATGACCTCAAATTCTGTCATGAAACACTGAATATAACCGAATTACGTTACTTTGGACACCCGTGATAGTTCGAAATGTCGCTCTTAAGTATTGCTTGGTTATCTTAAATGCATTTTAGTTATATTAAGTGTTGATTAGTTATTCATGAAGTACTTTCGGTTACATTATTGTCTATTACATGCGCTTTATTGTTATACAACTGTGAAACCCATGTGTCACATTAAGGTTTCATGTGACACACTAAGGATGGGTGTATGATGCAAATTTATTTAACAAATTTTCATTGAGGGACTAAGTAGTTGTCACAATTTTAAGTAGTCCATTAAATTCAATATAAGAGGCAATTTAATAAATGAATTTCTTTGGCATCATTTGTATTGTAGCCTGTGCATGGATTTTGGCACTTATCCCCAAAGGGAAGTAGTCAATCTTCATGTATGAGTTTGAATAAGATGGAATGCAAAGCATTCAGATGGAAGGGATTCTTATGGCCCAAAGGTACGTGATTCCTTTTGTCTTGGGTGTCATGCATTTCAGTCTTATTGATTAAGGTGCATACCTTATAAATTACGATCTTTGCCCAAAGGTAGACTGTGAGGATTTTGATTTGCTGCTGAATTTATCAACATAGGTTGATATCAGCAATTTAGTAACAAATTGTGCTAAGTTACAATTTTCGCCCAAAGGTAGGTTGTAGCAAATCACATTTTGTTTATGATTAAGCATTGATTTTCTCATTATTCAGTTATTGAGCATGTCTTTTCATCAATTACTGCTTCAAAATTATTTGTTTTCCCTATTGATTAATATTAACTATGCTTATTGAAAAAGCTAATTAAGGGTTAATGGATTTGTATATAACCATTAAAGAATTCTTTATTCTCAATGATACATGTTCAACCATTGAGATGACTCTCTATCAGAAATGGCCTCATGGTATTCACCTAACGTTAAAGCTCGGCCAATATAAATAAGTACTTCAGAAGTTTCATTCCTAAGAGTACTATTGTACATGACTGTCTGAAGGTATTTGGAAAGCATTTTGTGAGAACCATTAAATCCATTGTATGTACCCCTATAAAGAAATTTCAGCTCCTTAGGACACCATGCTCATATCCATGTGCATAGGCACATCTTGAGTATGAGGGATATAATAACTTGTTTTTGAGTTCATTTTGGATAATATTCATCATAGTTATTGATGGAATGATTTTGGTTGTACAATCCATATTACCTATACTATGTAAGCTTTCTAAAAAGAATGCCACCATAGGATATTGAAAGGACCACTTACTTAGCAATATAGGTGCGATCTCAGGTGGAGATTATTGATGTCTGGATCTATATAGGACATGGAAATTTTGGTCTAATATTCCATCATGTTCCAAGAACCTAGTATCTGTTTTGAGATTGACACCTATTGGTATTGTGTTTAACTTTAATTGTATCAAAACAATATTCTAACAGACTCTGGTTCATTCTTGGATGGCTTATATTAATCATATTTTGATCTAGTTTCAGAAATAATTTGTTTGCTTCCTTTAATAGTATTGGAATTAAAAGATAAATTGTAGATGAAAAACCCAAACTATGACTTTAGAGATTGATAACATCTCTATATATGTAACTCAAAACTTTAGTGATAAATTTTCTAGAAACCTTAGATTTTTTAAATTTTAGAACTTGTTTGGACTGCATCAAGGACCACCAGACCAACAAGCAGGAGGTATGTAGAATCTTATTAATTCATCCATTCGTATCATTCAGAAGAGAGACTGAGAAACCAAAAGGCAGTTCCCACTGATAAAAACAATTAAAAGAAATTTGATGGCAATGGCATCGAATACTTTGAGTTCTTCCGCAGTAGCTGATTCGATATTCGTCGGACCAGGACCAGCAGGAGGTATGTTGATCTTTTCATGGCTCTAATAGATTCTTGAATGAATCGATATTTAAAATTTAACTATTATATAAATTGGATTCGAATTTTAAACATAATTTATATACAAGTCCATTAACATAACCGGATGCAAATGCGAAAGTTATCACATATACTTCAGAATCTCTTGACTCTTGTAAGATTTGCTAAATGAACATCATTAGCATCCTCCATAAATATCAAAATTAATTCTTTATTTATTGGGGAAAAAAAGAAAATTAAACTGTCCACGCAAACAAATTGTTATTAAACAATTAAAGTTTAAAAATTAATTAGTGATTAATCAACATCATCATTGTCATCATCTAAACCACTTTTCTATCCTGCATCTTTATAAATAATTAATTAGAGTTTCTTAACACAAAAATAATTAACATTTTGGCTACATCACCCATGCCATTGTTGTCTTAATCTTAACTCACGACAATAAAAAGCCTTTTGTGCGACCATAATTAGCGACGGTATTAAAAATTCTGTCGCCGAAAATAATTTTAGAAGACTCGTTCTTAAATTACCGTTGAAAAAATTGATTTTAGCCGACGGGTTCTTAGTTTCGTCTCTGAATTTCATATTAGCCGACAGAATTTAAGTTCCCGTCGTGAAAAATCATTTTAGCTAACAAGTTTTAAATTGTCGTCGCCAAAAATTAGTTTTTATCAACGAGATCTATGTTCCCATCGCCTATCTTTGACTTTATCCGATGATATTTAAATTTCCATCATTGAAAATATTTTTAGCCAACAACATATAGATTCCCGTCATCGAAAATAATTTTTGGAGACGGTAATTAAATTTACCATCGCCAAAAAATCGTTTTTGCCAACATGTTCTTATTTTTCGTCATTGAAAATGGTATTAACCGGCAAGACCTTCAATGCTGTCGCCTAAAATATCATGAAACCCAAAATTTCGTCTTCGAAAATAAGTTTATCTGACGGAACATTAAATACTGTCACCTAAAAGTTGTTTTAGCCAACAAGGCTTAGAATCTAGTCGCGAAAAATACATTTTAGCTGACGGGGCTTATATTCCTATTGCCAAAAATGTATTGTAGCCGACGGGCTTAGAATCCCGTTGCGAAATGAAAAATAAAAATTAAGGCACTTTACTTTTATCACGTCTCTTCCTCAATCTCTCACTTTGACCTTTCAGGTGGGAGAGCTGTAAAGGGGCCATTTCGTGAAGCAAAGAGGGCTTGAGAAAACTTCGGCCAGATCAAGGGGAGGGAAGGTTTCTCAGAGGCGATAAACCGAAAGGAGCTCTCAGGGTTTTCGGCGTCAGGCAGAAAGGAATGGAGAGTAGCTAGAGGCCAAAAGAAGGGAATCGAGAAACTAAGAGAGAAAGGGAAGGGGTGAGCTGGATGTCAACCTGAAATTGGTGGTTGCTGTTGGAGGATTTGAGAGAAGAGAAAAGAGAGTGAGAGGGCTTTTCGGTTTGGGATTGAAAAAGGGTGAGGAAGAACCAAAGGAGAAGAGGCGTTCTAATTCTAGGAATATTGAGTTAAGGGGTGAGCTTTTTGGTAAGAAGAGGACGGCGGGTTGGTTTCAAGAAATAAGAGGATCTGCATTATTCTCCACAGGGAGTTGGGTTTCTGTTGTCGGCCAGGGATGGGTTGAGAGATATCCGCCAGCAAGAGAATAGTTGTAAGACCCCCATTTTGGCCCTTTCTTTATCATGGGCATTTTTGTCATTCGGTTGTGTTAGGATTTCTTGCATTTTAGGTTATTAGGAAAAATATTTAAAAAAATGAAAATCATTAAAATAGAAAAAAAAAAAAAAAAAAAGGTGTTGGTGGTCCAGTTTAAGGCAGGTCGGGTTTTCTAATTATGTTTTTATGGGTTTTGATTGGGCCTATTTCATGAGGGAGGGGTAGGATTGTATTTTAAGTCTTATGGTGCAAAGCAAGGGCAAATGGGTAAATAAAAGGGGACTTAAAGGAACTAAAACCCTAGAGTCTCTAGATGTGGGAAAGGTCGTCACCCAGAGGGGAGATAGAGAGAAGGGAGGCAGCTGGAGTGAGAGAGAAAATGAAAAGCAAGAGAAGAGAGGTTCGGTGGTTGCAGGGAGAAAATAGGAGAAGAAGAATGGTGGTGGCAGAGAGGGCAAAGGTCACGGCTGAGAGAGATAAGAGTGAGATTAGAGGAAGAAGAATAGTGAATGGAAATCATGTGGATCATCTCTAATCGGCGATTCTAGCTGTAGATTCATAGGTGGAAGCTCCACTGCCAAGCCCATCGCTGCCATTAACTCTTTCTCCTTTATCCTCCTCCCTTTCGATGTTAATTTGAAGAAGGTCACAAAAGCAGCTTCAGTTAAGGCTGCTAGTTGTGTTGCAGACATCAACAGTAATCAGTATTTGCAAAGAAAGGAGTTGTCGTGAAGAGAGGAGAGTGGCTGGGAATGGAAACATCATCTGAAACCAACAACTGTAGATTTTGGCAATGACCTCTCATTGTTGATTCTTCAGGGAATTTCTTCCTTGCTTTCGCTTAGATTCTACTGGCCATTTTTAGGTAAGTTCCATTTCCTTGTTTCGTTTCTTAGATATGGTTTCCTACTTGGAATGCATCTTTTTGTTCTTTAGTCACGATGCTTTTATTCTGATTGGAGTACATCTAGGCTTTCCCTATTGTGCTTGTTGAAATTTTATCTCTACATCTTTCTATTACTTAAACAATAACCAAGTTCCTTTTCTTGTCTCTATTTTCATCATTTTTTTTCTTCTTATTATTGGATCTGAATTCCTTAACCAATTAACCTCAGTTTCTTTGTTGCTTTTATCACTTTTGTTATCACAAATTTCAGTCTTGCATTGCAAGATAATTTTTTTATCCCGTGGATTGGTTTCATATAATATATTGGTTATTGGGTTGGAACCCGTGTTTATCTATGGAATGCTTGTGGTAGTAAGGTGATAGTTAGTGGGTTGATTTAGGAATGTATAATTCTGTTTATGGCTGAGAGATTTTCTTTTCTTAGTGATGCTGCAATGTTTGATCCCTAAGGCCCGGTGCGTGATGTTGCCTTTTCTAATACTGTATTGAATTCCCCTTTCAGGTTTGAAGTCCTTTGTTGTTTTTAATTAATTTCTATTGTTCCTATGCTGTAACCTATTGCAATCCGTTTCAATGCTAATGATGTAACTTAATTTTTTGGTGGTGTTCTCATCTAATTTTGGTTACATGCCCAAATCTGTGTACATACTTCAGTTTGAATCCGATACCACATGTTATGCTGAATGTGCTTGTTAAATGCTTGAATCAGCCCAATGTTTAGACTAGTCCATGTTTGGACTGATCCATTCTTGAACTTAATTTGATCTAGAGCTTGAGCTTGGTGCAGCTTTGCATGTTAATTCGGTTTAACCGTGCACTTGTAATGGTTTACTGATGGATTGTTATAGCCCATTTTTGTTGGTGATGTTTTATTAACATAATGGGCTCGGTTTATTTTTGTATTAGGCTGGTTCAACCCTATGATGGATTAGGTTTAATCATGATGGATTGGTTCTCAGAATTAGGACTGGTTTCTGAATGTTTCATTTTTTTTAACCTGGTAACATAGACAGAAAGGACAGGAATCTGAACATTACTGATTTGATTGATCACTTCATTGATTCTTCTTTGGGTAATATACAGGAATTAAATTTTTTTAGAAAACTTTATTTCATTTTATGAAGAAATGATGCCACGGGTACAAACATTGCCACAAGTTTTACTCCATAAGGAAACAATAATTTCTAAACTTCTTTCCAGATTGCAGATAAAAGCAAGACTGTCACTTGAACCTATACTCAGGTATGTTGGCAATATTTTTTAATATTTGTGGTTTGAAACATTGGTTTCATTTTTTTTCACGTATCAAGAATACTTAGATCTTTTTTGTTTACCTGTTTCTTAGTATATTTTTCTTGTTTTGTTCTTGTTCTCTGTATGTTGTTTTATAGGCTGGTAATATTCTCAATATTCATGATGTTCCAAAGATCTGGCATGTTCCCCTATTACTTTAGGTTAGTTCAATCACAATATTTTTTACTCTCTCTCTCTCTCTCTCTCTCTCTCTCTCTCTCTCTCTATGTATGCAACAAATCTAAATGTTTTTTCTTTGAATTTGACTCTTACCTTATTCCAGAACCAAAATGCTCACAATGCCATTCTTAAACAATAGAACTGTCTAAGGTGAGTAATGTTTCTATTTGTGGATTTTTTTATCTCTTTTATTTTATTTCCTTTCGTTAACAAACTTTACTCGGTTTAATGCTTTAGTTGTTAAATTGTAATGTATAACTTGGGACTAGATGCTTCTGATTTTTTTAAGGCTAATTTGTCCAAGTGTTTCAATTACTGTATTATGTCTGTTGCTTTATATTGGTCTTAATGTTGCATTTAGAGTAAAGACATGTTAATTAGAATCAGTAGGATGCCCTAGTAGCTCCCTTAAACCATGTGTTTTGGTTATTTTAATAAGTATCATGTGAGTTTTAATTTCTTTTTGTAGTTCTTGAGTTTGAATGGTTTTGATTATTGAGATTTAGTTTTTCACCAAGGACTTAATTAGGAAGTATATGGGTTGTGAAGTTAGTGATAAACTCTTTTAGAATTTTGTAAGTAATGTAGACTTGAAATTTAGAAACTTGGATGGTATTTTTATCGAGTTTTATTTATTATATTTTGTATTGTTTATGTAGGGTAGTAGGGAAATGTAATTTTTTTTTTTAAAAAGGATTTTTACCGACGGTAGAATAGTTACCGTCACTAAAATAAGCCTTATACGAAGGGAACTATTTTTCCGTCGGTAAAAATAAGATTTTTTACGACGTGAACTATTCTTCGGTCGGTAAAAATGACTTCTTTTACTACGGGACGTATAGTTCCGTCGGTAAAAATTAGAATTTTTCGCGATAGAATTATACTTACCGTCGGAAACAATGTAACCCCCCCGACGCACCTCTACTCCGCGTCGTGATTTTAGACGCCGGCTGCTACGGCCAAGAACTGGCAACCCAAACCCTTCCGTCGGCGAAAATCATTGGCGATGGAATTTTTTTTGGCGACGGTATTTTTGGCGACGGAAAATTACCGTCGCAAAAAAGTCATATTGTTGTAGTAACTACCCATATAGGGCCCAAACCATGGGCATGCAAGGGAGTGGTTAGGAATTAAAACTACCCCTCGCATTAATTGACCAACAGTTCTACTCACTATCTGCTTGTGTATACTCTCATATACTTGTTTGTTTCTCTATTTATTAATTTAAGTTTTTAGGTTATTATCTAATATGGTATGAGAGTCTTATGAGTCTTTCCACGTATACGGTGTTATGTCTATATATTGTCTTGGGTTGATATCAATGCCATGTATCTTTCCTTGTGTAAGAGAAGCGATTTGTTTCAATTATATTATTTTAGATATTTTGAATTCAAAACAAACAATTCATTGAATTATTTTGTGGGATTATTAGTTGAATGTACTATATATGTGACCTATAAGCTATAGAATATGCATGAAGAATGAAAAAAAAATTGAAGAATAAAGGAAAAAATTACATGAAAGAAGAGTATAGAATTGAAAACTAATGTTTCAATCTTCAAGCTTGGTAGAAGAACTCCAAAGAATTCATCGAATATTCATTTCTTATTATTTTTAAATTTTTATTTTGACTCTATTCTTAGCTTTAATTTTTTTTTTCTTATTTAGAATTTTATTTTATTTCTTTATATATTTATATTCAACTTAGAATGTCAAGAGAGACCTCTAAATTTGACTAGATGCTTACGAAAATTGCCCTAACACTATGTGTATGGGAAAAGGTGGATTAGAGTGAAAGGTAAATTACAGATGAGATATCCAATGTTTTGAGAAACTAAGTTTAGGGTACCTTATGCTTAAAAAACTATATTTTGAGGGTTTTTTTTTTTTTTTTTTTTTTTAAAAACTAAATTACAGATGAGGTATCCCTAGAATGACAGTGTGAACAGACCAAAGGAAAATCGAAGCCCTCATCGCCTCGTCTACATTTCCATGGTACACTCCCAAGTTTAAGTCCTACAGCTTGGAGGGACTGTTCCAATGGAGAAATCCAATGGGCATGTGATCGAACTTAGTGTAAAGCAAAGAGAACTAATATTGGTTCTTCAAGCAGAGGAGCCAAAGAAGGGTCTGTACTTCCTCTCAAACGCTTGAACAGAATATTGCAGTGATTGTTAGGATTATTGACTACTTCAAGTCAGATTAGAAGGGGAATGAGCAAGCAGGCCGAATCATCAAGGATGCCTTGGCTGAAAGAGATGATAATGATGCTGCTAGAATACCTTTTCACTTTGGTTATACAGCTGTTGCACCATAGTCATTAATTTTTCTTTTTCAAAAAATTTACTTTCTTCTTTGAACCGTTTTTTTCAGTAATCTAATATTTTTTTTTAAAGAAAAAAATTGAGCTAGAGTAGTCGGTTTGAGAGAGAATAGTCGGTTTTTCCATATTAAAGGGATTTAGAAATTTAGTGTTTCCATAATATCAAGAAGTTCAGTATGGTGTGGAGTTCGCTAGAATATCTTCGGGGTCATATTGGGGACATTCTAGGCGCAAAGAACATACTTGGGATTCCTCCTCTAGTGCCTCAGGTCTATAAATCCATCCAAGTATTATTTTATAGAAATAGATCTGTCATAGAAGATTTAAACCATACTAATGCATAATATATTCTAGACATGCATATATGTAACATCGTTGTGGACCCCCCCCCCCCCAAAAAAAAAAATCCATCATTGTAGATTAATTTCAGCCCTCTATTCTTGTGGACTTTTCTTTTGTTTTAGAAACTATAGTAAGTAGGCTCCCCTATATGCATAACTCAATCTAAATCGTTGAGGCAGTAAAGAGCGGTTGTACTAGCCCTTGCCAATCGGGTGGTATGGTGAGAGGGTCGGGATGAAGACGAGAATGAGGGAAGGGCGAAGAAGAGGTGAAGGATGTAGCAGTTGGGTTTCGAAATCGAAAAACAAAGAACAAAGGGTTTCTAGTTTTTTAAGGGTAAAGATAAACTTGTAATTTCATTATTTATAAAGATAGTATGGTCATTACAATTAATTTGCTTACGTTGACGTCAGCAATTACCGTCCTCCAATTAATAGGTTGTAGTTAATTGTCATGAATTTCAAAATTGAGGGGAGGTTCGTGTCTCTTAGCCAAAGTACAAGGGAGGTTTAGTAATTTACCTTATCTTTTTTATAAACTAAAAAATCGTATAGCTTAAAAACCATTTTACCCTTCATGGTTTCGATTTGGCTAAAAGACACGAAATCCCAGTACAGGTTTCGATTTCTAATTTAGTATGGAAAATAATTTTAATTTAATATAAAATACGATTCTAATTTAGTACAAAATATACAATTCGATACGTAAATGAGATACTAATCAAAATTTAAATGGTATGTACTGATATCAATATAAACAGTACGGTTTTGATATCAAATTGACACCCTGGGCACCAAAAATCTATCAAGAGGTTTAGGTTAAAAAAAACAAGTTATTCTCATTGATTCCCAAATTGACTCACAGAAGAATTAAGCGTATAAAACAGAATAATATCTAATGGATCTATCTAAATGTAACAGGTCTTGTTACAAGAAGGACTTATTATAACAACGCAACGGAAGTGCATTAATGGAAATCATCATGGTAATTTCAATATACAAAGCAGCTATGGACAAGCTATCTGATTCTTGGACAAATTGTCCTGATTTTGTAGCAAGAGATGTGGTGTGGGATGCTTCTAGTAGACCACGTTGCAGGTTTCTGTAATTTTGCCCTGCATGACCTGGCAACGCCGAAGGTGGAGGTTTTAT
This sequence comes from Protea cynaroides, assembly GCA_028583415.1. Classification (NCBI taxonomy): domain Eukaryota; kingdom Viridiplantae; phylum Streptophyta; class Magnoliopsida; order Proteales; family Proteaceae; genus Protea; species Protea cynaroides. The sequence continues at coordinate 26,525,263 of CM053266.1, forward strand.
CCAATTAAGGTGCTATATGTTTTTCTTCTTTCTCTATAATACAATTAGCCTTTAGCAAAAAAAAAAAAAAAAAAAAAAAAAAAAAGGGCGGGATTAGAGTCACAGAAAGTAAGGGTATTATGGAAAATTTGTAAATAAGGGTAAGATGATAACTTCGTAGATAGAGAGGGGGTTTCTACAGATCTGATGGAATAGAAATTGATACATCCTTAGGTGTCAAACGAGCCAGTTTGGTTCTGTTTTGGTTGGACTGATTTGATTTCAGTCTTATACACCTCAGCCAAATTACTGTTCAATAAAAAAAAAAAAAAATCAATTTCAGGTTTTTATCGGATTGGTTTAATGGGCTTTTATCGGTTCACGATCAGTTCGGTCTCATTTCGATTTCAGTTTATCATATGTATATGTCGTAACAAGTTGGCTTAATAGGTTCTATCGAACCATTATCAGGCTAGTTCGGTTTTGATGTTGGTTTCCTATATGTAAATTTAATAAAATGCTGACTTAAAACTCTTATCGGCCTACAATAGCACTAGTTCGATTTTGGTCTTATTGCTTCGATTTGGTCCGGTTTTATCTATTGGTCTAGTCCAGTTTTCATTGGGCTATAAAAACCAAACCCAACCCAACTATTGTCCAATAAGGTTCGATTTCAATTTGATCTAGGCCAAATTATGTTGGTTCGGTTTAAGTGTAATTTTGACAACCCTTCAGCCTCTTCCTTGCTCCTTGTGTCCCAAACACTGGAAAATTCTATATTTGGAATAAAAGTATAAAACCATAATAAGGGTAGCAAAAATTCAGATAACCCCCTCATCAATTGGAAATAGGTCAGTTCTGTGTCTTTTCAAAGAAATGTGGATGACAAATAATCGATAGAAATTGGGAAAAATCGTTTCATGTTGTCTAGTTCGTTCAGTCGTGATCCAACAACTGACTGGAGTTCACATGGTATATGCATTTGAACTCCAACCATTGGATCACAGCTAAACATCATCCAACGATAGGTGTTAGGGGGAAAAAATAATGGTTAATACCAAATCTGGCCATAGGAAGAGAACTTTAGATGATATTCGGGAGAAGAACACGTGGCGTGTATCTAAGGGATTAGGAATGGGAAGGAAGACAAGACGGAAAATATCAAAATGAACTTGCGTTCGACCCTCTATGAACTCAAATGAGATGTGACAGATTGATGTAGGTAGTTGGGTCATTCATGGATTGTCATTAATACTCATAAATGCTGACAACCACCATAAATGCAAGGCATGCTGATTTGATCGGCCAAGTCACCAAATCATAGATCAAATCAGCACAAAGTCAGACCATTACTTGGTAAAAGTGCAAGGGCAGAAACAGACATCAGGAGATATGGGAGATATAGCTTAAAAGGGGGGTCGAAGAAGGTCAAGGAGGGTCGAAAGCGGTTGACAGGACATCCTAGCGCTGTCTTAGGGGGTCGTAGCCTTACAGATCTACTATACTCTATGTAACTGATGATTGAAATAGTGATAGGTATGGGGGAGCTTACTTGTAAAGTTTCCTGTTGAATCTATATATGTAATAAGATGACATCAAACAAAGGGAGAGAAAAACAAATCGGACTTTGATCCATTAAGGAGAAACCTTTCATTTTATCAATTTAATGTTATGATCTTTGATGAATTTCCTTAGGTGCCTAACTCAGTGGGGAGGGAGATAGTTCTAGTGGGCAGTATCTCAGGGAACCTTTGTTTCTGAAGGAACTCCAATGTCTCATTGAGAGTTCCATATTTTCCTCCTTAGGAAATCCGCCTAGCCGGATTCCATCGGCAACAACAGGAGACGATATGAGTCCTGGAAATTGATATGAGCGATAAATTGACATAAATTTGTCTGCCAAAGTTAGGAAGTTGGGTATTCAAACACTGCTCTAGTAATCATCATCGGGTTAATTAGAGGTGAATTCATATCAGTATCGATCATGATCGATAATAATTATAGGTTGAATATACTAAAAAGGTGGGTATGAGATCCAAGAAAGGTCACTAGTCCAAGGTCCATGTGTTTTAGGGCATGTTCGCCTGGAACTCCACTTTCCAACAGTCCCGTTGGGGCCTATATATAAAGGTGAATTAATGAACGAGCCTATAAACCTGCATGCAAACGACGACTCCCAGAACTAAACGGATCAATTCCTTTGACCGGTCATTTCAAGCTTCCAGTTCTTCTGGATTGCTAACGTGGTTCGATGACGTTGATGGAAGGAACCACTGGAGATTCATCCAACTTCGATCCCCTAGATATTTCTTACATAGATTTACAACCACACATTTTGTGTGGTTTACCTTTCTTCAATTATTATCCGGCCCCACCCAAAAGTTAAATCAAAGCATTGGTAAAGGTTTCTAACTATGAAGAAACATAAAAGAAAAATTAGGGAAGGAGAAGGAGAAGAAGAATGGCAAAAAGGTGTCTGAATGGATAACTTGATAATACCTCATATGATGAACCTGTTCCTCTTATTGGTCTCTACATAGCATTTGCAACATTAGTATGTTTCTTCTCCATTACTTTTGATTTGGTGTATGGATTCAATCGAAAAAAGTCATTTCTGCCATCCAAATTGTTTCCTTTGAATTCATTCACTACGACAGTGTTAGAAGTAGCCACAAAAATCCCACTTGATCTTACTATTGGGATTGGGCTATATTTGGTCCAGTCCCATGGGAGTGTTTGGAATTGGTCTCATATGAAAGTTATGAGCAGTTATGAGCAGTTATGAGCCCATATGGAAATGAATTCTCTTTATTGAATTCTGAATTTGAAATTTGAAATGGAAACTCTCACTTTGGAAATAACCAATAGGAGTTATTTCTTTCAAGGAAAGAAAGAGATTTAGTGGAAATTTGTATGGAATATAAGATCTCTCTTTGGAGTAGCTTTGATGTTTTTTTGAAACTCGTTTTGGGATTTCTCTTGAAAAAGAAGAAGTGGAGATTTTTCATAAAAGGTTTTACCTCAAGTTTTTGCTCTTTCTCTCACGCTCTTATTTTGCCGACGGATTGGAAAAGCAACGTGTGTTTTTCAGTGTTTTTCTCTAATTGATTGAAAGATTGTTTGGGACTTCTAGAGATAAGAAAGTATCATTAATGGTGATTGAGAGGTAACCTTGTCTTCCTCCAAGTTACTTGTTTGTGTTACATTTTCTTGTGACCCTTAAGTTTGGGTACAAAGCTTGAGAAGACTAAATCTTGTAATCTCATTATCATTATAGTGGAAGTTTTTTACTGGACTAGGTCATGTGGTTTTTCTCTTCACATTGAAGGGTTTTTCAAGTAAAAAATAGTGGTGTTGTGGTTGTGCTTGTGGATTACTTATTTGTTTATTTCATTAAAATTTTCTTGGCTTAATATCTTTAATTCACACATAGACAAGAAATATTCAGTGCCTAATACTTACCACAACCATGCCTAGATCTAAGGATCAGCTCTCCAAACTCACTGCCACTGTATTGATGTGTACTTCACTTGGGTATTACATGCCCTCACTGGGGACCATAGACACATCCCAGCACTACGGAAACTTGGCTGCAATTAGTGTGATTGTGATTACTATGGTTGTTAATGTGTGTATACAAATGCACACAGGTGTGATCTTTGCCTTCAAGATACAATACATCATTATCATCATCTGCATCTTAGTATTGCTTTTGTTGATGTGGTCATCTACAATAGCTAGAGGCCCAAGGGTATTGAAGAGAATGGATTTTGATATGATTGGTAGAAATTATGCAAAGGGTCTGGAGAGACTAAGAAAAGTATTAGAGAACCTCCATGAACTCATCTATACAAGCAACTCTCAGACATTATTATGTGAAACTTCACATCATCACATTTTTTGTTTACTCTCTTCCCTTTCTTTAGTAGTTGTGATACAAGCCATGTTAAGATCATTTGTCTTAAAAAATTTGCAATGGTGAATCAGACTACTAATGGTCTATTCTCATGGTGATTTGGCCCAATTTCTAACCATTGTAGTGGAGACTTTTTCCATCATCTATAGATGGTTTTCTTTTGTCAGCCATTCTGACATTATAAATGTCTATCCACATCTACATCTTGAAAGTCCAGCACTAGAATTAGAGTATCTGAAGTTCAAGACCTTATCTCTTAGGTTAGACTTCATCATGGATGAGCTTATGAGCATCCAAATCATGTTGTATACATGTAGTGGCTTCATTGGTTATCCAATTTACATTGTTAAGAATTTCTTGGGCTTCGTGATTTCATTTGATTGTATCTCTAGTGAAGACACAAAGGAGATGGAAGAATTTTTGAAAGAAAATTCTATTTTAAGACATTTATTTGATATGGATGAATCATTTCAGTTGTACTTGAGCCTTTTCAATAAGTGGATATGTAAAATGGCCATGAAAGACATGATGAGATGGAGAATTAGGTATAAGAGTGACAATATACAATTAAGTCATCTCATCCAATTAATATATAAATTTCCTCCTTCTTCTAAATCAGAATGTAACCTCATAAAAAATTACAAACTACAGGGGAACATTTTTCAAATGCAACACGTGGCGTTTATGAGTTTAGAGTTTCGTGTGTGTCAGTGTTGGTCCTTTCAGGTACTTACAGAAGTAATGCCATCTTCTCGTAGGGATTCTCTAATGCACAATTTAGTTGATCAGAAGACTAACGCTCCCACCATGGTAGATGAAACAAGATAGACAACAACAAAAGATCTGTGGGTGCGTTGGACTAACCCTAATCATTGGTTTCGAACTAAGATCATCAAGAGATACAGATCATTGATGACAACATCCCTGCAAGCATTCAATGAGTTGGACCTATACCTTAGTATGCAGGGGCTAACTTTTATCATGAATAATTGTGGTGTTCAAATGAGATTTGGTGATTCATTGGCTATAAAGCACATGGCTTTGATTGCTATTGAGTTTTTAACCATTTGTAAATTCATACAAGAGCAAAACTATGAATCAGATGAGGATCTATTTGATTTCTTAGAAGATTGTTTCATAGAGATGGTTTGTTTTACCCTTTATGGTCTTCCACTCACTATACTGAATGAGATCAGTGGAAATGATCCATCTGAAATAGGGGAAGGAAGAGTGAGAGAAGCTTGGAAGTTCTTTTGTAAACTTGAGTTGTTATGGGACACAATCGAATGGTCATGGCCAGTTAGTTTTGACCCTAAAAATCAAGCAAATGATGTCCATTCTCCTGCAATTGCTTCCGTGTACTCTATTTCAGAAGTCGAGGCCGAGGCTTCAAATGTCATCCATGGAAATGTTGGTAATAATGATTCCTCTTCTATTGTTGCTACTGCTGTTGTTGCTACTGTTGCTGTTGCTACTGTTTCTAATACAGATTATGATAATGATACAATTGTAGAAATTGAATCTAATGAGATTATTTGAATGACAACGGTGAGTGCTTTGATTTCAATTTCTGGTTTATTGTCATAGGTTTTCCATTCTTGAATACTACCATTTTATTATATGTTTGTAATCAAGACGTTTCTGGCATTATGTGGTTCATTGAGATTAACATCTCAATTACTGTTTATTTGTAATTTTCTTTCCTTTTCCTTTGCTCAATTAATCTATACTGTTCTTGTCAAAATACAACAACAATCAACATGGATGTCAAAATTGTCTCTGTACGTATGTTGCCCTCAACCTCATATCTACCTCTCTTCCTACTTTTAATATCTTTAAAGGGAGATTCTTATTGTAACAAGACCTTGTAACAATAAGAACCTTGTTACAACAAGACTTGTAACAAGGGTCTTATCATCGTCAGATGTGTATCAATTCTCAAATGATGAAGCATATCTAAACGGATTGGGATCCTCTGTAGTGAGGCCACCCTTGTAGTGAGGATCTCATCTACTCAAAATGGATCTGTGTGTATCCCAATGCACTTTGAGTGAATCGGGACATGTACCGATCCACTTTGAGTGGGTGGGATCCGCACTACATGGTGGCCTCAATACAAAGGATCTTTTTCCTATCTAAAAATGTTTGAACATTTAATATGTAAAAAAACACACCAAAATGGTAGTTTGGCTTCACACCTTAGGTTGCTAGTGTATGTCATGGTGTACTAAATCCTACCTATCACAATAGCCTTACAGGTGGTAGATTTGAAATTTGAAAAAAATTTGGACAAATAGATGTTTCAAATACATTTAAATGTTAAAATGTATGCTCGGGGAATAACCTTCAAATATTTATTCAGTAGCAAAATGAAGGATTTTGCCCAAAAAATTAGGGTGTTCTAACAATTCTAGAGCTTTTGGTCAATGGGAGCAAAAGGCTAGAAATTTCAAAGAAAAGGAGTCTAAATTTCGGCGATTGTTAGAAATGAGTTGAAATATTGTTAGGAATCAGTTAGAAATAAGAATGAGCGGAAACATTGTTAGGAGTAAGTTAAAGTTTGGTAAGATGGCTAAGTAGACACGATTTTTGTTTCGAGTAAACTCAACCGAAAATTTTCAACAAAATTACCAAAAATTTTGTACTATGTTCGAAGCATCAATGGTTCAACTAAGTTATTTAAGATGTACTATTTAATGCACAAATCAATTTCGCCTTACATAGTTATCATGGCGCTCAAGGCAAGAGACATGTCAGAGGGAAATATGCCCCCATTCCATGTCTTTATTCTAGATCCTAGCATGTTTTCTTCTTCTTCCCCATACCCCCCTCTCCCTCTTCCTCTCTTATTTTCCTCATTGTAGGACTAAAACTGATTTGAATGGCTTCACAGATAAGGTGCCAAAGTCCCCTTGCACATGTTTGGGCATCTTTTCTCCTAGCCACCTTGACAACTAATCCATCTTTGGGACACTTCACAACCCCTTTTAAAACTCAATTGAGATAAAACTCAAATAAAAAGATAATGGCAATTCTATAATTTTTGGACACTTCACAACCCCTGTTGAAAAGTCAAACAGAATCTGCGGCCAAATAAATAAATTTTGAAGGGGAAGACTTTTCTGGAATTTAATATTAGAATGGTGTAAGAAAGAATACACTTATAAAAAAAGGGGTTTTGAGTAATTTATCAAATAAGCCCTCCGTATTTGCCATAAAGAAGAAACATTAATCCTTTTTCTTTTTCCTTTTTATGTGACAAAACTGTTTCTTCGATAGACCAACACTAGTATTGATTTAAAAAACTCCAAAAAAAATTCATATTTTTATTTCCAAACATGAACTTGTAGAAACTTAATTCGAACCGAGGACAAAGAGTAACTTCTTTTCATTGAATCTCTTCCTAAGGAGTGGCTCACAAAAGTGTTTGCTCATGTGGGTGTATTTGTTTTTATTGATGGACCATTTCAACATGAAATAAAAGTATTCATTAATGGTTTCATAGATATTTTCTTTTGCTTTTTAAGCCTTTTAAGGGGTTATCTAAATTTTCCTTTTTCTTTGTTTGAAATTAATGGTTTGCAGTTGCGAAGACTTCTTCAAGATTGGGGGTGATGCAGAAGTATTTCAAAGAGTCTCATTAGAAAACCTGCATGCAATTCCATGGTGGAATTCGCCTGAGTACCATTCGTTTACAAGGCAATGCAAGGAGAAATACAATCTTCAAGCCCTTTTCAAGCGTGGAATGGTGAGTCCTCTTTGACATGATTAATGAGTACGTCAACTTAGAAACTCAGTTGTTTCAACTTGATGAATACTACATACCAATAGACTGATTAAACTGAGTCGATCAGGATCGTCCCTACCCACTTGATTTAGGCTCATAACTACCTTTCTAGGTCAATGACGAGTAGGAAAACTTCAGATCAATAAGAATTACAAAAAAAAAAAAAAAAAAACGTAAATTTTAACAGTTTGGCCGAATGGTTTAATGCCAGATTGAGGCCCCCCTTCGATAGGGTGTACGTTCAAACCCCACAGATGTCAATATTAAAATTTGGTTTTCAAATTTTTATTCGAAAAAAGAAAGAAAAATAATACTTTGGTACACATTGAAGTTTCAGTCCTTTCTTTAAGGGTATCAACGGTCCAGTCCTGGCTGAAACAGTGTTAAGCTTTGTAAACCTAGACCAAAACCTGTCCTTTAAGGGTTCGGGCTGTGATGGGCTAAGCTGGACACAATAGTTAACGGGCTGGTCTTGCAAGACCTGCACTCCATGAACCAGGTCTAATATCCCAATAAACTGATTAAACTGAGTCGATCAGGATTGTCCTTACCCACTTGATTTAGGCTCATAACTACCTTCCTAGGTTAATGACGAGTGGGAAAACTTCAGATCAATAAGAATTCAAAAAAAAAAAAAAAAAAAAAACATAAATTTTAACAGTTTGGCCGAATGGTTTAATGCCAGATTGAGGCCCCCCTTCGATAGGGCATACGTTCAAACCCCACAGATGTCAATATTAAAATTTGGTTTCAAATTTTTATTCGAAAAAAGAAAGAAAAATAATACTTTGGTACACGTTGAAGTTTCAATCCTTTTTTTAAGGGTATCAAGGTCCAGTCCTGGTTGAAACAATGTTAGGCTTTGTAAGCCTAGACCAAAACCTGTCCATTAAGGGTTCGGGTTGGGATGGGCTACGCTGGACACAATAATTAACGGGCTGGTCTTGTAAGACCTGCACTCTACGAACCTGGTCTAACATGGGTTATCGTGTCATGAGTCTCATGACAGGTTTTCCTATCATAACCGGGTTGTACGAAACCACGAGTTAAGGTATGAAATCTATCCAATTTATATCTTGTCCGATCTGACTGGTTGAGCATGTTCGATCGTCTAGTAGTGACTCTAGTCAACCTAAATTCCAATTCAAGAATAGAATTTTATGGGACCCACTTCCAAATCTTGTGTGGAATCCTTTCCCATGTGGGAGATGATCCATATAAGGATATTTTCCCTATATAAGAGCCTTTTCTTTCCATTCTCTCTCATTCCTTGATTGTCTAAAACCCTAGAGCTTTGAGAAAGGCCAGAGAGAGACGCTGTGGAGAAGAAGAAGGCTGTGCAGAGGAAGGATCGTCTCCCAAGCAAGAACTCAACGTCGATTCCATCAACGTCATCACAAAATCAATGGTAAGTTCCTAATCACTGTAAGAAGGTTAGGATAAACATGGGAATTGGATCAACATCGTGAATGACTATTGATCATATTGAAAGTATCATAGTCAATCAGGTACCAGTTGTGACCAACCCTAACGTACTTTGACTATAGAACAGTATAGGATGAACCCTAGAAAGAGTTGAAAATCGACTCTAGAAAGAGGGGATCAAGGATTTACTCATAAGGAAGTTCAGAGGAATATCCGATGTGATCTCCGAAAACACGCAGAGTGACTCCAGAGATGCCTCCGAACACATTATGGAACTCTCTAGAATGATGTATGGAGGGGTGTCCGGATGAGCTACTATCAGACCAGACATTCCTTCGGAAACACTCACAAAAGGTTCCAGAGCTTGTTCAGATGGACTATCCAGTGCCCCCGGACAATGTTCAATGGGACTTTTTCCTATCCGAACAGTGAGTCTGGACAGAGTCTGTCAAACTATAACGAACCTAATTATATTCTATGGTTATTTAGGACTTGTTAACGAGCGAGGATAAGTCTTTGAAGCTCAGAGAGCACTTAGTATCACTCAACAGGTGAGGGACGGAACCCCGAACTAATTGGTTAATTAATCAATGAACCTTTCATGTTGTTTGGTGTATTATGCATTTAACATGTCATCTAATATTTGTTATTATTGTCCATGCATTATTATTTCGATTATTATGAGATCGATGTGAGCATGTGTTTGTTCAGTCGGTGTGGTGAGTTGAAAAATGTTGGAGCCTTGGATCATTCTTCACATTGACACTACTTTGTATCGCCATCTACCTTAGCGTCCATGCACTGCTGGGGTAGGACCATGGATACACTCGTGATGACATGTTAGGATTGGTTAGTGTTAGATTTTCAGTTTGTAAGCCTTCGCTAGTAAGGGTGTAAAACCCGTACCTTACTTATCCGGTCTTACCACCTTATATTAGGTCTTCCTATCATGGTCAGACCAAACGGATCAAGTGCGTGAAGAAACCACAAGGCTAAGTATGTAATTCGAACAAAAAATCGTCTAATTGAGACATGTGGTCACATACCTAAACAGGTGTGGTCGACCACACCTCAGAATATTGAAACCACTAGAGTCTGGGATGTGTGGTCACAGTTTTGAGACGTGTGGTTGACGGATTCTGCGACCCCACGTACGACCACACGATGGAATAACCAACTCCGTGATTAGGAAACCTTCCTAATCTGAGGGGGGGTTCCTTCTTAATCAAAATGGGACTTTATATGGATGTTTTCCTCTATATAAAGGACGTTCCTTAGTCTCTTTCACTCTTTTAGAACCCAAACTGAAAGAGAGAGAAAGAGAGGAGTGGGAAGAGAAGGAGAATTGAAGAGAAAGACTAAGAGAAAGAATTGCAGAGAAAGCTCTGATTCTTCAACAAGTTTAAGGTATGGAATCATTCCCTACATTAATTGAATGCCTAGAATAGTTTATGGAGTAGATATTGAGTCAAAGTAAGATCTCAATCCTAAGACCATGAACAAAACTCTAAGGAGATCCATGAAGAACAGATTAAGGTGAAGGACTATGTAAAAGTGTGAATTTTAAGCCATAGAACAATCATAGGAATGATCATAATGTTAACCATAGAATCAAGTTATGAAAGGATGTGGCTGAGAGTAAAAATTGACTAAAAACTAGTGTGGTTGCAGTTTAATTGACCACACGAGGCACATATGTCCGACCACACGCCCTTGGGAAGTTTCCAGGGAGGGTGTGGTCGCATGTGTGTGGTCGCATGATATGCGACCACACGTATCGACCCCACACCCTGTGGTCGCAGAAACTAAGACCACAGATCCAATCACACCTGCGACCACTCAGCTTTTGGAGGTTTGTTTGATGCTAGTATGGACCATTGACTACTGTAAATTGATGAGCTTCAATCATTACTTAGAACTTACAAATTTCTTAGGTTTCCAAGAGGTTCAAGAGTGAGTTAAGAAGCTTGGAGAAAATTGAACATTTCTAACAGGTGAGAAAACAGAACCTAAACTAACTAGCTAATAATCAACTGTTTACTTTTATTGAGTCCAATGTCATGATTGATTCTATGTTTGTATGCTTGTAATGTGCATCTCACATGTCATCCAATATTCATGTTATTATTGCTAATTTATTTATAATATAATGATGATGATGATGCTATGAATAGGCATGTGATTATGTGTATGTGGTTAGTGTACTTGATGTGAGTGGAGTATCAGGGGGAGGACGTGACGTTGTGGTTCATCCTGGTCACCAGACTCTAGCTCTATCTCTACTTAAGTCTTGTTCACTAACATCGTCGTATCGCCATTACCTTAACAGAACTATTATGTCGTAGGGTATCAGGGGAAGTGGTCTCGGACCGTGTAATCTTCGACTCTACCGGGGGGCCTTAACTCTATCTCTATGGACGTATTGAGGGATGCTGGGGTGAGGCCTTGGATACATTGGATGACATTTAAGATTGGTTAGTTGTGAGCCCAATTTGTAAGTCCTCGCCAATAGGGGCTTACGTGTTGGTATGGATAGGGCATCAAGGGAAGTGTTGGCGGTGTTTGATCCGGACACTTTAGCTCTACCTCTATTCCATGGTGGGTGCATGTGGGATGACAATGGTGTTTGATCCATTAGACGGATTCACACATTCTTGTATAGAGGTGCGGTGGCCGCCAATCCTTTCTATAGCATATTTATAAACTTAAAAATCAGACCAAAGATATGAATTGAATGCGCATATGTTTGTTGTATTGTTTTGTTTGTTCATTAAGCAGTGATGTGTGCTCACCCTTTCGACGTCAAATATATTTAATTGTTGATGCAGGTCCTGTCGTTGAAGATTACATGAACACGTCGACGTATGGACACGTAGCGGCGATAGACGTGGAAGCTATGGAAGAGGCACATGATCCATCGTGCGAGTGTAATTCATGTGTTTTTTATTAGTTTAGTTGATTGGTTATTGGAACAAGTAATTGATTACTTTATTTTATTTTATTTTTTGAGTTATTTTAGAGATAATTGGATAATTAATTATGCTATTACTGTTAGATACTCAGTTCATTAGTATTAAAGACTTCTGCTATTGTTTATTTACTCTGATTATGCTTGTGGAATGTATCTGGTTTAATCGGATGGGCATGACCTATACGAGATCTTGATTGAACCGTTGATTTTCTTGACGGTTCATCACACCACTGATTAGTCCAGATTGGGGGTGTGACAAAGGATGTATGTACTAGTATATATTAGGCCTTCGTATGGAAGACTTGCTACTCTCGACGCATAGTCTGTAGAGAGTGTGCATGATTCCTCGTGCAAGTCACTTTTGCGTTTATTTATAGATGGATGTATTAAGACATTATTATTTATGTTATAGTCATTTGGAATAATTGGATTAATTATTATTTATTATTTTACACTCTCAGTTCATGTAATAAAGATTTTCGTTGTTATTTAATATATTCTGATTATTGGTTATGCATAATTTAAAATATTGACACGATTCTTTATGATCCTGACTTGAACCGTGGTTTGTTGACGGTTCAATCACACTTCTGATTTTACTAGAATTGGGGTGTGACATGTCCGGTGTCATGTTGTTATTGGGCTACGCTTATCGAGCTGATTTCAAGCCTGCTCGGTTCTGGCTATTGGGCTTATCGGTCTGCCTTCGCATGTAACTATTTTCGCACGATAATAATTTTTTTGTGACGTTTTTTATTCAAATTTAATTCAATTGTAAGCGGTTGAATTTTGTTTGATCTTAGGGGCATCCGAGCATAGATAATGGATTGCATATTTGTATTTATCTGGTTAAAATCGTCATATCCTTGGTCAACTGGTTTTTATTTATGTAACAAAAAGAATCGGTTCAGTCTAACCCACACTTCTTAACTGGCTTTATCGGTATTCGGGTTGGGTATTATGGGTTCGGACTAGCTCAGGTTTCTTAACAGGCCAATCCAGTCTAGTTTCAATCCAGGTTGAAATGGTGTTAGACTTTACAAGCCCAAATCGAAACATGTCCATTAAAGTTTCGGCCCGAACTGGGTTTAGGTTTTATCAGACCGGCTCTATCCGTGCTATTGGGCCGGGTCTAGATTTGAAACTCTTTACCTTTCTTACTCAAAAAAAAAAATAATAATAATAATAATAATAATAAATAATTCAGTCCTTTATATTTCTTGTCATAACTATTTTTTTTCTTCCTTTTCATTCTTTTTAAGAAGAAAATCGATTGATTCAATAGCATAGAGCATAAAGTCTTACGATTACAAATATACGTGAACCAAGGAGTGAATAACGGCCAGCATATCATGCACACAAAAGACAAGGCCCATCCTTGTCTGAGTATAACTTATGTGGCGAAATTAAGATATATGGTGTAAAAGAAAACCCTACCCTATAGGAAGTTTATATTGGTTAAACTGATTTTTATATATTGATAATTATTAAGTGACCGATAATTCAATTGATAAAAGATCGAAAATGAACCAGACCATGAGCTAATACATTTTGGTTTGGATTTTATAGACCGAATGATTGGTTTTGGTCTGGACCAATATGTGCTAAGGGCCTCGTTCATAACTGAAAACTGACCAATTGAAACCTAGTTCCATGAATCTGATAGGCCTTGGGTTTTTATGGTCCATGTGTGTTATGGAGTTTGCTTGGTCTATGCAAAGGATGGGCCGGGGTTTCTTGGTTTAAGTATACTGTGATTTATTTTTCTGCCTCATGAGTCATGATTGACCAATGTTAGTTAAAAGAATCCCACAATCCCATTATAGGATTTTATTTCTCATATAACTCACATTCTCTCTCCTCTTGATAGTTTTTATTTTTTCCCCAGATCTTGTGGACCCTATTGAAGATATCAATTGATGTATTCCTATTTGCACATCCTGGGAGATTTGATGTTGTGGGGAACCCTCTCCCTAAAAGAAATTATCAAACTCTAAACTAAAACAAATTAGTTGCAAAACTTATTAAGACATCGTTTGGTTGCAAGTAAAATGAAAATTTTTTAACAATGATAAAAGAAAACTTTTATTATAATCATTGCTAGCCTACCTAAAATTTTTACCAAATTTAGTAATAAAATTTTCAATTAATCTTTTTTTTACCTTTTAAATTGAAGGAATTAAATTCAATGTAAAATTGAATTAGATAAAAATTATAAAAAGGAAATTAGGTTTGAAAGTTTTTATTTCCTTTGCAATTACAGGACCCTAATGTAAAGAATTGACTCAGCAATTTTGAATTTTGAATTCCCAAGAATCAAATTCAAACATTACATCCAACCGAAGTGTTGATCTCCACCAACAACCAGATCCTAAATGAAATTAACCCAACCCATTTGGGAAATTATTTTTCTTAAGAATGTATTACATTCAACATAATAATGTTTTTGCTTGAGAATATATTAAATAATAAATATATAGATTTTTTTTTTTTATTCATTCTGTTAAGGTTCTTTTTGGTATAGTTTATATTTATGTTTATGAGTTATTTACGACAAATCATTTATAAGAATAAATTATGAGTCATAAATAATAACTGTTTGATATTAATAGACAAAAAGAGGTAATACTAGATTATCACAACAAGGATAAATACCTTACAATGTTTCTTCCACGAGTGAACCATGTAAGCGAATAGTCCAGCCAACAAAAATGAAGAGAGCAAACACAAGCACAATGTGTGAAGACAAAAGTGATCAGTTTGGTCATAAATGACCATGAAAACAACCATCAAATTAATAACCATCCAATGAACTCTACTTATATAGGAAGGACACAGACCTGGATCCTCTCGTCTGCCCAGCTGACCCAGAAATCCATCCGATTAGTTTGTTGGCTCAACACATATGCCTATGCATCCCAACCCATCCGATGGACAACTGGCGGGCTGGGCAACAGGAGAGATCTATCTGGTCAATCATTCTGTTGGTATCTCGGATTAATGACCCCATGAAATACATTTTTTAGTTGATCTCAGGATACATTACATTCATTCCCCAGTTTCAGTTTGCTACGTATTAATACTTCCCTTTGTAGTTTTTCTTATATTAATACTTCCCTTTGTAGTTTTTCTTAGAGGCTGTGTATGGTTGCAAGGGGAAGTGAAGGGAAAGGAAGTGAAAATTTTAAACTTAAAAAGACATTTTTGTAATGATTACAACATATGCTATTTCAACACTATGTAACTAATTCCAAATCATTCCATATTTAGTTATTAATTAATACTTCACTTTGCATTCAAATCCTTTGCATTTGAAAAATAGATTATATTTTACATCTTATTAGTATCATTACTAAATATGTTAAGAAATTTTTATACAATCATTTTGTGTTACAACGATAAAAGTTTCATTTTTAAATAAAAAAATTTCCTTTCCCTTCCCTTCAATTCCCCTTACAACGAAAGAGGGAAAAAAAGATGATGAAAAGGAAAGAAGCTAAAATTGTAATGATCCCTATGAAAAGACAGGTTCTCAGACATATAAAGAACATCTTGCAATAGATATCTTATATTTTTTTCATTTTTATGTATACACAATACTCCTCTTCCACCTCATTTCTTCTCAACATCTCTTTCTTCTGTACAACCAAGTTAGTATCATAATATGCTATAGATTATAAAACACAGTCACATTCACAACATATATGTCACTCTCAAAGTTTACATTTAGTACCTACAGCTTATATATAATCAACCTGGGCTCAACAAGTACCTATACAAATACTGGTAGAACAGCATTCACTTCCAACCCATCAACATCTTTGTGACTTCCTCTTCTATCTTCTTCCTTGGCACTGACATCCCATCCCCCTCATCAAGAAGGATTCTGTAAACTTCCCACTCCCTATCTCCAATAACATGCCTTCCAATCTCAGCCTAAAAACATGATCAACATAATTTGGTTAAGAGTAAATATTGGTAGGTCATCAGTAGAAGTAGATTATTGCATGAAGTAAACATAAGACATCAGCTCAGAAAGTACCAAGAAGATGCATGTATTGAGCATCTTGAGCGCAAGGGTGATGTCATAAAAGACAAGGGGTCGACCCTTGCCGGATAACTCTACTGGATTTGCAACCAGAAGTTGTGTATCAGGACCTCGGCTAACCACAGCTACTCTTAGAGGCCGATTCAACTCCATCCACAGGCGAGTTTTCAATGCATTCTGCTTGTTTGGATCAACTATCTTCTTTCCATCTGCTTGCATTATGAACAAATCTAACTCACTTTGTCCTCTTTCGTTCATGGAGAAACGACCATAAGAAATCTGAATAAACAAAATAAAAACTTACAATGATGAATAAACAAAAAAATCCCCATTGTTAACAAAAAAAAAAGCTTATAAATCACACAAATACGCATTAAAAAATACACTGCGAGACATAGTTTAAAAAACCACTTGGAATAGTTGGGACCTAATAGCAAAGATAACAACATGGTGCAAACATCCCTTGGTCGGATGGTTGGCCCCTTGTTAATTGAAGCAAGGGCTGAGAGGAGATCTCAAATTCGAGTTTTCTCTCTTGCATCTGTTCCCTACCCCACCCCTCTAATGTAACTTAGAATAGGACCCACTAAAACAAAAGATAACAACATGGTGTCAAAGTTCAACATTGATCTGAGGTCTGAACATCTCTCTCTCTTTCTATCTCTCTCTCTCTCTCTCTCTCTCTCTCTTCTTGTTTTTTCCTCCTGCAGTCCTGTCTCTCACATGCTTCCCTTTTTTTTATATCTTTCTGAAGGCAAAAAAGAATACATGAAGTGTCCACTGACGTAGATTGTATGTGACATCCAACACATGTGGACAAAACCAGAAAATGACAAATAGGTGTCTTCTTGTTACCTAGGTAACACCACCAAAATACAGGGAAATTGATTATCCAACCCATGAAAGTAAATTAATTTTGGTTTTGGCTGTCCCCACCAATAATGAGTTTTTAAAATTGTTTTTTATGCCATTTTCCATGTTCACATGTCAAATGTTAAAAATAGTTACCTTTATATTATAATCCTTCAAAGTTCTCATTATATCATAGACGAGACCTTTGTGATCTGGGCAATTGATTTGGATGAGTGTGTGAGAAGGGCTGAGGGAATTGTCCATTGTAACAGAAACATTGTTGGCATTTGCAGACCCACTTTGATGTTCTCTGGGAAGCTCTAACTTGAACATCTCTTCCATGGCTGCAACAGGAAGAAATGAATAACCCTGTGAACATGAGGCAATTTCAGGACCAGTCAATTCTATCTCACAACTGATCATTGCATCCCCCAAAACAACTCTTAAATGGTCACGAGTATCCTCCTTTCTCTTCTTCGTATGCAGAAGTTCCCTGGTTGAGGAGCAACACATAAGAATCTAAATCTAAAACAAGATAATAGCAGTTGTACTGAGAAATTATAAACAAAAGTTGCCAGGAGAATTATGCAAAATATGTTTGGGAAAAGGTACTCATTTGTTATCACATTGCAACCACCAGAACTGTCCAAATGCCAACATAGACTAATCATTCAAAAGCCAATACCTTTTGTTTTTCTTATGTTCCTTCTTCCCCATCCCCATTCTGACCATCCATCTAAGGGCCGTTAATGTGGTGGTTGCATTTGCATTTTGCATTTGGCATGACCAATTTACAATGCATGCCAAGTATATTGATAAGACTCAAGCAGAAATATGTCACTGACATGAAAAGAAAAACTAAAGCAACTGCAGGAAACTATGCCAACTTTATGTCTTCACATACAAAAGGTCAAATTGCAGGTGCAGAATAGGGATGGGACCTCAGTTTGGTGCTGATTGGACAAGAGAAGCAACAATAATTTTGGGGTTTGGAAGTGTTTTGGGGGGTGGGGGGGGGGGGGGGGGGGGGTGGAGGACAGCACACATATGACAAGAGGGGGCTACATAGCTATCTATGCATATGGTAGAACAGACATGTGAAGTTCCCAACAAATGTTCTTTTTCTTGTTTAAAATCAATCAATTCTTGTACTAGATCCATATTTCAGAGACATTATTACCATTCCCATATCTTTATTCTACAAACTTAGAATGGAATAATCCAAGAGAAAATGAAATATGAAAGAAAAAAAAAACATTTAACATGAGGCAGAGTAGCATAAACCCAGTAATTAACCTGTACCAAGTTTGAATTCATTCAACAATCCATGCAACCTGTGCATTCTTACTCTGCAGATTACCACTGGGGTGCCTTCTAAATTCAGTATACTCTACTAAATATTTTGAAAAATTACTGACATATTTCACAGAATCCAGTCCTTCGATTGAGTCCAATTTCTTGCCATGCAAACTCATTGGAGGTGGACAATATCTTTCTTTCCACATAACCAGAGAAAATAAAGAGAAATGTTTCTTTAACTGCACTGGAATTATTTTCAACATCCCAAAGTAATCAACTTTTAATTAAAAAAAAATAACATTTCAGTGCATAACTTCAGTGTATTATTAATCCTAATGGACAAAAATGAATTTTTCCAAAAATATTATTTCTACTTAAATTGGTGGAGACCAAGAGCATTCAAGAAAATGAAAAATGGAATTTAATATAACAAATAATACTTTTCTTCTAAGTGGGGGAAAATTGAAAGGGATGAAGCACCTGGTGTCTGTGATGAAGAAAAGATCCATTACTCTTCCATCTGGGGTGGTCGATACCTTGACTTTCCTGATTATGAGCTCAAGCTCGCAGAGAACTTCGGTGACATCTACCGAAATACAGGGGTAAGGAGAGAATAATTAAAAACTAAACACCCAAATCCAAGAGATTTGTTGCTAACATCCAAAGCTACTTAAATTAAAGAAAAAAAAATAAAAACTGCCAGTAAAACGAATTTGTACAACGTAAGACAGAAAAAACATATAAGATTGTAATCCGCGAAAAAAAAAAAAAAAAAAAAAAAAGTTCTACAGCTCAACCTAAAAAGAAAACCAGTAACAAAATTAATGAAATCAACCCCAAAAAAAGGAAAGCATGAAAAAAGAGGAAAGAGGAACACAGGAGACTCACCGTGCAAGAGACCTCTTCGATCAAAGCAACAGAACTTCAACAAGAAAACATCAGGAGGCTTCTGCTGCTGCAACTCCGGTCTGTAATAATAAATTATTGAAGCTGAAGAACACGAAGGGCAAGCTTCAACCAGTCTCTTTTTCAATAAATCCCACCTCGTCGTCGGTTTTCCAACAACCCAGAAGACGATGTAGCACCATTTCCCATCCGTTGAAACATCTTCACCCCCAAAATGAAATGAAAAATTAACAGACATCTTGAAAAGGAAAATGCCCATAAAAAAAAAAAAAAAAGACAAGCAAGCAAGCAATACTCATTCCTCTTACCTCCCCTAACGATATTCAACCCAAAGAAGAGTAATAAACGGCAGAGATCGCAACCCAAACCAGTCTTGTCTGGGCAATTCACTGTGATGATGCTAGGATCACCTGCTTCCTTTGGCGGCGTAATGATAACCAAGTCATCATAAGGAATGCCCATCTTTCTTCTTCTCCAATATTTCAGAAAGAAATTAAATCACTACTTTTTTTTTCCTGCTTTGTTCTTCTTCACCAGTGTAAGAAGCAGCAGTAAACAGATTCTTAGGTGGGCAAGACAAATGTGTTTCTTCCTTCTCAAATCCACAGATGGATCTGAAAGATTATGAAGCAAGAACGGCTGACCACTAGATATTGGGTTCCCCTTTCTCCTTCACATGTTATGCTGTTTCCATCAGCTCTCTCTTCTCCTCGCAGCCCCCCCCCCCCCCCCCCCGGGGGCCCCGCCCCCCCCCCCCCCCCCCCCCCCGGGGGGGGGGGGCGCCCCCAACCCCCCCCCCCCCCGAAGCGGCCGGCCCGCAGGAGAGGATTTGGTTGCCTCTCTCTATCACACACACACAGACACACATTAGAATCAGACAATGAGATATTTGGCTCCCCTTTCCTCTCCCGTTTTCATCAATTAATATAGTAATCAGATAGTTGGCTTTAGCTTTTCAAATGATCACTTATGGACAAAATGCCTATTTTAATAAATTCGAGATCTTTGGCACTTGTCTTTTTCCTATTATATGATTGAAATTTCTTTTCTAAAATCTTCAAAAAAATAAAAATAAAAGTAATAATAATAATAATAATAATAATAATAATAATAATAATTAAACGCACGTACAAAAAAACAAAATCAAAATCTTAGAGACGTGATAGAAATCCACTCATGTCGCCGGAGAAGTGAAGTCGTGATCGTGCGACTTCATTCAGTGCGTCAAGTGAAGGCTAATCGTACAAGGCATGACTGAGTTACAGGAGAGGTCCATATCAGTAGTAATTGTGTTTGGGAAACTTAGTGAATGGATTCCGTTAGATTTTTTTTTACAACTTCAGACGAAAAGATAATGATGAAACACATTATGTGTATCTCTTTTTCGTTTCAATTTTTTTTTTCTTGGCATCAAAACATAATCCATGTTTGGTTGTTGGAATGATTAGAATGGATAATTTTAGCCATTAAGGGTGTCAATCGTCATGGTATCAATAATCTGATACGCTGTAAGAAAAAAAAAAAGCATTTACCATTGTTGTACCATTTCTGCAAAATTACTATTTTTCTTTACCATTATTTTACCAATTAATTATGGTTTTGGAATGATTTTTATATATTAAACGAAACGGTTTTAGATTCTATACGAGCTTCGGTTTCTAAATCAGAACGAAATATGGTTCTAATTCAATACAAAATATAGTTCTAGTTTAGTATAAAATATGGTTCTACTGCAATTTGGACCAATGGAGTTAAAGGTGTTAAATGTTGCAGTTTTGTTTTAACGGTACGATTTAGTTTTGATTCAGTTTCGGTTCAATGTGTAATGAATCATTTATTAAATGGTTTCAAAATGTTTATCAAAATCGATTATTAATGGATTATGTTTTTTTTTTTTTTAATGATTTCATTGTTAGGAGGGAGAGGGAGAGAATTAGGAACAAAGGAGAAGGAAAACAAAACAAAAAATTTTAAAATAATTTTAATCATATATGAAAGTGAATTTACGATTTAAAAATATGACATGTGGAAAGCATTCAAATAAAATTTATTTTTAGAAATATAAACATTTAGCATTAAGGGATTAAAATAAATGTTTAATCGATTTTAACGATTCTAAATAGCCACTTTAAATAGTTTTGTTCTAAGGTTTCATTTTTTTTAAACTACAATTGAACCATTTAATAATTGGTTTCATAGCTTCAGTTTAAATGGTTCAGTTCAGTTTCGATACAAGATTTGATTTCATTTTTTATACTCTTAAATGGAGTGCATGTACAACAGTGTGAATATGAATATGTGACCTGGTATATAAACGATATATGGTATATAAATGAGATACAAATCGGTATATAAACGATATATTAATCAATATATAAACGGTGCACAAATCGGTATCTAAACGGTATGTATTGCGGGTATATTAGTACAAACAATTACCATATTTGATAGAAAATGTATCAAATTTTGAACCAGTATTTTATTGGATAGAAATCAGTATACCGATATCAATATAAATGATACGATATTGATTTCGCTATACGATTTCGATATCAAATTGACACCCTTACGAGCCATGGATCTCACTTGAACATTTTATTTGTTTATTTTTAGGGTTTCTCCACATGCTAGGATAGTTAGGTGAATGAAAATGTATATTTTTTTTTATTGTCGAGGGAATAAGTGGATTTTTTTTTTTTGGTAAACGTAAGGGGTTCTTGAAAATTAAGGGAAAAACTATTTATCGAGGAAAGTTTTTTGTTCCGAGCAACCGTTAATTTCTTAGTCTATACTCTCACCCATGCCATATGGAAATAATTTAGGAAACGTTGTGGATTGGCTGATTTCATGTCAAATTTCAGTCAAAAAATTCAATCATACATCCGTCCATGTATGTGTGAAGGATTCCTTATCCTCTCCTCCCCCGATAAGCACCCTATACTTTTGGGTGTCATCTATAAGATTTTGATAGTCCATGCATTTTTTTCATGATTGATGGGAGACAGAAGCAAAGGGGGGGCTGGAGTAGAGAAAGAAAAAAGAAAAGATGTAGATGGATCGAATTCGAATCAAATATATCAGTATCCAAATTTGAATACATTTATCAATTATCCTATTCGAAATCCGATAGATTTAAAAACCAAATTCAAATTTTAATCAGATATCCAGTTAAAATCCTATTTGATTCCTAAAAATGGAATTAGAATAGAAATTAAAAAAAAAAAAAAGAGAAAACCTTAGTTTAAAACAAAAATGTATAGTCCATAAAAAATAAGAGATGAAACCTTAAATGATTATATAAATATTAAAGTTATATGTTTTAATACTTTAAAACCTAAGGTTATATGCGTCTAAGAATGTAAATGAATAACCGAAAATCCGGATTCAATTCAAAGTCAAGTGTAATAACTTGTAAACTAATTGAAGTTTCTGTTAGAAAAAGAAAAAAAAAAAAAAAAAGGGGGGGGGCTACGTCTGGAAAAATACCCAAAAGTATTTAATTCCCCCAATTAGATGAGACATTGAAAGTCCAAACATGACTTAGAAGGTTTTTTTTTTTTATATATTTTGGGTTAAAGAAGAGGTTTTCAGGTTCGCATCTACGATGACATGATGATCCAGCCACTTATTTTATGTTGAGCCGCCGGCAGGTGTCGCATTTTTCTTGATAGACCGTCACGTGCGCACTTCATCTGAATTCGAATATTCCTCTCGGAAAACCGTATCATTAATTCATCATTTCGAATTGTGGGGCTCACTTTTAAACCCTACAGAAACCGTCAAAGGGGAATCTCAATAATTTGATTATTTTAACCACAAGGGGAATTTTTCTTACAAATTTTAGGAAAATTTTGTCAACGTCCTCTTCGCAATGAATCCAAATCTTCTCCAATCATTGGAGTTTCAATCGTCAATCCAGTGATTGGAGTTAAGTGGAAGCGTTTACCAATACTCTATCTCTAGAACAAAGTCTTTACAAATTCTCCAATTGCAAGTTGGAGAATTTGGAGAGATCTCGCTCCAGAGATAGAAAATGATATATTTATGTAATTTTACTTTGAGTAAAGATGGTATTGCCTTAAAAAAAAA
Source organism: Protea cynaroides (assembly GCA_028583415.1). Lineage (NCBI taxonomy): Eukaryota > Viridiplantae > Streptophyta > Magnoliopsida > Proteales > Proteaceae > Protea > Protea cynaroides. Next base: position 26,548,535 of record CM053266.1, read on the forward strand.
AATTAGAATGTCTCTCGTCTGTTTCTAACACCTAGTGTGAACTATACTGTTATAAAATATTATTTCAATAGTAATCTATGTAATTTTTATCAAGAGAAGGCAGTTCTGTATAGTAAACCAATTATCAAGGGAGTTTCTGAGTAAATTTTCATAAATTTTATTTAACCCCAAGGGTAGTTGAGTTGGCAAGGAACCTACATCTCAAGAAATGGAAGGTTTTTGTTCGACTCATCTTACCGCCTTAGGGCCACTCACATGGGGTATTAAGTGCTCTTTCTTTTATGCTTTGGGTGCAAGTGGAATGGTTCTCATTCAATTTTAGAATGATCTGATTCATGAGGTTGTGGGATTAGTATGGGTCCACGAGACTAGTCAGATCGAAGATCTGGATGCCTATTGATAGCATATCATATTCACCAATGAAGAGGTAACATGAGTTCCAACACGTGTCATTTATAAAATAATTCTTCGCCTTCAAGAAGACTAAACGCACATCACCATGTGTCAAGCCTGCTAGTACTTAGCATACGGTTGCTGAAATCCTATCAACAGACTACCTCTACCCACATTCCACATGAGAATAAGAAAGGACCACAGAGGCTTACTCTGAGCTACCACCTCCACTGTCAATGATGATCATTTGACTTCGAAGACTTAAAATCTACCGGTTATAAATTATAATCGATTAAAGCCCTCAGATTGCAGTTACCTACATCAACTCCACTATCTCAATGGAGTATCCGGTATCGACACGGTAGGCATTGGTCTATAAATAACATTCGACGATCACAGGTAATAGGACACTTTTTACACACTCTAAGAATACTCAAGCCTTACCCCTCTTTAAGGAGCTTACGATCTCTCGTAATCTTCATAGTATTTGTTATGTTATTGACTTGATCGTCGGAATGACCACCAGACTACCCAATCCAACCCCAAAATCTTTCTTTTGTTTCAGATTACGAACCACATGAGCATTTCCAGCTTTAACAACAATAATATCCACCATTAGCAATAATAATAATAATAATAATAATAAAAATTAATAGAGAAGATTAATAATGTTAAACATCCCAGCACACCAACCGGTCGCATCCATTTAACACACCGAATCAAATGTGGGAAGTAACGAACTTAAAACATATTTGAATGAGAAATATATGTCGGTCCCTAAACTCTTAATTCAAATCGTCTCCTCCCTATACTTCAGGAAGGAGGGGCTGCGACCCCAGTGGATGGTCGTCCCGTGGCGGTCGGATGAATCCGACCCCTCCGTTCGAGCCGACACTCCCTTGTCGGCTCGACTTATCGGCTCGAACGGAGGGGTCGGATTCATCCGACCCTCACGCGACAACCATCCACTGGGATCGCCGCCCCTCCTCCCAAACTACTGGAATGAGACAATTTAGATCCAAACCGACACATGCATCCTTCAACTACCAAAATGAAGTTGATAACGAAACCACAAAATTTTTTTATTTTTTTGGTAAAAAAATTCCATTTCTTTTTGTCTTCTTCAGCTTATCGCCTGTGCCCGTGGGCTAATTAATATCCATTTAAAACCTTTCATTTATCTTATCTTTTTTTTTGTTTAAAAAACACCCTTCGTTCGACCTTCTTAATCTTGACTAACAAAATTTCACGGTTTTAATTAGGGTGTCAATGGATCAGTTTGATCAGGTTTTGAGTTAAATATAGTCCAAGACCAATCTAATAAGATATCAGTCTGAGAAACACAATATGCAATCAATAGCTATTGGTCTAATTCGGTTTCGAGCCCTTATCGGATTCGGCCTATTAGGTTGATAACATGTTGGTTTTGGTTTTTAAAACCATTAGTAGCTATTGGATTGGCCTTATGGCCTGAATGGAAAAAAAATTAAAACATATACCCAAACAACTGGACTCACTAAAGAAAAATGAGCAAGAAGATAATGAGATAGATACATCGGAGAATCGAAACTTATGGAACAACAGAGAAAAATTGATTGCTTGAACAAATGTAGAGATTAAGGGCCCGTTACGTAACGTTCTTCCTCTCCTTCTTCTTTCTCATTGAAGAGAACGAAGCTCCGACAAGACAAAGGTGATCGACCTTCCTCCTCTAGCAACTGTTGTCGACAACGAAGAACCACGAAACCTTGCAATACTTCTTCCTCCCCTTCATTCTTTCTCCTCTTTTCTTTCCTCCTCCTCTCTCTCTCTCTCCCTCTCTCTCTCTCTCTCTCGCTCTTCGTAACCTCGTACGATAATGAAGGTTCTTCGGTTTTGTAGCTATCGGCCTGTCTCTCTCTCCTGTCCTTGGAACCCCAAAGCCAAGTTGTCCCTCTACTCCTAACTCTCATTTCAAATCCCTGCAACGAAGAATGTAATTTCCTTAACTATAGAAAAAACCAATATGAATGATCCGAAGATCAATTAATCGAAACAAATAAGCACGATTTGACCAATTTATTTATTTATTTATTTATTTATTTTTTACCCCAACAAACATTCTATCCTAGTAAATAGATGTTGGGCATAAATATTAGAAGGCCAATAAAATAGCGACATCTAGACACTATCAAAAGTACCCACAAATTCCAATGGTAAAATCATCATTATAACCAAAAGCCACTCTGAACGACAAATTTATCATTACTAGTTTAAGTCAAGGGCAGAATTATCCACAAAATTATAGTGATGTACTCCGAAGCTCTGCAGGTCCCACCGTCAACAATATTTCACTAATCCCTATCAATAGGTTTAAAAACCAATGTGTTGTCACTTCACCATCAATATTTTTTACTGTTTCACATATAGCTCTAACACCTCAAGGTCGAAATCTCTCTTTAGCCCCCCATTTCACTTTATTTACCAAGTCGATCTCCTGACCTCATCTGTTCTATAGATTCTTGACTTAAACATCGAAGCGACCCAAGATTCTAAACCCGACCTCTCTTGTCCTGTCTTTTCGTTTGTAGATCTAATCAACATCCAAGGACCTCAGCTTGGAACCTAGCATCAACAATAGCAATGACTTTATATGGGGGTTACAATCGGGTTAATCGGTTTGTGTTCGTGTTCTGTCTGATTCAATATTGGGCTGAGCCTTACTGGTCCCGTTTTTGGCTACTAATTGGGTTAGCTCAGGCCAGACTGAGACCAATAACTTTCCAGCACCCCAGCCTGAAATAGAATCAATAAGGATATAGTCTGGGTTGGTCCAAGCTAGGTTCGGTTCATTTTGGTTTTCGATTTGAGCCTAGTTTTGACACTCTTAATTCTAGTAGATGGATACAAATTTCAATCCATTTCAAACCAAACAAGCAATCAAACAAAATTGCGTTAACGCTTGAGGAAGACAAAGAATTTATAATTTCAAATCACCTAAAATTTGATTCGAATTGATCAATTCAATCAAGGTTTTAAATCCAAATATCAAACATAGTATCAATAATATCCAAACATAGTATCAATAATATCCAAAATCGATGTGGATCAAATAAAATCAATGTGGATCTGATAAGAAATTGACACGTGATAGATACCTTATATAATTATAATGTGAATAAGATTTGATAGACGGAACCAAATCCTCTCCTCTCATGTTTTGCACGTGGATGTAATTATTGGGCTTAGACTTTGTGGACTCTTAGCCTGGCCCACCATTAATTATTAGGCTTCGACTTTTATTTGCTTTAAAGGGAAAAGAAATAAAGATGGGTGTAAAGAAGGTCGTCCGTCCACGTAGCATCCGTAACTTTACTCGTTTCAATTTAATTTGGTTATATATAGAAAAAATTTCATCTAATTTTTAAAACTATGTCAAATTCCATCTGACCCTCAATATTTTCAAAAATCTCATCTACTCTCCGAAAGGTTTTCAAATGTCTCATTTACTACCCAAAATATTCTCGCCGTTAGTCAAATAGACCCCACCGTTAGTATAGTCCCGTTAATTGCAAATATTAGGACAATATTGTCATTTTCCTTATAGTAGAAGACGATAATGCCCCCCCAAAGTGAAAATACATTTACTTATCAAATATTCTTCTTCAACAGTAAAAGTAAAAATGAAAAAACCCTATTTCGAAATCTTTTTTCGCCGACGACTATCAACGCTGGAACCCTCTTATTAACTACAGTGTGCTGTCTATTTGTAGTCGGCGACGACAACCAGCAGTCTGTGCTTTATTTAACCAACAGTTAGCTGCGACAACTACAGTGAACCATCTTCGCGGACGATGGATTCTGCTTCTCTGTAGAAAGGAGAAGAAATCCGCAGAGTCTGCTTTCTTCTAGTACGAGGTAGGAAGGAAGCTCTAGATATTTTAGGACAAAGATTCGACATCAAACGACGATCAAAAGCCTCCTATCAGAGAATGCACGAACCTCCATTTGTATATTTTTTTCAATCTTCAGGTATGAAACCCTAATATGAAATTACCACAGTCAGTTGCCTACAAATATTATATAGTTATGAATTGAATCTTTAGTTATTCCCTCACAGTGAAGGAGTGGGTTCAACCGACAGCCGATAGTCGATAGAACTTTTGTCGATTCCTCGACAGTAAGGTTAGTTCATTATTAATCTGTGGGACTCTGTTTGAGCTCACAGAATCAGTTACAAAACCAGCAGAAGCAAATGGAGAGTAAGTACTTAAGATGTTGCCGAAGCCGGACTTTGGATGTTGCCGACGGGATACCGAAGCTTCGAAACTGGAGAGTCACCGAATAGCAATAGAGAAGAGACGATGGAGATATGATATTAGGGATCTGAACCGAATAGAATTGCAATAGAGAAGAAAAGAAATTTGGAGAAAAAAAAAAGAATAGAAAACGGTAAATTAGTAATTTTATCTCATTTTAATGTTTTAAAGTTTTAAATTAAAAGAGCAAGACTCTCCACTTACATATTTAGTCAAGTCTGTCAGTTAAATGGGACCGATTAGATTTTCTGAAAACTATTAGATAGTAGGTGGAATTTGACATAATTTTTGGAGGTTAAATGAAATTTTTTCTTTTATATATATATATATATATATATATATATATATATATATATATATATATATATATATATATATATGTATGTGATTGTGAAATGAGAGAGAGACGGACCAAAGACATTGTTGGAGATATACATGTGGCCAAGTGGTATGATTGAGACGGATACCATTATATGTCGGGTTTTTATCCGCAAGTTGATACTCATTGGGCTCGTTGACTGATATCTCCGTTCATTGTGGAGCTTTTTAAACTATATTTGGATATTAATAGAAAAAATAAATAAAAAATAAAACAGTAATTAAGGGTTTTTTTTTATCATTTTTTTATTATCTATTTATCAAAAAATATTTTTAAAATTCATTTTTGATAAAATTTAAAATATTATTTGATAGATACTATAAATACTTGATCTTAAAATAAGAAATAAGTTTAATATTCTATTAAAACAATTATTTTTATTTCTTTATGTTGTAAAATTTTGAGGTCATGATTTCTTGTGATTTCTTTATTCGATCGAAAAGAAATTTAGACACTTTCACCTTTTTTTTTCCTAGATTTGACATGATCAGAGATTAAACAATCGAAAAAGTACAATTGAGATGATCGAAATCAAGAACAAAAGTTATATTTTTTTAAGTTGTAGAATTTTCTAAGCTATGATATTTTGTGATTCTCTTATCCAATCGACCTGAAATTTAGATGCATTTACTTTTTTTTTCTTGATTTTGACATATAACTGATCCGATCGGAAGTTGAACAGTCTGAAAAGTACAATTGAGGTGGTCGAAATCAAAAACAAGAGTTGGATTTCTTTAGGTTATAAAATTTTCTAAACTATGATATTTTGTGATTCTCTTATCCAATCGACCTTAAATTTTGATGTCCTTACTTCTTTTTTTCCTAATTTTGACATGTAACGGATTTGATCAGAGGTTGAACGGTCTAGTTAAAATGAAGAACAATAGTCGGATTTCTTCAAGTTGCATAATTTTTTAAATCTTGATATCTAGTGATCTCCTTCTCCGATTGACTTGAAATTTGAAAAATCATACCGTTTTTTACTATAGTTAACATTTAACAGAACAAATCGAAGATTGGACGACCAGAAAAAGTGCTTTATAGTCATCAAATCCATGAAACAAAGAAAGATAAAGAAAAATGAGTAGATGAAAAGTTAATATTATAAAAAAACAATATTGATTTTACTATTTTACCCTCAATTAAAACAAATACTCGTTAAAAAAAAACATACTCATTAAATACTTGCACAAAAACATGAAAAAACAATTTTATGGCAAAAAAAAAAAATTAAGAATTATTTTTAATTTTTCTTTTCATAAACAATACCCAAAAACGATACTAAATACCTAAAAAATAAAAACATGTCAAAAAAATAAAAATAAAAATGATATCAAAGAGAACCTAAGGTGAGGCATAAATTCATGAAATTCATGATTGTCTCATTATTATATTATTCTCACTTTATTTTTATTTTTTTAATAATAAAAATTTTTATTTCTTTTCTTGACATCTAAACATAATCTCAATGATCCAATGTGACAATATATTTCACTCATGCCAGGCCAAGGGCCCCTCTTTCCTAAAGTGGAAAAATATATTTTTCTATTGTCTAGTCTTTTTCATCGTGATTCAACAGTTGGAGTTCACCCATTGTACATCCCGATGTATTGATATGGGTACTGAGTAAACTTTAGTCGTTGGGTCAGATCACCCCTAAGGCCCCTCCAACAAGAATAGAGGATCCAAATCCCCATGAAGTTGGAAGGGAATTTAAAGGGAAACAAAGTGGTTATGGACCAATTCATAATTCTTACTTTTTTTAACGTTCTTTTTAAAATAATGTCTTGGTACTATGGGTAGGATTGAAATCGTCTCTTGCGAGGCTTTTCGCAAGAGAAAAGCCTCGCAAGAGACGTAGCTGCGTTGGATCCATGCATGCCATGGGAGCGCTTCGCATCCAATGTCTCAAAATGTTATGCCATAGGACATGAAAAGTGAAACTACGATACACCCAACCGAAATATCTGATTTGAATCCCGCGAGAGAAAAAATAGTTGCGAAACTCATTAAAACGTAGTTTCGATCCGTTTCAGAAGCAACAGAGAGAGAGGGCAGATGAAGAAGAAGAGTGTTCCTGAAATGGTTTGAGTTCTCTACGAGAGAAAGGGCAGAGGAAGAAGAAAAGCATCGTTTCGATCTATTTCAGAGGCGAGAGAGAGAGAGAGAGAGAGAGAGAGAGAGAGAGAGAAGAAGAGCACGAAACCACGACGACCCTGTCTTCCTCTTCCCTCGCTTTTTCTTTTACAGACACAGTGCATGCTATCGCTAGGGCTATTATGCGCGCAACGCTCGGACCAACCATACCTGAGCTTCAGATCCAACATTCTCGATCCAAGCCCTTATCATTCTCCTCCTCTTCCTCTTCGCCTTCTTATTAATATCCCTTGAAGACGACAACCCCAATTTCTTTCCCGGCTTACTCACCTTCTCTGCAAGAATCGATGAGGTCCTGAAGGTATTTTAAATCACTGTTTCTCGGAATTTTATCTATTTTTTGTTTTTTTATTCTATATGTTTTAAGTTAGTTTTGTTGCTGTTGAAACCGAAGAATCACGAAATGTGATTCAAACTCATCCTGCACAGACTCCTGCACAGTCGAAGAATCACGAAAAGTATAAAGTTTGAAATTGTTTCAATTTGAAATTATCTTCTTTATATTACAAGTTTCAGTCTTGGATCTGTCTATTGAGCAGTTGTTCTATGTTTAATATTCTTTTTCTTTAGCTACTTGCATGCGTCCTGTCTTTTCAGAATTCTTTTTTTAGAATGTTTTTCTTTTTCTTTTTATTTCTTTAATTCTATCCTCTGTTATGTTCTATGTTAGGCTTTTTTCTTGTATTTTCTAACTTTTCTCTTTGTGTTTATATGGCTCCGTTGACTTGATGCAGTTTCGCCCATCAAGTGCTTTCGATTCCCCTTTCTGGACAACAAATTCTGGTGCCCCTGTTTAGAACAACAACTCATCTCTGACTGTTGGAACTAGAGGTATTGTTTTATATCAATGGATTGATTTGTTTGATGATCAGATTTGTTTTATTAAGAAATTTAGTTGCCATTGTCATTCATTTGTTGATATCCACAGGTAATTGAATGTTCAAAACTTTATTGAGACAAAACCCTAAAACTTATGACTCTTTTCCCTTTCTGTGATTTTATGAGACAAAACCCTAGAATAGCATCTGGTTTTTCTGCGTTTTTGTTGAATTAATTGATGAGCATCCACCTCCTTGTTCGCTATGATATTTCTTCTAGTGGATATCAAATGCTAAAAGCAACATCATCTGCATTTTGTCCATATTGTTGATTGGGAATCCATTCCTTGATTGTTATTGTGGATTACTTTCCCTGAATCATTCTAAATTTGGTTTGCATTTTTGGGATTTGTGGTTTATAAATCAAGAGAGAATTTTCCTTACTAAATGCTTTATGTACTGATCTGATACACAACAGAACCATGATGCTTCAAAGAGAATATTCTTCAATTATTTTATCAATACCTGAAATTTACATTGGAACCAAGATATTTCCTTAAAAAAAATACCTTTCTTAAATATATATATTTGTAATTCTGTAGTTTCATTTTAAAAGATGTCTATCAAATAGTTTTGTGGTCTCTTAATGCAACCAGATAAAACAGAACAAGAGGCAAATACCATTTATACATGAAACCTAGGATGCTAGTGATTTAGACTTGAGTAACATGTCTCAAATTTCGTTTGTTAACTCTTTAAGAAATATAGTGAACAAGTTTAGCATACCATTTATGTTTTTCTGTTAAAAAGATAAAATATTTCCACCAGAATACAAAGCTCAAAAATTGCTTCTGATGACAATCTATATAATATCCAGTGTATGGATATGACATTGTGAAGATACGTCTAGCATTTTGATGTAATTGGTATGTGAATTTTTTCCACTGCTACGTGTTATCTCATATTATTCCGTTGATTGTCAACTGCAGACGGTGGAATATTTTATTTCTTTCTGGAAATATAGGTCTTGGGAGCTTTAATTTTGTATTTAATTTTACTGGTTCAAAGCAGATTGATGCTGCTTCTTCAAAAAACCTCGCCGTGCACTACAAGAATATTCATTTATGGCGACAGAATTTTGCGACGGAAAAAAAATTTCCGTGACAATAAATAATTTTAGCCCACGGTATTCAAATTTTCGTGGCTAAAAATACAGAGTTCAGAGACGGATCCTAATTCCCGTGGCCAAAATTAGTTTTGGCAACGGAAAAGAAATTCCCATGGAAAAAAAAGTATTTTTTGGCCACGGTAAAAAAAATTCCGTGGCCACAAATAGTTTTAACCACGGACATTAGATTCCCGTGGCTAAAAAGTAACGGAATTCATCATCAATCACTAATTTTGGCCACGGAGAAGAAATTTCCGTGGGGAAAAAGGTACTTTTTGGATTCTTCATCTCTCTTTGCGAGGTCCAGCTTATGAAGTCCCCATTAGTTTTACAGGGAAAAGTCAAGCAGGCAATCCCATCCTCATGGGATCCATCAACTTTGGCAAGGTATTAGGAAAATATTTAAATTGTCTTGAGAAAAATACTTGGCAGCTAAAGATATGATTTCCCTTAAATCAATTTTTTATTTTGTGCCAGATTCATCGAAAACTTCGGGACACATGTTATTACATCTGTAACTATTGGTGGCAAGGATGTAATTTACATCAAGGAGCATCACTCTTCACCTTTCTCAAACATGGAGATAAAAAAATATGTTAAGAACATTGGAGATCAAAGGTTCTCTGATACTGGAAGCCATGCAAGTTCAGGTTCAATGAAATTCAAGGATAATAAGGCTACTGCCTCAAATAAATTTTCACCATTATGATTGTATATCAGTATGTTTATATACTTTTTTTCTGCATTTCTTTTAAATTGACAATTCTTATTTTCTTTCTTGAATTTGTAGGGTGTGGACCCAGGTTTATTCAACAGCCAAGGGATATATCCTCAACCCCCTAGTGCTCCTTACCTTGCTGGAAAAGAAGTATGGAACTATAAGAAAATTATGTTACATAGTAAGTTTGAGACTATTACAGAGTTATAAGAAAAACAAAATTAATATTAATAACATTTAAGTCAGAACACTTACAGAAATTATGAAGTAAGATTAACAATATGGATAGGGCTGAGTCGTGCCACCAGTCACTATCCTTAAGATTAATTCACCCCTTATGTGCAAAGAGTTCCCGTGAGATTAATCCCCAAGATAAAACAGCCCCGAAGTCGAAGCTTCTTCCACTTAGGTTGCACTCCAACAAGTGGTCTTCGTCAGAATCTCGACGGCTACAATCAACACTCAAAAGAAATCGATTGATTTTGATAACTATGAAAACAGAATAAGACTGGAGGAGGGAAGGAGGAGGAGAGAGAGAGAGAGAGATAGAGTTATGTACGGATAAACTGTTGTTGTAACCTTATGCTAATGGACTCTTTTCATATTAATAGAAAAAGAAGTCCCAAATCAAAGGGTACGATGGAAAGTTGTATCCATCCAACGGGTTGTGATGAAAGGAAGTGTCAGTAGAATAGAAGGTCAATATTTAATCTCTCCAACGATCATAAAGATCAATGGTTGAGATTAAACTAATTTGAATTCATATCTATTCAAACGTATCTATTCAAATACGTCATGTCTCTATGTATTCAAATACGTAGAGACATACCTTTTAAAAAAAATAAGCCAACGGATAAATCCGCACCCGCACCCACGCCCCGCCCCGGCTCGGCTCGGCTAGCGCGCGCGTGTGTGAAAAGAACCCCGGACCCTTCCCTCTAGAGGCATCCTTTCATTTAAGGGCTCAAGATGTTATAGGTCACACAATATATATATACCTCCTCAATCTTTCCTCTCCAAGCAATATGGGACAAAAACAAGTCCTACAAGTTATGTCAACCAAAAAATACAAGTGGAAAAATTTCCCTCCAAAACCAAAATAAAAAAAAAGAGTCAAAATTTTGAAACTTTTAGTTGTTTTTGTTTTTAAAAATCTAAAAACCCAACAATTCCCCCACAAGATTCAAAATTTTGAAAAACAGAATAGAATGTTAATTGTATTAAGATATATAAAAGACGTCGTCGCAGATGTCTTTTGGACTTGAATCTACACTAGGTTTGATACATCACGCTACAGAGTACGGGTGAAGCTACGCTTCTTGAACCTTTCCTCAGCGGTGTAGTCGACTGACATACCAATCATCCCTTATAATCAAACCCTCGAATAATTCCTTTCGTAAAATGTGGACATTTTTCTCCGGCCTTGTCCCTATCTCAGATTCATGAATGTTTAGAGAGTTCACCCTTAAAACTCTAATCAGAGGCGGCCTCATCTCTTACATCCATTTAGGTCAGCCCATAGTGTGCACCACAGTTAACACACCCCCACATTCCAGTAGGATACTTGGCTTGACTAAGAGTCCTTATGACTCATCCTCTTTTCATTGTGGTGAATATTATCTTCCCATCTAACCAGAATGAACAAGTTTTGATAATACTAATCAAGTCATCCAGTGACTTCGTTCTTACCCATTAAACCTAATTCCAGGGACTTCCTCTCACATAGGTTGGGTATCCGTCACATGACTTATGTCATGGGTTTTAGGCTCATTCCTTTAGATGCATCATGTATTATCTTGGTAGTCTGAGGCTTTGTAAATATGTCTGCCAGATTCAATTATGACTTTACAAAGTTGATAGCTATCGTTCCTTCACTAACATATTGTCTAACTAAATTGTGTCTTAGTCGAATATGTCTCCTTTTTTCATTATATACATTATTTTTTGCCTTAGCAATAGCAGCTGGACTATCACAATTTAGTGATATGGGTGGTACCGGCTTAGACCATAATGGAATTTCGGTCACCAAGTTTTTAAGTCATTCGGCTTCTGATCCAGCTTTCTCTAAAGCTATAAATTCTGCTTCCATGGTAGAACTTGTACCACATGTTTGTTTAATCGATTTCTAAGAAATCGCTCCACCTCCCAAAGTGAAAACATATCCACTTGTAGCCAATGATTCTTCTGTATCAGAAATCCAATTGGCATCACAATATCCTTCTAATACTGTCGATTTTCCACTATAGTGTATCCCATAGTTTATGGTTCCTTTTAAGTATCTTAGTAGCCTTACTAAAGCTTTCCAATGTTCTTTTCCAGGGTTATGAGTATGTTGACTCAATTTCTCAACTGCTAAAGCAATATCTGGTCTTGTAGAATTCATCAAGTAAGATACTGAACCAATGATTTGAGAATACTCTTTTTGGAAAATTGGTTCACCTTTATGTTTTACAAGATAACTTTCAGACATCAAAGGTGTCTTAACAGATTTATACTCAAAATATTCATACTTTTTTAATAGATTTTCTACATAATGTGCTTGAGACAATATTATCTCATCACCTTTTCTGATGATCTTGATTCCAAGAATTACATCAGCTTCTCCCATGTCTTTTGTATCAAACTTAGACATGAGAAACTTCTTTGTTGTTTCTATTATGTCAAGATTAGATCTTATAATTAATATATCATCAACATATAATATAATAAATACATATTTTTCATTTGAAAATTTATTATATACACATCTTTCAGAATTGTTAATAACAAAACCATTTGATACCATAACACTATCCAGTTTCTCATGTCATTGTTTTGGTGCTTGTTTCAAACCATATAATGACTTAATTAATTTACATACTTTATGTTCTTGTCCATATGTAATACAACCCTCTGGTTGTCTAATATAAATTTCTTCTTCTAAGTTACTATTAAGAAAAGCTGTTTTAACATCCATTTGATAAATAACAAGTTTATATATAGAGGCAATAGCAAACATAGTTCTTATTGTAGTAATCCGAGCAACAGGTGAAAAAGTATCAAAGTCGTCTATATTTTGTTTTTGTTTAAAACCTTTGACCACCAATCTTATTTTAAATTTGTCAAGAGATCCATCAGGCTTAAGTTTTTTCTTAAAAATCCACTTGGTATCCAAAGTCTTTGTACCAAGTGGAGGGTTTATCAATTTCCAAGTATGATTCTGTATAATAGAATCCAACTCACTTTTTATAGCCTCTTTCTAAAATACAGCATCAGGAGATGTTACAGCCTCCTGATATGTTAATGAATCTCTCTCAACAAAATAAACAAGCATGTCATTCTCAAAATTGATAGATTTTCTTTGTCTTTTACTTTTTCTTATTTGACCATCCTTCTTGAAATCTAATTTATTATTATTTTCATTACTGAGAGCACTCAAATTTTGATCTTTAGAAATAATATTATTAGAAGAACATTGATTATTAAATTGATCTTTAATCATAGAAAATATATTTTCAAAAAATTCTGCATCTCTTGACTCAATTATGGTATTTGCATCAAACAGATTTTCAATAGATTTTAAAACAAAAAATCTATATGCAACACTATGTTGTGCATATCCAATGAAAATACAATCACAAGTTTTTTAGTCTAGTTTTCTTTTCTTAGGTTCTGGAATATAGACCTTTGCTAAACAACCCCAAACTTTTAAATGATTAAAAGAAGGTTTTCTTCCATGCCATAATTCGAAAGGTATTAAATCAGAATTTTTAGGAAGTATCCTATTTAAAATATAGCAAACAGAAAAAATTGCTTCCCCCCACATGTTTAAAGATAAATCATAACTTATTAAAAAATAATTCATCATTTCCTTTAAAGTTCTATTTTTTTCTTTCAGCAATTCCATTAGATTCAGATTGATAAGGTATTGTAGTTTCATGTATAATGCCACTTTCTTCACAAAATTTACTTAAGCTTTGAGTTCCATATTCAGTTCCCCTATCTGTTCTTAATCTCTTGATTGTTTTCCCTAATTGATTTTCCACTTCATTTTTGTATGCTTTAAATGCATTTTCTGTCATCTTTTGTCCTTAAAAGATAAACCTTGGTGTATCTAGAATAATCATCTATGAATGTTATATAGTATTTGTTGTCACCTCTTGACTCATGAGACCTAAAATCAACAAGGTCACTATGGATAAGTTCTAAAAGTTTACTTTTCCTTTCAACTGTTTTATGAGGTTTTTTGTTTATTTTCGTCTCTACACAAAAAGGACACTTATGATGTAGAGGTTCTAAATTTTCTTTAATAAATACTAATTTTGCAAGTCTTTTAATGTATGGTGCACTTCGGTGTCCTAATCTACCATGTCATAAATCAAACAACTCAATCAAATAAGAGAAAGAAACATTTTCATTCATTACATTGTTAACACTTAGTACAAAAAGACCATTTGTCACATATCATTTACCCACAAAAACATCCCCTTTTAACAAAATTGCCTTATCGACTTCAAAAATTAATTTAATTCCTGTCTTGTTGAGAAGAGAGCCTGACACCAGATTTCGATGAATTTCTGGAACATGTAAAACATCATTAAGCATGAGAGTCTTTCCAAAAGTTAATTTTCGAAGTATTTGTCCTTTGCCCATGACTTGAGATGTTTGAGAATTTTCCATATACACAAGATCACCATCACTAACTGTTGAATATTTCATAAATAAATTTTGATCAGCACATATGTGTCTAGTTGTACCAGTATCAACAACCCATTCTTTGGGCTTCTCCACAAGATGTACTTCAGTCACTACCCCGCCGTAAATTGATTTTCTTCAGTAAGATTCACTCTAGCCTTGTCATTACCCTTGTTGTCACCACTCTTGTTCTTTTTGTAAAGTCGGCATTCTTTCTTGAAATGACCAGCCTTCCCCCAAAAGAAACATGTGCATTTTGGCTTCTTGAACTTATTGTCCTTCTTCATGTGATGAGACTTATTGGGTTGCTCTCTTCCTCGTTTCTTGGACTGTTTTCTTTTCCCGGACTCTACAAGGTTTGCCTTGGATTTGAATTCCTTGGTTTTTTCTATCTTGTCTTTTTCCCGGTTCTTCTGTTCAATCTTGACTCGAACAATGATTTGATCAAGTGTCCAGTCCTTGATTTTATGCTTCATATGAGATTTGAAGTCATTCCATGAAGAGGATAGTTTCTCAATGAGAGCCTTAGCTACAAATGTTTCAGGTAAATTAATCCATTCCTTAACCAGATTTCCAACCAACACTTGGAACATGTCGATTTACATGGAGATGTTCATGTAATCTTTCATTTTAAAGTTTAAAAAATTTGCAGTAACATATTTCTTACTCCCTGCATCATCCAATGAATATTTTTTCTCTAAAGCATTCCAGATAGTAGAAGCATATTCATAAGATGCATATACATTGTAAAGATCATTAGAGAATGAGTTCAGAATCCTATTTTTGCATTGATAATCAGCCTCTATCCATGCCACCCGATTGACTTTCACAATAGGATCATCGTCCTCAGCCGGTATGGGTTCAGACAGAGCAAATACCACTCCTAGTTGAGCCAATGCAAATTTCATCATCTACTTCCACTTCTTAAAATTTGACCCATTGAATGGTTCAATTTTGTCAAACTCAGTCACAAGACGTAATTTTTCCATTGATGGAACAATGAATGGGCAAACTCGATTCAACAACCATGATCCCAGTCTCAAACTATGAATTAATC
>CM053266.1:26564696-26822196 GCA_028583415.1 Protea cynaroides
TCTCTTCATTTATGATTTGTGTGAATGTAGACTTGAGAAGCTTCATCAACAGCTTAAAGGTCTTCGGTGTGGTCACTTGCCTTCTGTTTTTTATACGGTGAAGTGGTGAAAAGTTGCATTACTTTTATGTACCCACTAATTAGGAAAGCTTCTAGTTATTTGCTTAGATATTCAATATCTCCAGAGAACAATATGTAAGATATTTTTATGGATTAAATTAATTATAAGGTTAGTTGGTTCAGTGGGAGTCTAGTTACAGGTAGATCGATTTAAGTATGATTAGAGATGGACCAACCTGGTCCACTGTGAGACTGATCCAGGGTTGAGGGTGGTATTATAAATACCAATGGTTACAGTCTCCCAGCCACGGTGTTATTTTCTTCTCCTATTCCCATACGTAGAGAGAAGGTCAAGGGATCCCGACAGGCTGTAGAAGACTCTGATCCAAGCATTCAAAGCAAAAAAAACGGTCGAAAATCAATCTACAGCAAGAGGTATGTGTCTTATCAACTCTTTTCAATACCCGTTGTATTCTAGTAATCTGTGTGGTGTGTTCGTTAGGGTTCATGGGAAATCCCATGGAAAAATCAAAGTGGATCTAAAAAAAATCTTACAGTTGTATCAGAGTCATTCACACAGACCTAGGATCGATGAAAAACATTGTAAAGATTGTATGTTTGAAGGGATTGGAAAAGGGAGAGATTTTTCTCCCAAAATTCTATACGAACCTGTCTAGGATTTGGACCCTTGAAATTTTTTTTGAACTATTAAAAAGCAAAATAAATTATATAGGATTGTAGGCCTCAGAGAGACGGAGCCGGCGACATAACTTCTCTCTCTCTCTCTCTCTCTCTCTCTCTCTCTCTCTCTCTCTCTCTCTCTCTCTCTCTCTCGCTCTTCGTAACCTCGTATGATAATGAAGGTTCTTCGATTTTGTAGCTATCGGCCTGTCTCTCTCCTGTCCTTGGAACCCCAAAGCGAAGTTGTCCCTCTACTCCTAACTCTCATTTCAAATCCCTACAAGGAAGAATGTAATTTCCTTAACTATAAAAAAACCAATATGAATGATCCGAAGATCAATTAATCGAAACAAATAAGCACGATTTGACCAATTTATTTATTTAATTTTTTATTTTTTTACCTCAACAAACATTCTATCCTAGTAAATAGATGTTGGGCATAAATATTAGAAAGCCAATAGAATAGCGACATTTGGACACTATCAAAAGTACCCACAAATTCCAATGGTAAAATCATCATTATACCTAAAAGCCATTCTGAGCGACAAATCTATCATTACTAGTTTAAGTCAAGGGCAGAATTATCCACAAAATTATAGTGATGTACTCCAAAACTATGCAGGTCCCACCATCAACAATATTTCACTAATCCCTATCAATAGGTTTAAAATCCAAGGTCTTGTCACTTCACCATCAATATTTTTTACTGTTTCACCTACAGCTCTGACACCTCAAGGTCGAAATCTCTCTTTAGCCCCCCATTTCACTTTATTTACCAAATCGATCTCCCGACCTCATCTGTTCTATAGATTCTTGACTTAAGCATCGAAGCAACCCGGGATTCTAAACCCGACCTCTCTTGTCCTGTCTTTTCGTTTGTAGATATAATCAACATCCAAGGACCTCAGCTTGGAACCTAGCGTCAACAATAGCAATGACTTTATATGGGGATTACAATCGGGTTAATCGGTTTGTGTTCGTGTTCTGTCTGATTCAATATTGGGCTGCGCCTTACTGGTCCAGTTTTTGGCTACTGATTGGGTTAGCTCAGACCAGACTGAGACCAATAACTTTCTAGCACCCCAGCCTGAAATAGGATTGATAAGGATATGGTCTGGGTTGGTCCAAGCTAGGTTCGGTTCATTTTGGTTTTCAATTTGAGCCTAGTTTTGACACTTTTAGTTCTAGTAGATAGATACAAATTCCAATCCATTTCAAACCAAACGGGCAATCGAACAAAATTGCCTTAACACTTGAGGAAGACAATGAATTTGTAGTTTCAAATCACCTAAAATTCGATTCGAATTGATCAATTCAATCAAGGTTTTAAATTCAGGTATCAAACATAGTATCAATAATATCCAAAATCGATGTGGATTAGATAAAATCAATGTGGATCTGATAGGAAATTGACACGTGATAGATACCTTATATAATTATATGGAAACAGATTAAAATCGAGAATCGTCAAGACCAAATTCAATATGAATCGATGGATCTAATATCAATTACTAATATTATGAATTCAATAGATTCCTGATGTGAGCCAATGGCTAAAGTCCATTTAATATGTAGACAGACATATGAGTCAGGTAAATTCCAACAACTCGGTCACAGTGTAGACAAGAGAAGAAAATCTTTTTTTCCAATTCCTTGAATTGAACCACCTTGTCAGTGATCCACTGCCAAGTGGAAGATTTGATGGACTCACTCATGTTTTGCACGTGGATGTAATTATTGGGCTTAGACTTTGTGAACTCTTAGCCTGGCCCACCCGGTAATTATTAGGGACTTTCATTTGCTTTAAAGGGAAATGAAATAAAGATGGGTGTAAAGAAGGTCGTCCGTCCACGTAGCATCCGTAACTTTACTCGTTTCAATTTAATTTGGTTATATATATATATATATATATATATATATATATATATATGTGATAGTGAAATGAGAGAGAGACGGACCAAAGACGTTGTTGGAGATATACGTGTGGCCAAGTGGTATGATTGAGACGGATACCATTATATGTCGGGTTTTTATCCGCAAGTTGATACTCATTCGGCTCGTTGACTGATATCCGTTCATTATGGAGCTTTTTAAACTATATTTGGATATTAATAGAAAAAATAAATAAAAAATAAAACAGTAATTAAGGGTTTTTTTTTTTGGTATCATTTTTTTTAAAATTTTTATCTGTGTATCAAAAAATATTTTTAAAGTTCATTTTTGATAAAATTTAAAATATTATTTGGTAGATACTATAAATACTTGATTTTAAAATAAGAAATAAGTTTAATATTCTATTAAAAAATTTTATTTTTATTTCTTCAAGTTGTAAAATGTTCAGGTCATGATATCTTGTG
The DNA here is from genome assembly GCA_028583415.1 of Protea cynaroides. NCBI lineage: Eukaryota > Viridiplantae > Streptophyta > Magnoliopsida > Proteales > Proteaceae > Protea > Protea cynaroides. The sequence goes on from CM053266.1 coordinate 26,567,794, forward strand.
ATTTCTTTCTTCGATCGAAAAGAAATTTGGACACCTTCATTTTTTTTTTTCCTGGATTTGAAATGATCAGAGATTGAACAATCGAAAAAGTACAATTAAGGTGATCGAAATTAAAAAAAAAAAAAAAAGATTTCTTTAAGTTGTAGAATTTTCTAAGCTATGATATTTTGTGATTCCCTTATCCGATCGACTTGAAATTTAGATGCCTTTACTTTTTTTTTCTTGATTTTGACATCCAACTGATCCGATCGGAAGTTGAACAGTCAGAAAAGTACAATTGAAGTAGTCGAAATCAAGAACAAGAGTTGGATTTCTTGAAGTTACATAATTTTCTAAACTATGATATTTTGTGATTCCCTTATCCAATCGATCTTAAATTTTGATGCCCTTACTTTTTTTTCCTAATTTTGACATCTAACGGATTTGATCAGAGGTTGAATGGTCAGAAAAGTACTACTGAGATGGCTAAAATCAAGAACAATAGTTGGATTTCTTTAAGTTGCATAATTTTTCCTTCTCCGATTGACTTGAAATTTGGAAACCATACCGTTTTTTACTATAGTTAACAATTAACAGAACAAATCGAAGATTGGACGACCAGAAAAAGTGCTTTATAGGCACCAAATCAATGAAACAAAGAGAGATAAAGAAATGTGAGTAGATGAAAAGCTAATATTATAAAAAAATATATTGATTTTACTATTTTACCCTCAATTAAAACAAATACCCACTAACAAAAAAAATACATACTCATTAAATACTTGCACAAAAACATGGAAAAACATTTTTTTGGCCAAAAAAAAATTAAGAATTATTTTTAATTTTTTTTTTAATTTTTCTTTTCATAAACGATACTCAAAAACAATACCAAATACCTACAAAAACAAAAACATGTCAAAAAAAATAAAAAGAAAAATGATATCAAAGAGAACCTAAGGTGAGACATAAATTCATGAAATTCATGATTGTCTCATTATTATATTATTCTCATTTTATTTCTTTTTTTCAATAATAAAAAATTTTCTTTCTTTTCTTGACATCTAAACATAACCTGAATGATCCAATGTGACAATATATTTCACTCATACCAGGCCAAGGGCCCCTCTTTCCTAAAGTGGAAAAATATATTTTTCTATTGTCTAATCTTTTTTATCATGATTCAACAGTTGAAGTTCATCCATTGCGCATCCCAATGTATTGATATACGTACTAAGTGAACTTTAGTCGTTGGGTCACTCCTGAGGTCCCTCCAACAAGAATAAAGGATCCAAATCCCCATGAAGTTGGAAGGGAATCTTAAAAGGGAAACAAAGTGGTTATGGACCAATTCATAATTCTTACTTTTTTTTAACGTTCTCTTTAAAATAATGTCTTGGTACTATGGGTCGGCCTTAGGAGAAGATCCTCTCAGACTGACCAGCCTGTCTAGTCAAGATCAAACGGGTTGAGATTACTGGATGTACATTCTGATATATTAGTATGCACATCGAGTGATCTCAATGCATCCGATTTTGGCTGGTCAAAAATTTCATGGGCTGATGAAATGAAATTTTTCAACCACTCTCTCATTTCCCCCCTCCCCCTATAACCTATAAAGAATCCTATAGTGTGAAATATTAAATTTTTCTTAAGCACGCTTCTAGTAGTTGGTATCCAATCTGATATTCTTTTAAAGGGTAAAAGACAGTTACCTCCCCTGTAACTTAGCATATTGACAGTTGACCCCCAAACGTTTCAAAAAATACAGTTACCTCCCCTAACTAATTATTAAAATCCAAATAAGTCCAATTTTTAACAACGTTAAAGTTAGATTTTTTATGGACAACTTTACCCTCAACCTTTTATCCATATTTTAAATCTTATTACTGTTAAAAGATGAATATAACCCTCTTATATCCAACTAAAATAAACCCAAATCTCATTTTCTTCTCATTCTACCTCACTCATCACGTTTCATTAAGTGGTATTTGAAGCATTGGTTTTGATCGAAAAGGACGAATTTCAGAGGGAGAAGTCTTCGATTAAGCACTCGTTTTCCTCTCATTTTCCTTCTCGTGCATCACTGACCTACTTCAGTCTTGAGGAATAGAAAAGTAAATTATTTTTAGGGTTTATTCAGTGGTTCCTCTTTATACAAACAATGTCGGATTTTGCTCTTGTAACTGCAATACAAAAACTGAAAGAAGAAGATATTCGAGTATGCAAATGACTGGATGCTGACCTACTTCGATCTTCATATGAACAATGTCAGATTTTGCTTTATAGGAACAATGTCTATTTTTTTTAGGTAATCGGGTATGCAATATACTGGTTTCTCACAACCTCTGTAGAGATTTAAGTATGCAGAATCCAACCGAAAATGATGGTACAGGTACAGTTAGAAAGAAAAGATTCAACTGCCCTCCTGGTTGAGAATATGGAGGAGAGGATTTGAGCACCTACAACCGTGGTTTAGGGTACCCTGTTAATCCTGATTGAATCCACAAGTCTGTCGTCGATTGTTGAAAGTTTTAATTTTCTGGATTCTCACTGATAATATGAAATTCATATTCTGGTATTGTGATTTGTGTTTTAATCATATTGTGGTATTCTAATTTGTGTTTAATGATATAATTTCTGATTATTTGTGATACAATTATAGTTTCTCAATTTGTATCTATTTATTTTCTTCAATCTCATTTCAGAACTTTTTTTATAGGATGGAACCAAAATGTGAAACCTGTGGTGATACATGTGTGGTACAAACAGTAAGTAAAGGGGAAAAATGTCGGTAGGAAGTTCTATAGCTGTGAAAGATGTCATAACTTTGTTATGTGGGTGGAGGAGAACAAGGAATGTAGATGTGGAGTAGGTCAATGTAAAGTGAGAACGGCTAAAACTGTAAGAAACAAAGGGCGAAAGTTTTGGTGTTGCCCACAATCTACTGGAGTATGTTTCTTGCATTATCTTATGCCTTTCCTTTTTAATTATTGTGTCATTTGATTGGAAGTTGTAATATGAGATGGTATTTACAACCTTTTATAATTGCCTTGTAGGTGGATAATGCGGGATGTGGTATGTTTGAATGGGTGGATAACAATGGAGAAACCACGGGAATCAATATGGTAATTGACCAGACATGAGAATGCTCTCAGGGTACGGTGAGTACTACGAGAACACAAGAGATAGGTCCGGTCACCAATACAGTAACACAGGAGATTGATCAAAGCTCACCGACCTAGGCGTTGAATACGGCAACCGCTAGAACTATTTCCCCGGAATATTTGAGAGGGTACTTAAGGGGAGTAATTAGGGGTCATGTACATAATACTAGGGTGTTTGAAGAGCTTCTTGGTGCTATCGAGACATTAGATCTGAAGAATCCTGACGAAAGAGCTCCTTGACAATGTTAAATGTGTTCTTTGTTTCTAAATTATGCAAGGGATATGTAATTTTACATAAGGGATATTGAGCTATTGTATCTCCTTGAATGTTATTTTGTTGTTTTCATTTTTTTTGAATGTGGATTGAGCAATTACAGTTATTACTCACAAAAGTCCACTGGCAGTGGATTCCTCAAAGGAAACCTCAATTGCTAGAAAGATTTTGGGTTGAATGTCTTTAGAAAGATTCAAATGCAAGAATTTACCCGTTGTGAAGGCGCCCGGTAGGGCGGGCAGAATGATAGCGTCAAGGAAGAAGCATGGGGAGCGATTACACTGTTCTTGGAGCAGAGGCAATTTGCTTAGCTTTACATCCGTCCCTCTGTTATAATAGTTTCAAAGAGAGAGATATAAGATAGTTACAATCACAGTGAGTCGAACCGATTCCTGCAATTGCGGTCAGTCTCGCTACCTCTTTAGTTGCCGCCTCTACTCCTAACTAAAGGCCCCTACTAGAGTAAGGCGCGTGCCCTTATAGAGTAACCAAGCAAGGGATTCGCGCGTTAGCACCACATAAAAACATTCCTCCTAGAGTAGTTGTTAATACGAATAACAGAAACTCTGTTATAGCCATTTCTGTACATTCAATGTACTCTACGGATAGAGGAATACATAGAGTTGAACATAGTAAAATAAGAAATTGAAAGATTTCGTTGAAATTGTTCATAAGCTATGACCCTCTTTGGATCGTTCTGTAATATTCCATAGGCCAAGGGGTTAAGCTTAACTTACTCGAGAAGGGGGATGCTAGCCTTAGCGCCTCCCCATCACCCTGGTGATAACCAGGAATGGTGCCATGAAGGACCATCTATGTAATTTGACTGTACGAGGAGGAGAATAACACATTCTTTGCCAGCAAGCTCGAGTCCGCAAAAGCCGTAGGATAGGGAGAGTTATCCACTAGTAGTTTTCACTGCCCTTGTGGTGGCTCTGTTACCGGAGGTTTCACCTCTGACCTTTCACTCTTTGGACCAGAGGAACCTATCCCCCTTCATCCATCTGTCTTGTCTGTTCTGTCTGTCCGTTAAAGTAGGTTAACGAGTGAAGTTCCTGCCTCTCACCCGATAGTCCCGAGCTGAACGCCTTAAGCTAGGAGTAACTCGAACTAACACGAACCATTCCCTCTACTTTCAGGCAGGGAAGGAGGGAATGGGCCACTTACCTGTGAAGCCTTTACGCTAATTCATGAATTGAATTAGGGTAAGTCCAGAGCACCGGGTCGCACGACAGAAGAACACCCAACATAAAGTGCCAGTCCCTATCTTTTGTTCTTCTAGTCGTGCTCAGCTCGTCTCTTGATCCCTCATTCCACTAATCCGTTGTTACTGATTCATTCAAGACCCCAGATCCAATATTCGTTTGAACACTTCTGTCCAGAACCTCCCAGTCAGCTTCAAAAAGAGCGCAAGGGAAACACCAATGGACAGAGAGAAGGTTGCGTTTTCTGGTCCCCCCTTCGCCGGGGGGGCCCGCTCCTGGTAAGGGAAATGGGAACCGGGGTTGAAGGTCTTTAGTTATAGTCTAGATGTGCATTTTTTGTATAAGACTGGTTAATTAATGTGCAGCTCAAGGCAAAATAGGCATCGTCCTCACCTCTTGCTTCATGAGAAAGCCAATTTCTCCTCCAATGTGTTACCACAATTTTTGTTGGCGGTAGGGGGGAGTTGGGAGGGGGGGAGTGTTGTGTGTGTGTGTGTTAATAACAGATTCTGTTGGCGTAATCTCTGAAACCGTATAGCTAAGATATGACCAATTTGGGCAGAGCCCCAAACCATCTAGGTCTTGCAACCCCTTCCTTGGTCATGAGGTCTGTCAATACATTTGCTAATGTTTCAATTGGAATCAGCAATTCACTTGTAAAAGAACGCCTTCTCTGGTTTTGCCTCCTAGTAATTTGATGGAAAATGAGATGGGGTTTCGTCCTGCAATGATGCTTATGTGGCCAAAAGTTAATCAAATCTGATAGTTCTCACCGTGGTTGCCAGTCTTTGCATACCCTAACTCCTCCCCTGCCTTTTCCAATCCTAAATGAATCTTGACTCAATTCATCTGAACAGTTCCTAGTTCAAGCAAATTATTTCACTAAAATTGTTGAATCCCGTAAATTAGGTATTCAAACGAATTGCTCATTCAAAGAATTCAATATGTTTGTATCACAAATAGAATACAGACTGAACCTGGCAAATATGATCCAAACATATAAGTTCACAATCACAACAGACTTCTCTAACTTACAGGAATGCATGGATATTGAATAGAGTTAAGGTACTTCTATTAGCTGGCAAATTTTTTGAATCAAACACTGAACCTGGCAACTATGATCCAAACCATTAGTGCAAGGCTCCACATATTAGAAGGTAATCCAGTAAATCTCGATATTTGTAATTTCATTGCATACTGAAGTAGAATCAGGTCCACCCGACAAGGAAAGACAGGAATTAATTGTACAACTTTCGAATTCATTCACCAAAAAAGTTCAAAAGTGAGGAACTACACAAAAAAAAACAGAAATTAAAATTGCTGGTGATGGTCTCACAGCCACATTCAACAGTTCCACTAGAAAAAAACAGAAAGTAAAAAAACAGAAACATTCAACAGTTCCATTATAATGCACCCTTCAAAGCCTTCTCTGGTGGTGATGGTCTTACAGCCACTTTCGGCTCCTTAAGCAAGCTGCACGGTGCATTCATTTCATTCAATAAAAAACAGAAACTAAAATGAGGTAATGAAGTCAATAAGAAACAGAAATAGCATACCTGTGGCCCATTTCCAGGGTCTGCACTTTGTTGCCCTCGTTTAGTTGTTTTAGTACTCTGTAAAATATAAGTTGTACAAGGGTCATTATTTTACAAAGGAAGGTGTTATCAGATCTCCTCTTTGTTCATCTCCTGTGTGGCATAGTATAAGGACCATTTGGGATTGGGCTTCTAAACGTACTCATTGGCTTATTGGTGATGGGAAGGGGATAAATGTGTGGACAGATTGGTGGATTGGGGGATAAATGTGTAGACAACTAAATCACTGGGAATATATAAAAACACACTTTATCTTACCCTCACTCTTTCGGATTTCTTTGTCATCTTATCTATCACCTTATCTTGCAAAGTAATTATTGATAATTGTGCAGCTTGCTGAGACCTTGTTTGGACCTGGGAAGATGATGCATCAGTCTCATTTCTCACAGTTCTTGGCCTCTGCAATAAGCACATATGACCATAAAAAAGTAACAAATCACTACAACATTGCATACTGGAAGAAGAATCAATATAAAGCAAGACTAAGAACAATAAGAAACCTTTTCTGCATTCTTTTCCTTCCCTTTCACAGCTTTCACAGGTGGTCCTTGGCATGTTTTTTTGTTATGTCCCTGCTTGCATCTTGTACATTTCACAGTACCAGTTCTTTTTCTAAAGTTTGAACTGGTAGCTTCCCCTGTCTCTTTTCTTCTTCTATTCTTAGAAGGTCTTCCTTTTTGTCTTTTGAGTGCAAGAGGCTGCAAGACACATCCATCAGTCTCCTTTAGTATTGAAAGATCTGGCAGAGAATGAATCATTTGGCTATATGCAAGCATGTAAGTGTTGGTGCTAAAATATGAGTGACAATAATCTTCAATTTTATCTCTTTTGTAAGAGAGTGCTGCTGCTGCTGCATGCTTGCAAGGAATCCCTGTTGTTTCCCAGCCACCACAATCACAAAATTGAGTTGAAGTCCGAACTCTATACCTAATGTCCCTGTCAGTAACATCAAATTCATCTATCCAACTTTGAAGCACTGTACAGAACCTGGCAGAGCTTTGTATAGAGTCAAGTTTTTTCCTCACCATGGGTGTAATACCCTCTTTCATTCCACAGCCTTTTACATACCTATTTACTAGCATGTTCATTGTCAATGTCCTTATACCATCTAGCAAGGCAACAATGGGTTTGCTTCGTAGACAATCCACCCACTGGTTGAAGCTCTTTGAGATATTGTTTGTGAGGTGATCACTTTTTGCATTGTGGTTGAAAGCATGTCTAGCCCATAGAGACGCTTGTAAATTCATCAACCAGTCATATGCATCTCTATCAGTGTCCCTCATTTGATCCATTGCTGCTTCAAAGCCCATCCTAGAAGGTGACTTGCATGCTGACCAAAACTGTTTCCTTCGAAGTTGCGCTGGGAATTTTGTTTTAAAATTGTTGTATAAGTGTCTACAACAATGCCGTTGAAATGCCCCTGGAAAAATTATGGAAATTGCCTCTGCCAATCCCTATAAAGTGAAATTATATGTGTTAGTAGGAACCTTTTAGTATTAACTATAAAAACAAATGGAAAGAGAATAGTAATTTACCTTCTGCTTATCTGACATGAATGTCAGAGGCATTCCATCATATGTTGTGTACAGTGCTAAGTGTAGACACTCTAAGAACCACTGCCAGCTATCTCTAGTCTCTGATTCTACAACAGCGTAGGCTACTGGAAATATTCCACTGTTGCCATCCAATGAGACTGCCGATAAGAGCACTCCACCAAACATCCCCTTTAAGTGGCACCCATCAAGTCCAATGAACGATCTACACCCTTGGGCAAATCCATCTATGCAAGCTTTTGGACTGACAAAAAACCTCTTAAAAACAGGCTTTCCTTCACTATCTTGCCTCTCCACATATTGTAATTTGACTATGGAACCCGGATTTTCTTGAAGCATTAACCGGTCATAATCTGGCAACAGAGCATATGACTTGCTAAAACTTCCCTCATTTTCTTCATTGGCAATTATACGTGCTCTATACAACATTTTATCACTTGGACTAATCCCATACTTTGTACATATTGCTGCTCTCATTGCCTTTATGCACATGTGAGGATCAACTTTCAATCTGTTTGTAAGCATCCTTGCAATCCATGTAGCTGAAGCGGCGTTGTTTGTATCAACTCTGCCACAACAATGCTTAGGGTTGAATGATTTCACACAATATGTAGAACGATTTGGTGTAGGAGAAGCATGAATTCTCCATGTGCATCCCCTATTACAACAAACCACTGTAACCCTAGACTTTTCATTCTTTAAATACAAGATTTGAACCTCCTCCTGGATGACAAAATCTCTAAGATATTTCCTATAAGCATTCACATCATCAAATAGTAATCCCTTTTCCATCTTCAAAATATTACTGTCATCAATATCTTTGTTACTGTCAACACATTTTAGCATAGCCTCATCATCATCCCCTTCATTCCCAGACATACATCCACCACTCGACCTCCATCGAGACTTCATCATCTTCCCCATCACTCGACATCCTTCTGATTCACTATGATTCTGATCATCACTACCTCTACCAGGTTGTTGCCAATCTACATCATCATTGTCTAATGAGTCAGCCTCACTTGAGCTGCTGAGATTATATACTTCCCTACTACCTGCAAAAAAATTTCCTATTCGTTGGCTACCACCGATAACACTTTTGCTCATGTTGGCAAGAGTCTTCTGCACATGCCTTTTGATTGGAGTCCTTTGTCGACTTGGGCTATTTACAACACTAGTTTTGGGTCTTTGCATCACATTACCCTCAAAAGTGTTTACCCAGTAAACATTAGAAACTTCTTCATTTACTTCTAGTCCAAACACATAGCAGTGTATTGGAGCACATGCATCTGTAGACTTCTCAAACATTCTCATTACGTCCTTATCTTCTTCAATGAGAGATTCATCACCATTAGGTCGTACTGCTTTAATGCTGAATTTTATGGTTTTCCCACTTGGGATGTCCTTTAGTACCCCGCAATATGCATCGGTATATGACATCCACATAACTATAGCGTTCCGGATCAGCATTCTTAATTTCAATATATTCACCATAATGGTATACAATACTGATTGGGTCTCCCAATACTTTAGCCTGTACATATAGAAGCAAAAGAATTCCATTTTAGATACAGAAATACAGCAAAAGGTATATCTATATTAATATATGGTAAAAGACGCTTACCTCCCCGTAACTTAGCATATTAACGATTGACCTCCAAAGGTTTCAAAAAATACAGTTAGTTAGGTTTCAAAAAACATACAACAACCTGTATAGGGTCCATTTGGATCCACACCCAAATGAGCTTCCACTCCTCACTCCTTAATCACAGTAGTTAGGTGAGATTGCACATGTATTTGAAATCAAAAACAAAGATGTAAGAGTAAGACCTACCCATGAGTCCATGACCCATGTATTCTTGAACAAATCCCACTGCCTTGTCATTCCACTCTTATCTCTATGTCACTAAAATTTTTATAATTAGGGGCATTAGTTCTTCAACTAAATCAATAAACAAACATTTAATCAACTTTCATACCCCATGCATGGCTACCCCTTAACTTTGAATTAAATTATCAACTAATCTTGGTCAGCATGAACACATCTTGATTAGATTAAATAAACCACATAATTGTTGGGGAATATAACTATATAGATTAAGAAAGTAAAGGAAAAGTAAGGACTTTGTACTTTATTAATTTGGAAGAGACCTTGGGAACTTCATTCATTGACTTTTTTTCTTAACCTCAACCTAAAAGCAACAAAGAGAAAGTTAATGGGGGTGGTCACTGAGACAGTCACTCGGGACAAGGAACTGATAGACATATTGAGCTCAATTTTGATAATTAATGGGGGTGGTCACTCAGACAGGTCACATGCCACATATAAAAACTAGTAAATTAATGGGGCTAATCTTTGAAACAGGCCACATGGAAAAACTGGTAAAACAATGGGGGTGGCAACATTTAAAGAAGTGAACAGGAAAATCATGGATGTTCCCCACCAAACACAATACCAGAATTGTGAGTACTTTTCCTACAGCAGATAATGACATAAAGACAAACAAAAGATGGAATACTTCACCTTTTTCACCATCAGCTATCATATTTACTTCATACAGTCACAAGTACATGAAACAGAAACTTAATGGAAACATATACAACAAAACAAAAACATAAAGACAACAAAACAGAAACAACATAAAGACAACAGACAAAAAAACATGAAACATAAAAAATTGGGTACACAAAGGGAGAAAGACAAGAAATACATATCATTGTGCTTAAAGAGACGCAGGATTGTACCTAGACAATAAAATATCACAAATCTTATAGTGCTGTGTTTAAATAATCCCCCAATCGCAGGCCAGATTACTAAAAACAAAAAAAAATGGGGGCGGGGTGGGTTAGACTGTGAATCTCAAAATCGACATTAAACAATCCCAAAATTTTGGGATTTCGAAGATGAATCATCCTACTACTTATTAAAAGCTACCCTAAACGATAATTAAAATACAGTCCTTACAATATCAGTGCTTCAATGTTTGCAGTAGCAGGTACGGTTTCGCGTTCAGTGCTTCATGCTTCGAACCGGTTTGTGCTTCAACATTTCAAAGGAACATGGAAACTTCAAGCCCCTTGCAGCGACAGGATGAAACTGCTTCAACATCTCAGCAAGAAAAATTTCGATGACTCCTTCAGTCGAAACATTTTAGCCATTTTGAATCATCAGCCGTTTCAATGTTTATGGATTTGCAGTGGTGGAGAATGTGTTAGACGACGGCGATTCTACGGCGATTCTAGGGTTTCGAAAACGGAATGACAGTGAGTGGTGAGCAAGCAAGGAATCAGGGGAATCGTTCCTCTGCCAAATAGTAACCTTCCTAAGTAAGGGTAAAATGGGTAGTTCAGAACTCTAAAAGGGTAATTTGGGATTTAAAAAACTATTCAACTCCAACCGTTACTATATAATGGAATATTCCTAACAGGTGGACTTATTTGGATTTTAATAATTAGTTAGGGAAGGTAACTGTATTTTTTGAAACATTTGGGGGTCAACTGTCAATATGCTAAGTTACAGGGGAGGTAACTGTCTTTTACCCTTTTTAAAATTTCTTCCAAAGACACGTGTTAAAGATCAAAGGAATTGATCATCTAGGGTTTTAAAAATAATTTTTATTTTTATATAAAAACAAATTGATCGAAACCCAAAAATGGTGCGGTCCAAACTGATACAGACTGATAACTACCAATGACGGATATCGATTATTAAAATCATGTTCTCAAGTAGATCATCGCCTTTGTTATTCGTGTTTCATTTTTCTTTTTTTTTTCTTTTTTGTAAGTGTTGGTTTATTTCAAAACCAAAAAGTAAAATTTCAAATATTTCATTTTTAAAAGGAATTTTTCAAATGGTTTATGTTTTCTCTTGGTTTAGTTTATGGGAATTTTAGTCCCATATATATATATATAATGGTTGTGGACTAAACCATCTTATGCCCTTACTTGTGGGCAGAGTTTGGGGGCTTTTTACACACGCATGGAGAGCTGGTTCGGGGAGGAACAGAGGCACGAGTACGGGTGTAGTTTAAAGCCATTGATTATTTTTTTTTCCACTGGATTAATTAAAGGGTGTGTCTTTATGTATTTAAAAGTAGAAGTGTATATTATATCTTTTGGAAAGGGTTGTGTATCTATGTAAGTACTTAAACCATAGAGGCATGCATTATATCCTTTGGTATAAAGACACACAATAGATTTGATGCCTTTCAGGTTTGAAAGGGTGTATTTATAAAGGGACATATCCCTACACACGTAGAGGTATAATCTCAACCCTTTATTTGATGATCTAGTTGACAGATTACATCTAGACCGTCCATTTTGACTGGGTATGACTTTTCAGTCACACCTTATTGAATAGGCATCATTCCTCTATAAATAAGAGGCGGTAGCCATGAATTAAGATACAAAAATTTGTCCTCTCTCTCTCTCTCTCTCTCTCTCTCTCTCTCTCTCTCTCTCTCTCTTTCTCTCTTTTCACCTTCCACCTTGGAAATTCTTATATTTTACCGTTGTGTTTGAAGAGTGTTTGTCACAACCATAGGTGTTTTGAATCTTCCAACGAGGCCCAGTTTTTTAGTGCAACATAATTGGAGCCCACAAGGAGGCTATTTCTTCTTGAGGATTGATTCACGGGAAACACTTGCACTTAGGGGTGAATACAATCTTAAAGGTAGTAACCAGTGGCACGACTCAGCCCAACCATAGTTTCAAGTGATTATTATTTTATATCTGGAAGTCATTTACATATGTAATTTGTTGTGCATGCTTCACATATTCTTGATTTGATTGTTTCCATATCAAGTCATATTAGTTTTTTTGTTGAATCACAAACTTATATATTTAACCTATGAGAAATAAACTTATTGTGAATTATCGTCTTGCCTCTCTGGGGCAGATCAACTCTATTTATATAATGTGAAAAAATGATTTACAAAGGTAAGTTACTGAAATCTAATCCAATATAATCCAATCCAATCTAATCCAATCTAATCCAGTCCAATCCACCATGCGAGATAAGTATGGAGAGAGATCCAATCTATAGCTATTGCCAATGTGAGATGGTTGTGGAGAGAACACGTTGCATGGGGCTCGGGCTGATTGTTATCTTGACACCCTTTCGCAAACCGAAGGGCTAGGCATCACCTTGAGGTTTGGCCGCAAGTATTCGAACTGGACCGAGCTCAAAGGCTTGGTTAGAATGTCGATAAGCTGGTCCTTAGTTGAAATGAACTGCACCACAAGTTGTTTGTTGGCAACCAAGTGACGAACGAAGTGAAAGTCAACCTCGATGTGTTTAGCGTAAGCATGGAAGACGGGGTTGGTGGTGAGGTAGGTAGCGCCCAGGTTGTCACACCATAGGATAGGTGGTTGATTAAGACCCATGCCGAGTTCTTGAAGGAGGGAGCATAGCCAGACAAGCTCGGCGGTGGCGTTGGCTAGAGCTCGGTACTCTGACTCTGTCGAGGAGCGAGCAATTGTGGGCTGCTTATGGGCCGACCATGAGACCAAGTTCTGACTTAGAAATATGGCATAACCACTTGTTGAGCATCTATCATCGATATAACCAGTCCAATCGGCATCACTATATGCCTGAAGGCAGTGGGGGGAGGTGTGTGAGATACGCAGGCCATGAGTGTTGGTGGCCTTGAGATAACAGAGGATCTGCTTAATTGCTTGCCAATGATCATCTGTCGGAGCCTGAAGGAACTGACACACCTTGTTGATAGCGAACGAGATGTCTGGTGGAGTCATCGTAGCATACTAGAGAGCACCCACTACAGTACGATACGGTGTCGGATCTGGGAGAGGAACACTAGAACCACGGAATAGCCGAGCTTATGAAGCCATGGGGGTTTGAATAGGCTTAGAGTCAGCCATATTAGTTTTCTTCAACAGATCATTGATATACTTCATGTACCTACTATTTCCCGTAACCTTTTGTTTGGTCACCAATTTACCAGCGACAATAATTGTTATTTTGAATTTCACCCAAATTTTTTTTCTTGTGAAGGACCGGGTGATCAAGTAGTACTGCACCAAGGAACCCTTAAGGATGGTATCTACCAGTTGCAGACCATTTCACCCATCACTCACTGCCCAAGGCTGCTCATCTTACTGAACGTGTTCCAGCCACAACTTGGCATGCCCAACTTGGCCATCCTCAACAGTGCACTGCTCGATAAATTCGTAGGACTGCTTCTCTTCCTCTTTCTAGTAGTGTTTTAGCATTATGTTCCTCTTGTTTTATGGGTAAAACTCATCGCATGCTTCTTCCTTCAACTCATTCTATTAGTAAAAACCCTTTAGATTTAATTTTCAGTGACATGTGGGCACCAGCTCCTATTTCATCTTTTCGTGGCTACAAATATTTTATTATCTTTATTGATGATGCCACAAAATTTACTTGGTTTTATCCCATTTGTAATCGGTCAGATGTATTTTTTGTGTTCATTAAATTTCAATCCATGGTGGAACGTCAATTTTCCACCACAATCAAGGCCTTTCAGTCTAATTAGGGTGGGAAATATCAATGCCTCCACACCTACCTTACCACAAAAAGGATCATACATGGAGTTGCCTGTCCCCATACCCATGAACAAAATGGGGCTGCCGAAAGAAAAATTAGACATGTGGTGGACACCGACCTAACCCTCATGGCTCATACCTCTATTCCCCAGCGTTTCTGGTGCTACACCTTTGAAACCGCCGTCCTCCTCATTAACTGGATGCCAACCCCTCAATAAGTCGCCCTTTGAAACCTTGACCCACACATCCCAAATTATGCTTTTTTAAGATCTTTGGCTTTGCGGCCTTTCCTTTGTTAAGACCTTACAATGCCCATAAATTTTCTTATCGTACCACCCCATGTGTTCTTCTTGGGTACAGCCCTTCTCACTTGGGTTATTGTTGCTATGACATTGCCACTGGTCATTTTTACATTGCACGCCCCTACAATTTCACAGAGACTCAGTTTCCCTTTACTGAGACCCCTCCCCTTCCATCCTCTCCTTCACCAAATTCCAAGCCCCCTAGTTGACATTATCCACGCCCACGGGGACCCCTACTGCAACTCCTGCTACACCAAGTACGGACTCCCCGCCAATCCCAACCCCATCCTCACCCCTACCCAAGCTCATACCAACTCCACCTCTGAATATTGATGTTACTAATAGCCCCAGTCAAGTGTTTTCTCATACAGGTTTAGTTCTGCCGCATGCACCTCTTGCTCAAAGCACTGGCCATACTCACTCCATGGTGCTCTGTCAGAATCCACATCCACCCGGTATCCTCTTTCTGGAGCCCATGTGACTACCTTAAATCAAGAGACGGAACCCTCTTGTTACACTGAGGCCAACAAAGTCCACCACTGGAGAAAGGCCATGGTTACAAAGTACAATGCACTTATCAAAAACGGCACCTGGACCTTGGTACCAAATAACGGCCGCCGTAATGTGATTGGCGCAAAATGGATCTTCCGTATTAAACGAAAGGCTGATGGAACCCTTGAGAAATACAAAACTCGTCTTGTGGCTAAGGGATTTTACCAACATGAAGGGGTTGATTACACTTAAACCTTCAGCCCTGTTGTCAAGCTAGCCACGGTTTGTACAGTCCTTTCTATTGCCACTATTCACCGATGTTCAATCCATCAACTTGATTTCAACAATGCCTTCCTACACGGCACCCTCACTGAAGAAGTGTATATGCAACAACCCATTAGGTTCGTTGATCCAGACAAGCCAAACCATATTTACCGTCTCCATAAGTCACTTTTTGGCCTCAAACAGGCCTCTCAAGCATGGTTCAATAGACTCAGCACCATTCTTATAAGTCTCAGTTTCGAAGTATCTAAGACTGAAACATCCCTTTTCATCTATAGAAAGGGCTTTCATCTGGTGTACACCTTAGTTTACGTTGATGACATTGTTATTATGGGATCGAACTGAGGGCTCCTACAAACCCTCGTCATTGCTCTGAGTAAAGAATTTTCTATTCGGGACCTTGGCCGACTGCACTACTTTCTGGGTATTGAGGTACATCATGATACTCACGGTCTGCATCTTAACCAACAAAAGTATATCAATGACCTGTTGAAGAAAACTAATATGGCTAACTCTAAGCCTATGCGAACCCCCATGGCTTCATCTGCTTGGCTATCCCGTGATTCTGGTGTTCCTCTCCCAAATCAGACACAATATCGTATTGTAGTGGGTGCTCTCTAGTATGCTACGATGACTCGACCAGACATCTCATTCATTGTCAACAAGGTGTGTCAGTTCCTTCAGGCCCTGACAAATGATCACCAGCAAGCAGTTAAGCGGATCCTCCGTTATCTCAAGGCCACCAACACTCATGGTCTGCGTATCTCACACACCTCCCCCCACTGCCTTCAGGCATATAGTGATGCCGATTGGGCTAGTTATATCAATGATAGATGCTCAACAAGTGGTTATGCCATATTTCTAAGCCAGAACTTGGTCTCATGGTCGGCCCATAAGCAGCCCACAATTGCTCGCTCCTCGACAGAGTCAGAGTACCGAGCTCTAGCCAACGCCACCGCCGAGCTTGTCTGGCTATGCTCCCTCCTTCAAGAACTCGACATGGGTCTTAATCAACCACCTATCCTATGGTGTGACAACCTGGGTGCTACCTACCTCACCACCAACCCCATCTTCCATGCTCACGCTAAACACATCGAGGTTGACTTTCACTTCATTCGTCACTTGGTTGCCAACACACAACTTGTGGTGCAGTTCATTGCAACTAAGGACTAGCTTATCGACATTCTAACCAAGCCTTTGAGCTCGGTCCAGTTCGAACACTTGCGGCCAAACCTCAAGGTGATGCCCAACCCTTTGGTTTGTGGGAGGGTGCCAAGATAACAATCAGCCCAAGCCCCAGGAAAAGTGTTCTCTCCACAATCATCTCACATTGGCAATAGCTATAGAATGGATTAGATTGGATCTCTCTCCATACTTATTTCACACGATGGATTAGATTGGAATAGATTGGATTAGATTATAATGGATTAGATTTTAGTAACTTACCTTTGTAAACCATATTTTCACATTATATAAACAGAGTCGATCTACCCCAGAGAGTATTTTTGTTAAAGTTCTTAAGGTTGTATTCAAGTTTGAGACTTTGAGACTATCATGGTTTCTGAGAATGGTACTAGTGCTTATATTATCCCTTCAATGGAGAAACTCTGGATTGTGTCTGAGTTTGATAAGACTGAACCATTCAATTGTTCCAACTTTAAGATATAGAAACAAATGATGAATTTTGCACTGGCCCAATTAAGAGTGGTTTTTGCTTTGACTGAACCCATTCTAACTAATAAGAATGATGGTCCTATTATGAAAGCCAAAAGAGTAGCATGGATTGATGCCGACTATCAATGCAAAAAATAAAATTCTTAATTCTCTGTCAAATGAGATTTACAATGTCTATGTTTCATATGAATATGCTCATACAATTTGGACTGCTTTGGAAAATAAATATGTGACTATAAATTTTCTGAACTTTGTTATGAAAGATGATATGAACATCTCCATGCAAATTAACATGTTTCAAATATTAGTTGCTAACTTGATAAAAGAAGGGATTACATTGCCGGAGCCTTTAGTGGCTGGTGCTCTCATTGAGAAGTTGCCTTTTTCCTAGAATGACTTCCAATCCCACATGAAGCATAAAATAAAGAATTCGACACTTGATCAAATCATTGTTTGAGTTAAAATTGAGGAGAAAAATCTAAGAAAAGGATAAGGTGGAAAAGGCTAAGGAGTTTAAATCCAAGGCAAATCTTACCGAATCCAAAAAGGGGAGCAGTTAAAAAAAAAATAGCAGCCTAAGAAATTCCTTCCCATGAAGAAGGAAACACAACTTAAAAAGACAGGGGAAGTTGCTTTGTATGCGAAAAACCTGAGCATTTTAAGAAAGAGTGTCGTTTTCTCAAGAAGAAAAAGGGCTGAGCATTTTAAGAAAGAGTGTCATTTTCTCAAGAAGAAAAAAGGGCGGTGACAAGGCCAAAGTAAACTTCTCTAAGGATGATCTATTTGTGGTGGTAGTGGCTGAGGTAAATCTTGTGGAGAAACCCAAGGAATGAGTCATTGACACTGGTGCAACAAAGCACATATCAATTATTCATTAGTCAGTGCCGGTGACCTTGTGTATGTGGGAAATATTAGTAAACCTCTAGTGCTGGTAAGGTTGGGACCGTGGTCGTTCGTCTCTAGTTTTCCGATCGATAAGATCTCTAAGATTGACCAGCCAGCTGGGTTGGTTTGATTATTCCTTTCTATTGAAAAAGAGTCAGTTGTTTGCGCAATCACCTTCTTCTATGTTGCAAATAGAACAGCTCATCAAGCAAGAAATGGGTGGTCGTAGATCACAAAGAAAACCACTAAATAAACAAAGAAAGAAGCAAGGGCCCAAATCAAACTTCTCAAATCATAGGCAAAGGACAAGTCACTCTGAAACTTACCTCGAGAAAGATTCTTTTGCTGAGTGACGTGTTGCATGTTTTGAAAATTCACCAAAATCTGATGTTAGGCTCTTTCCTCAACATGACAAGAATGAAAAGATGTACTATTATTTTCAAGGGAGATGTGTTTGTGGGAAATGATTATATAAATAATAGAATATTTGTACTAAGTATTGCTAATGTAATAAAAGAAATTGCATCTTATTCTTACTTGACTGAGTCATTTGATGTGTGGTATGGTAGACCAGAGCGCCATGGTGCACCCTATATTAAGAGTTATCTAAGTTAGAATTTATAAATGGAAATCTTGAACCCTTGCCTCACAAATGTCGAACATGTGTACAGTGAAATCTACAAAATAATAATAATAATAATCATAATAATAATAATAATAATAATAATAATAATAATAATAATAATAATAATAATAATAATAATAATAATAATAATAATAAAAATTGGGCAAAGTTGTCCTTTAGACTTAATTCATAGTGACTTAGCTGATTTTTAAGTCACATGATACAAGGGGTGGAAAAAGAGATTACATAAAATTTATTGATGATTATTTTAGATACACTAAAGTATATTTCCT
The DNA here is from genome assembly GCA_028583415.1 of Protea cynaroides. NCBI lineage: Eukaryota > Viridiplantae > Streptophyta > Magnoliopsida > Proteales > Proteaceae > Protea > Protea cynaroides. The sequence goes on from CM053266.1 coordinate 26,586,645, forward strand.
AGGACAAAAGATGAAGCCAAAAATGCCTTCAAATCCTATAATTTAGAAGTAATAAACCAATTAGGGAGAAAAATCAAGAGATTGAGGATAAATAGGGGAACAGAATACGGTACCCAAAACCAGATCAAATTTTGTGAAGATAATGACATTATACATGAAATCACTGCTCCATATCAATCTGAATCCAATGAAATTGCTGGAAAAAAATATAAGACCTTGAAGGAAATGATGAATTGTATGTTGCTTAGTTCTGGGTTCCTCTAAATATGTGGACCAGATTAAATTTTGTGAAGATAATGACATTATACGTGAAATCACTGCTCCATATCAATCTGAATTCAATGGAATTGCTGGAAAAAAATACAAGACCTTAAAGGAAATGATGAATTATATGTTGCTTAGTTCTGGGTTTCCTCTAAATATATGGAGGAAGTTATATTATCTACGTGTTATATCATTAACAAACCTCTCAGAAGATTAAATTTGGTACCTTTTGAGTCATGGCATGGGAGAATATCCACATTTAAACATTTGAAGGAATGATGATGCTTAGCAAAAATGTGTATACCTGAACTAAGAAGAGAAAGGTTCAAAGACTTGTGGCTGTGTTTTTATAGTACACACAACATAGTGCTGTCTATAGGTTTTTGGTTACGAAAACTATTAAAAAAATGGTTTGATGTCAATACTATAATTGAATTTAAAGATGCTAAGTTCATTGAACACATCTTCCCACGAAAAAGTATATATCTAAAAATGAGAATACTTGTAAGGATAATATATCTAAAGATCTCAATGGTGTTGGAAAAGAACTTGGAAAAGAAATTACTAGGAAAAAAAAAGTTGACTAAGTAAAGAGAAACAAAAGACAAAGGAAAGCCATTAACTTTCGGGTATATATATATATATATATAGGTATATTTTGTTGTGAGAGATCCATTGTTTTACCAGGAGCCATAACATCTCCTGATGTTGTATTTTGAAAAGAGGCCATAAAAAGTTAATTAGATTCCATTATACATAATCATACTTGGGAATTTGTGAACCTTTCATCTACTACAAAACTTTTGGATACCAAATGAGTTTTTGAGAAAAAACTTAAGTCGGATGGATCTCTTGTCAAGTTTAAAGTAACGTTAGAAGCGTTTTAACCAAAAGAAAAGCAAACTACTTTAATATTTTCTCACTTGTTGCACGTATTGCTCCTATAAGAACTTTGATTATTATTGCATCTATTTATAAATTAGTTATTCATCAAATGGATGTAAAAACTACTTTCTTGAATGAAAATTTAAATGAAGAAATTTATATTAGACAATCTGAGGATTGTGTAACATCTGGACAAGAACATAAGATATGTAGATTAGTGAAATCATTATATAATTAAAAGCAAGCACAAAAGCAATAAAATGAAAAGCTTGATACTGTATTGATATTAAATGGATTTTCTGTCAATAATTCTGATAGATTTGTTTACAGTATGTTTGCTAATGAAAAAAGTATGATTATTGTCTTATATGTTTATGACATATTAATTATGGACTCTAACCTTGATATTGTAGAATCAATTAAGAAGTTCCTCATGTTTAAATTTGATTCAAAAGACATGGGAGAGGCTGAAGTGATTCGTAAAATCAAAATCATCAGGACCAATGGTGAGATAATACTATCTCAGGCCCATTATGTAGAAAACCTGTTAAGATTAAGAGCATGCAAAACAAGAAGATTTAACGTTGTTCAACATCCCATCGTGGGATGCCTACGTCTACACAAGAGAAAGATAGATTTTTTCATTCTCAAAAAGTCTACAATCTCTACCTGACAAGCTTATCACATTTGTCACCCTTACCTAGGTTTTTCCACACAGAAATAATATATAGGCAAACCTAAAAACCCTAATCCCCATACAATTATCAATTTATCCCTGTACATATAGTAGACCCAAACCTTGATACAAGTACAACCCAGTAATCGTGTAGACCCCACAGAATACAAGGCATCAAACTCAACGAATCTCCACCTGGCTTGGATTCTGCAAGCCACCTTAAAGAAGAACTCGTTGATGTTGATTCTACAACTCGTCTCTGCCAAACCACTACACCCAAACTAGTATAGTCCACACCCCATCCAGGTGTCCCGTACAGCTCACCGTCGTACGATGTAATGTGACTCCATCTCTCCCACTGCTGCAGCATCATCGGAAAGATCTGTAAGACCCCCACTCCATGAACCCGTTCTAAACCTTTAATTCATGTCATAACAGGTCTTCTAATCATCACCGGACCAGACGGGACTAGCGGGTGACAATCAGGTACGAAAACGGATGAAATTTAGGATAAAATTCTATACCAGTCTATGGTACCGGTCGACAGGTATGTCTGCGCGAGCAAACTGGTTAGATCCGAAAACGGATCTCCGTGGGCCCCGCTTGTCAAATCTCGAGCCATGGGACTTTCCTAACATAAAAAAACTTCCTAAAATCTATCCTAGTCTATTTAAGGACCCTTAAACCTCCTTAGAACTCTTTAATTGCTTCTCACAAATCCTAGAGAGGAGAAAGAGATCGAAGAAGGAGAAGGAGCTAAGAAAGGTGAGAGAGGAACCGCCGTTAGACGACCATAGTTGCGAACCAACGGTAAGTGCTTGAACTTCTCTCTAAGTTAAGCATTATAGATGATTAATCATGAATTGATCAATACCATGCAAGGCGAGGTATTGATCTAAAACCCTTAAACTACCGTCAAACCCTAATACAGTCGATAAACCCTAGATTCAAATTCTAGGCAATGAATCATAGGAACTAGGATTTGAATGGGACATGAAACAACTCTAACTCGTTGCTCAGGCCTAGAATGCATAAGAGAAACCCTAGAACCAATAATGGATTATCGACGAAAGGCGAACACCAAGATTGGTGGTCTTCCGGAGGCATACTGGTCGCACCATATGCGATCGGTACTGCGACCGGTACCTCTCGGGAGCTGGTCTGTGGGGGACCAGTCGACCATACCGGTCGCACCTTTCCCCATAGTGCAGCGATCGGTATGCCCTGTGAGGGGTATATTTTGATCCAGTTGGTTTTTTAACCAACGTAAACCCTAAGAAACTAATTCTAATTCAACACTAACATCTTGTAGGACCTTGTGATAACAAGTTTGGATTCTGTGGCGCAGAGCAAGCTAACAATCAAGCATCAGGTAAGGGAATCATACCTAAACCTTAATAACTTAATAACAGTAAAACGTTGTTAATAATTATGATTCTGTGGAATGGTGTTTGTGCATACTCACATGTCATCTTTACTTTCAGTTATATTATTGTTCATGCATACTCGCTATGCTAGGATATGATTGTTAGGCATGTGATTATTTTCGTTGGTGTGTGGAATGGGAAGGGCCTGGGGTCTTGGATCATTCCTCATACTAGCACCTTTTCGTATCGCTTCTGTCTTAGCATGCTTGGTGCGAGTAGGGTATCAGGGGGAGGAAGTGGCACTGTGGTCTCCGGCCTGACCACTAGACTCTAGCCCTATCTCTATGCCGTAGGAAGTTGTGCTGGGATATGGTCTACTGTGATGACATATATGATTGGTTAGTTGCGAGCCCAGTTTGCAAGCCCTCGCCAACAGGGGCTTATGTGTTGGTATGGGTAGGACATCAGGGAAAGTGTTGGCAGTGTGTGATCTGGACACTTTAGCTCTATCTCTATTCCATGGTGGGTGCATGTGGGACGACAGTGGTGTTTGATCCATTGGGCGGATTCACACACTCGTGTATAGAGGTGCAGTGGCCGCCAATCCTTTCTATAGCACATTGTAAACTTAAAACTAGACCATAATGTGGATGTTACTCATGCATGATGTGTATTGCATTGTCTGATTGTTTTACTGAGCTAAGTTGTGAGCTCACCCTTGTATATATATATATATATATATATATATATATATATATGTTTTTAGAAGTTGATGCAGGATATACTGTGGAGGACTATGTGGATGCTCCAGTATATGGAGGTGTTGCTGCTTTAGAAGTGCAAGTAGGGGAGGATGAGCATGACGCTTCATATGAGTGCCCTTTCTGCGTGTACCTCTAGGATATTTGATTTGTTTATTTTATTTATTTTTAGTTGGATTTATAAATGATGTAAGGATAATTATTTATGTTTTGGTGTTTTGAATAATTGGATAATTTATTTAAATTATCAATAGAGTACTCAGTTCATTTAATTTAAGACTTTCGATGTATTTAATTATATTCTGATTATGGTTATGTACAATGGTTTGTATGAGTGGACACGGTCTTATTGAGATCCCGGTGTTGGTTCAGTGATGGTTCACTCACACTTCTGATTCAGTCGAAATCGAGGTGTGACAAGATCACCGTCACTCACAGTCCTCCTGCAACTCTAGTTGCACTTGAAACCCGAGCCTCTCACCTCTGCACCTCCAAGACAGACCTAGAGATCTAACTCTTTGTCCCATCCCACTAGCCCTCCTTCACCCACTATGCAACGTCAACTGGCCATGATGCGTACTTTGTCGGGATTCAAACTCGTCGTCAGATCTAAGGGAAAACCCCCTTGATCTGACTAGATCCACGAACCGCTATCCTCACAGCCATTGCACTAGAAGCCCCTAGAGCCTGCTCACCATCGTCGCAGATCGACACTACTAAACCCGCTCTAACTCTCACATGCAATAATGGATCTAACCTCCCTGCTTGTCACGCTACCCCAGGCCTTGTCCAACCCGACAATACCCCCTGTTGCATTCGTCAATCTACCGGATCCCCTGCTACAACCATTGATAACTCAGAACCAAGCGGCATCCCTACCATTGCCAATCCAGATCCTCCGACCAGCAACCCTCCCGACGATGCCAATACATCCGCCACTGGCAGAATACCTTGGACCACTCCTTTCATCCTCGATTTCGACAAAGAAAAAGAAAACATCAATGGATTTGAAAAACCTCCCTCCAATCTGCACTCCTCTTTTTCCACCATTGTACCTTTTTTATTTTTCAATAAGCTTTCACCTCATGTACATCAACGAGAAAAGCACTAAACCTTGAAAAAAAAAAAAGTAATGAGTTTTTTTTTTTTTTTTTCTCATATCTTTTTTAAGAGAATCATTACTAAAAGTAATGATTACAAGGAATTGAAAAAAAAAAAAAAAAACAAATACAGTTAGTGGCTGTGTTTTCTCTTTCATAAAATAAAATAAAAAAAGTACGATGGTATAAAAAGAGGAGTACGGATTAATGGGAGACTTTTCAAATCCATTGGTGTTTTCTTTTTCTTTGTCGAAATCGAGGACAAAAGGGGAGGTCCAAAGTATTCTGCAAGTGGTGGATGTATCGGCATCGTCGGGAGGGATGCTTGTCGAAGGATCTGGATTGGCAGTGGTAAAGATGCCACTTGATTCTGAGTTATCAGTGGTTGCAGCAGTGGATCTGACAGATCAACCAATGCAACAAGGGGTATTGTCAGGTTGGACAAGGCTTGGTGTAGCATGTCGAGCAGGGAGGTTGGATCCATTATTGTGCGTGAGAGTTGGAACGAGTTTAGTAGTGTCGATCTACGATGATGGTGAGCAGGCTCTAGGGGCTTCTGGTGCGATGGCTGTGAGGATAGCGGTTTGTGGATCTAATCGAATCAATGGGGTTTTCCCTTGGATCTAGCAGTGAGTTTGAATCTCGACAAGGTGCGCATCATGGCCAGTTGATGTTGCACAATGGGCGAAAGAGGGTAGATCTTTAGGTCTGCTTTGGAGGTGTGGATATAAGAGGCTCAGGTTCTAAGTGCAACTGGAGTTGTAGGAGGACTGTGAGTGACGGTGATCATTCCGGTGATGTTGCAACAATGGGAGAGATGGAGTCATATCACATTGTACGATGGTGAGCTGTATGGGACACCCGGACAGGGTGTGGGCTATGCCGGTTTGGGTGTAGCGATTTGGCAGAGACGAGTTACAAAGTCAAAATCAACAGGTTCTTCTTCAAGGTGGCTTGTAGAATCTAAACTAGGTGGAGATTTATTAGGTTTGGTGTCTTGTATTCTGTAGGGTCTACACGGTTACTGGGTTATACTTGTATTAGGGTTTGGGTCTACTACATGTATAGGGGTAAATCGATAATTGTGTGGGGATTAGTGTTTTTAGTTTTGCCTATATATTGTCTTTATGTGGAAAAACCTAAGTAAGGCTGACAGAGGAGATAGGCTTCTCAAGTGGAGATTGTAGATTTTTCTTGGGAATAAAGAAATCTTTCTTTCTCTGATGTGGACATAGGCATCCCAGATGGGGTCTTGAACTATGTTAATTGTTCGTGTGTTTTTCTTCTTGGTTGTGCTCTCCCAATCCTTACAAAACCTACTAAAAAATTATGTTTATTTTGATTATTCATTTGTTAAGATACCATTAGTGTTCGGCAGTCACCTCATTAAGCATCAAGGAGAATCAATTTCCCTAAAAGAATACTTAGATTATTGGTTCAGTATCTTATTTGATAAACTCTACAAGATCTGATATAGCTTTAATTGGTGAGAAGTTGAGTCAACATACTTATAACCCAGGTTAGGGGTGTCAATCGGTCAGTCTCGGTCGGGCCTAACTGGTCCCCACCAATTTAACCCCTTGGACCGTAATCGACATAGTTAACTAATCGGTTTTGATTTGCAAGACATTGACTCGTTTATATTCGGTCCGATCGGTCTGGGTCCCTAATCAGTCTTATGTTAATCGGTTCAATTAGTCTATTAACATCCATAATCGGTTATCTTATTCGGTCTTATGTTAGGTTATGCTATTCAGCCTATCAAAAATCCCACTGTAATATGATTTAATAAGGTTGTATTCACTGCAAGTACCATTTTCACAAGGTCCTAGGGTGGATGGTAGAGTGGAATCGATCCTAATTTTCAACAATTTTATCTTTATGCTACACAAGTTTGAAATTGAATAAACTAAGGCTATATTTCTCCATGACCACTAAAGTCTTCCAAGATGTCAACTCAGTTTGCACTCTGAGTCTCTAACTGACGTTACTGTTTAGCTTTTTCCAAAAGTAAAAATTAGATTATTAGAGAGAGAAAAAGATGTTATGAAAAAGATAAAGTAAAAAGTTAAAAAAAATGGGTGGGAAAAAATAAATAAAAACAAACTTATGTCAGTCTAATCGGTCTATAATCATTCGGGCTTTAATCGATTGATCCGGTTGGGCGACCGTCGGTTTATACCTTGCACCATAGACGATCTATTAGTAATAAGTCTGGTCCTAAGACCGACATGTTTATTAATCGGTCCGGTTCGATGCAGTTTTTAATCGGTTAGTCCGGCTCAGGGGACATGATGCGGTCTCAGGATTGACACCCCTAACCCAAGTAAGGAGCATTGGGAAGCTCAAATAAGGTTGTTAAGGTATTTGAGAGGGTCCATGAGCTATGGTATACATAAGGGTGTCAACAGGCCGGTCTGGGCCGGTTTCAGTTCAGGCTGAATCGGTGTCGGGTTTTATTAATCCAACCCAAAACATGTCCATTAAGAGTTCAGGCTGGGTTGGGCTGCGCTGGACACAATAACTATCGGGCTGGTCCGGTGTCGGTTTGTTATCAGGCTGGGCTTATTGAGGTGATTTCAGACTGGTTCGGTCTGGACCGGGTTTATCAAGCTTATCGGACCTATTTTATATGTAAGATATATAGCCTATTTTATTATTTCTATCTATAAAATTAGCATCATTCCTTCTATATACATGTAATTCAGTAAATTGTAACAATTAACATACTCTTTTCAACTATAGATTCATATAATCTTTCGGATCAAGAAGCGAACTATAACAATGTAATATAATCCATCAAAATTTAAAACCATTAAAATTAAGAAACTGGGCCCGGATGGACCTTACCGGTGTTCGGGTTAGGTATTATTGGTTCGGGCTAATTCGGGCTTCTTAACGGGCTAGTCCGGTTTGATTTCGGTTTGGTCTGTGTTGGGCTTTACAAGCCGAGACCGAAACTTGTCCATTAAGGTTCGGTCCGGGCTGGGTTCGGGTTATATCGGGCCGGCTCGGTCCGTGCTACCGGGCCGGGCCCATTTTTGACACCCTTAGGTATACATTATAGTAAAAATCCGACAATACTAGAAGGGTACTGTAACACCAATTGGATATTTGATATAGAGAAATCTTTAGCTACGAGTAAATAAGTATTCACTCTAAGAGGTGGAGGATGCACCTAGTGTAACATTGGCTTAGCAACTTCCATATGGACTTTGCGAAGCAGGTCTGTAATATATTTATGTTGAGTCAAGTGTAGTGCCTTTTTTTTGCGATAAGCCTCAATGCCAAGGGAAAAGTAGGCCATGTCTAAATCTATGTTGGCTATTAATCACCAATAAAGGCTATGAGGCGTTGAATAGTAGGAATTCAACTCCTTGTAACGATAATATCGTCAACATAGACCAAAATATAGGTTACACCATCATTTGTATACCGAATAAAGAGGGAAGCATCGGCAATGGAAGCCAAGCACATGGAGGTGTGAGGCCAGCCGTTGATACCAGGCATGGGGTGCTTGTTTAAAACTATATAGTACATTTCGAAGATGACAAACATGATTGGGATATTAAGGATCAATAAAGCCTTGAGGCTGGGCTAGAAAGACCTTCTCATTGAGTCTCTCGTGTAAGAAGGCATTGCTCACATCTAGTTATTGAATTGACCAACCATAGGACAAGACAAGAGAAAGCACCATGCGGATTGTATACAACTTGACCACGGGGCTGAAGGTCTCAAAGTAGTCTATACCATCATGTTGATGAAACCCTTTGATCACTAACCTTGCTTTATAGCTGTCCACCGTTCCATTAGCACGACACTTGACGCGGTAGACCCATTTAGAGCCTACAACGTTCATGTGTTGGTGGTATGGTATGAGATCCCAAGTTTTATTACAAAGGAAAGTTGTAAATTCCCTACACATTGCCTGTCTCCATTTACCATCTTTGGAGGCTTGGGTAAAGCAGGACAGTTTAGTTTCGATAATGGGTATAGATGACAGGAAGGCTAGGGATAGAGGATGTCGAATGGAAAGAAGGCTGGTCTTATGTAGGGGTTTTTTGTTGCCAGTTTGAGACCATGTTTGCATGCGATGGGTTGTGCAAGGTAGTGGGGCTGGTGGGTTTGAAGCGATAGTGGAATGGGAAGTGGTGATGGAGGGTGTTGTATTAATTGGTGGTGGGTTGTGCTAGGTAGTGGGGCTGGTGTGTCCTAGGCCGGAATTGAAATTGGAGTTGGCGATGGAGGGTGTGGTAGTAGTTGGGGATGGGTAGTGTGAATTGGGTTAACCATTGCAGGTGTTGGCTCCCCCTGTGTACAAGGATGGATAAGTGGCAGAGTGTTTAGTTGAACAGGCGAGGTAGGGGGGCTAGTGTATTCAAAGATGGTACCAAGATAGGACTTTCGTCAAATATGAGGTGGTAGGATAAGGAAAGAAACTTTCGTCAAATATGAGGTGGCGTGAGATGTAGGCTCTGCTTAGTGATAGGGTTGTAACACCTGTAACCTTTATGTGTTACTATAGCCCAATAATACACACTTGGTGTATCAGTATTGCAGTTTATGTTGATTGTAGGAGACATTGGGTAGTAGGCCTACCCATAGGCAAAGTACCTTACAATCTGGTTTTTATGAACAAAACCTCATATGGGGAGTTGTTTCCTTTGTTCGGCATTGGTTGACTATTGGTCAAATAAGTGGCACTCTAAAGCTTAAAGCCAAAAAGAGTGTGGGACCATAGTCCGCGGAAGAAGAGTGAGCCTTATTTTCACAATATGGCACCCTCCCATTTTATTGAGGGGTATGAGGACATGAATAACAGTGAGTAATGTTGTGTTGTACCATGTAGAATTTTTGGTACTCCCGGTCTCCATCAGATTGGAAATACATGATTTTCTGTTTGAAAATGTCAGCGACATATTTTTCAAATAGCAAAAATTTGGAGAAAGCCTCTGAACGAGTTACCATAGGAAATATCTAAGTATATTGACTGGGATCATCTACAAAGAAAATATAATGATGAAACCCCATTACAGAAGTAATTGGTGATGGACCCCGTATGTCCGAGTATACCCTGAAAGCCATTAATGGAAGATTAACATACCTTCTGGTCCTGGTCCGACGAATATCGAATCAGCCACTGCGGAAGTGTTTGAAGTATTCGATGTCATTGCCGTCAAATTTCTTGTAATGCCTCTGTCAATATGTTTAGGGACTGCCTTCTGGTTTCTCAGTCTCTCTCAGGTTTAGGAATGGATAGATTAACGTAAAAATTATCTTGAAACCAAAGTCCCTCTCTTATATGCCTCCTTGTAACTGTCTCCCATCAAAATAGTTACAGGTGATGGCGGATCTCACTTTACACACATGTCAGACTGACATGGCAATAGGGCCACATCAGTGCAACATACCCTCCCAAAAGCAAGAGAAAATGGGAGCCGATGGCTCTTTCCAAGTTGACCAGAGGAACAATCTGTTGAAGCACCAGGATCACGAGCTGACAGCAATTTATTCTGATGCAGAACTTACGCTAGAGTTCGGTTTTTGGGATGACTCGGTTTTGCCAAATGGTCTTGGCAACACTTTCGCCGATGTGCATGGAAGGTGGTGGCGAGCTTTTATTTGGTGCAGCAATGCCTTCCAATTGATACGGTCCATGCTTAGTTTTGCCTTGCAGGAGGATGGTCCCCGTTTTGGAATCCTTTACATAGCAAACATCAGGGTGAAATTCAAAAATGACATGGTTGTCTTTAGTGAATTTGTTAATAGAAAGAATATTCTTTGTAATATGAGGAACATGAAGAGTATCTTGAAGTTATAAATTTTGATTAGAAATAGGGACTGAAGAACTACCAATATTTTGAATATCCAAACCTGTTTTGTCTGGATTCAAATCGTCTCATCCCTGTGCTTCAGGGAGGAGGAAGACGCCCCCGTCAGATGGCCGACACGTGACTCTCAGAAAAATCCAAACCCCATGTCCGAGCCAATACTTAGCTCGACAAACTGAGCTGACAGGGGGTGTCGGCTCGGACGTGGGACTCGAATTTTCCCCAGAGACACGTGTCAACCATCCAACGGAAGAATCTCCCTCCTCCCTGAAGTATAGGGAGGAGACGATTCGGATCCGTTTTGTCTCCGATGCGATCCTAGTCATGACCAGGATAGGGGGCCCCGACATGTAGATTGGCCATATCTGAAGTAATGTGGTTGGTTACTCCCAAATCCAGGTGCCATGCATTATCAATGACTGGCATTGGAGTAGCCAGCAGAGCCGAAGGCTGTGGAGCCCCGCTCTGGTGTTGAGAGGTATATTGGAGGTAACAGTTGATGACCGACTGATTTGTGTGACCACAAATATGACAAGTGACCCTCGGTCCTTGGGAGTTTCATGGGGGATAGGCAATGGTGTAAGAATATTAGTGTGGACTAAATTAATTATACGGTTAATTGGTTCAGTGGGAGTCTGGTTACAGGTAGACCAGTTTAAGTATGATTAAGAGGAACGGCGGAAAACAATCTTCAACGTATAGGTATGAGATTTATATTGTTTACTGTGTTTTCCCATTGTGTTCTACATATTGTGTGGATTTTAGGGTTGATCGAAATCTAATGGGTTTACTGGAAACCCTAAAGAGATCTTAGTTTTCCTACAATTGGTATCAGAGCCTCCCACACAAATCTAGAATCGATGGGTAAGCACTCTAGAGACTGTAGGTTGAATAGATTGAGAAAAATGAGAGATTTTTCTCTCAAATTCTTCATATCAAACTGTCTGGAATTTAGACATTCAAAATTTTTTTTTATGACCATGAAAAATAAAACAAAACTACATAGGATTGTAGATCTCGGAGAGACGGAGCCGATGACATAAGGTAGGTCGTCAGAGATGGTCGGGCGCGCCCTCACGCGCCTCCTGAAAAAGCGCGTGAGATCCACACGCCGGCGGCCATTTAAAAAAAAAAAAAAAAAAAGGGCTGACGTCATGATTGAGTCGACTCGGAAACCCTAGCCGGTTTGACTGAGGCGACTCAACAATGGGCCGCGGGTCACACATGCTTCCCACATGTGCGACCTGATCGCCCAGTCAACGACCCGAATACCCATTTGACCTGACCCGTTTTTTGACCCGAAAAGTGACATGTCAACCCGGATAGATACCTGCTAGCCCGAAAATTTTGACCCACGACCCGGTTGGGTGGACCGGTTAGGCCTGTGGTTGAACCCATGGTCGGTTCACGGTTTAGCCATGGTTCAGATCGTACCAAACCGTTGGGTCGGTTTGGACCAATGTATTTCAAAAAAAAAAAAAAAAAAAAAAAAAAAAAGGTTTTACGTGGGTTCGGTCCGCCCCTAGCCAAACCCGGGCGAGACCGAACCGAACCCACCTAAACCGGCAGGAACCGGTTCGGGATGCAAAAGAGCATTGCCGACTTTGATCGGCGATTGTGGGGAGTTAGGAGCGTCGGATTTTGACGCGATTTTTTGCGCTGTGTTCGTATTTTTGTGCTCTACAGTTTGGTACATAGTTTGACACAGTTTGGTGATTTGGGGAATATAGTTTTGACTAAAAAGTGTCCCAAATTAGTCCGATTTGCAGTTTTTCTGCTTGTTTGTCAGCTATTTTTGTATCAAATGTTTGTAGAATATTATATGTGCATGAGGTTTTGTTTGTTGACCCACATGGTGCTGCAAAGTAGGGTTTGAAATATCATTGTGGAATTAGGTCGATCCCACCAAAGTGGTACACTTAGTTTCATCATGATGTCTTCAAATTCAAAGTTGAATGTATTTGTAAATGCTTATGTAAAGGCGATGTACACCCAAAAGTGACATCGTCAAGTGTTGTTCAAATGAGGGTTTGAGGGTGTCATGTGAAGATTGGGTGGATTCCACCAAAGTGGTATACTCAGTTCTAGCATGGCGTTCTCAAACCCCAAGTTTATGCATTTACATATACAATAAAATGATACATTATACCTTTGTTCTCCCAAGTGTGGCTAAAAAAAGACAATGTTAGCCCAAAGGTGGCATTGTCAAAGACTAAAGGTATATTCATGCACATGATTTGAAGGGGTTTTGATTTTAGGGATCTCATTAGCCCAAAGGTGATGGGATTCCAAGAGTCATTATTCTTTCGCGATTCTCGCAAAGAAACTGAGAAGACCACTGCATGTTTATCCCAAAGGAGAATGTGTAGTTGGTTAACTCTTGAAAAATGGTATATATACTTGCATGAATGGTTGATATGGTTAGTGCAAGTAAATGATATGTGTATCAGTATTCTATTGTTTGAGATGTATGTATATGAGTTCTGTATAATTCATTTGTTGCTTGATATTTTGTTTGAACTCATATGATGATGATGGTGTGTATCGCACGGGGATGTCTTTCCCCGTGACTATACCGGGTGGTATGGTAGTTTCTATTCCTACTCCTAATGGGAATGAGTTTTAAAAGGTGGTATGAACAGTTAGAAGCGAGTCTAGGCATGGTTGACTTAGATATAGCGCTTTAAAGAGGATAAACCTATCGCCGTTCTTGATTTCGGTACCCACGATGAGAAGCATAAAATGGAAAAATGGATGAGTGCAAATAAAAAGTCTATGCTGCTCATGAGGCAGGCCATTCCTGAAACTATGCGTGATGGTGTTCAAGCAAAGGAAACGGCTAAAGAATATTTGAAAGAGATTAAAGGGAAGTTTGAGTTTTCTGATAGAGAACAAAGAAACACCTTAATGAGCAAGCTTACCAATGCAAAGTATAATGGTAATAGAAGTATTAGAGATCATTTCATGGAGCTTTCTGCTGCTGCTGAAAAGATCAAAGCCATGGGAATTAACGTTGGCAATGAGTTCGTGATTCATTGTGCGTTATCTTCTTTACCTGAAGAATATTGTCAGATTCAAGTAGCTTATAATACTCAAGAAGAAGAATGGGATATGAACAAGTTAATTTCTGTTTGCACTAAAGAAGAACAGAGACTGAAGAAAAAGGTTGAAAGTGTCAATATCATAGGTCATTATTCTAGAGAACATAAAGGTAAAGGAAAAGTTGGGGTAGGACCCCATAGAAAGGATAAACACTCCTTCAGGAAAGGAAAACCTTATGATATAGATATGAGTGATGTTGAATGTTTCTGGTGCCATAAAAAGGGGCATATGAAGAGAGAATGCAAAGCAAGAGAAGCTTGGTTGGAGAAGAAGAAGAAAGGAACTGGGACATCAGAGAAAGAAGATGCCAAGTGATGATGTCGTTTAATAAAGTTGAATCCATAGGTTTAGTTAGTTTTCTTTATTATTATCAGTTGTCTTTAAATTGTTTTGGACATTTGTTTAATGTTTTACTTTTCAGTTAATTATTTATTTGAAAGATTTCATTTAGACACTTTTGAGAAGACTAAATTTCATATTAAATTTAAATAAAAAAAATATCTTTATTAATTTGATTATTCTCTTGAATTCTGAAATAATTATGGGAATTTTTAGATTCTCTTAGTCAGTGGGAGTTCTTCTGATCTGCTTGACTAGTGGGAGATCAGGTATTTGTTATTTTTTTTAAACATTTATTTTATTGCTTCTATGCATTCATTCACAAGACATGTCAAAGTTGTAAGGCGGTATTTAGCCAAAGAAGGCGGTAAGCCAAAGTGTGGTGTTAGTCCAAGCTGGAGGCGTTTTGCCTATAAATTGGATAATATCAAAGTGCGTTGACCTATAAGGATTTTAAGGTAACGGGATCGTAGTTAGTCGATCATTGGACTCATTTTCATCTCAAAGCGATTTATGTCATTAAGTGGACCTTTGTATGTGACTGATGGAAGGGAGTACACTATTTGTGTTGGAGTACTTTTCGCTGTTGTTCGACATTGGTAAGCTTGGTGACTGAATCAAAGTGGTCGGATTTGTGTAATTAGATTTCATGACCACATTGAATCAACGGTGACTTTATAATTAATGTAGCCCAAGTGGGAGAATGTAAGAATATTAGTGTGGCTAAATTAATTATACGGTTAGTTGGTTCAGTGGGAGTCTGGTTACAGGTAGACCAGTTTAAGTATGATTAGAGATGGACCAACCTGGTCCACTGTGGGACTGGTCCAGGGTTGGGGTGGTATTATATATACCAATGGTTAGGGTCCCCGCAGCCACGGTTATTCTTCTCCTGTTCCCATACGCAGAGAGAGTTCAAGGGATCCCCGGAAGGCTGTGGAAGACTCAAACCCAAGTGTACTACAGAGGAACGGCGGAAAACAATCTTCAACGTACAGGTATGAGATTTATATTGTTTACTGTGTTTTCCCATTGTGTTCTAGATATTGTGTGGATTTTAGGGTTGATCGAAACCTAATGGGTTTACTGGAAACCCTAAAGAGATCTTAGTTTTCCTACAAATGGAGCCATAGTTGGACCGACCTCTTCCACGGCCTTGGCATCGACCAATGGTAGATTGTGGAGCATTGCTATTAGAGGACCTCATTTTTTGTGAGGGTGGAGGAAAATGATCGCCTCCGTGCACAATAACATTGGCTTCAGCTGGTGATGAAGTATTGAACGGTTGCACATGATGTTCCTTTCCTAGTTAAGTAACATACCATAAAAAACATCGAGTGCCATGGCTCAATTCTGATGGTGATAGACGTGGCAAACAAATCGTAATCAACTCCGACACCGCGCAGAAGGCTGAGCATGATATCAGGATCGAAAACTGGGCATGTCAGGGTTGCAAGATTGTCGACTAACCCTTTGGCCTTTTGGATGTAATCAGGCATGGACGTCGGTCCTTTGTGAAGTTGCATAAGCTGATATTTTAGTTACATAATCCTGGCCTGCGACTGAGAGACGTAGACACGAGCAAGGGACGTCCATAAAGCATGCGATGTGGAAAGTCCCACGACCTAGCTAGGAGATAAACCAGCTTAAAACCAGTTTATCTTGTTTATGCCAGAATAAGTTGGGTTGGGAATCATTGTGGTAGTAGCAAGGGATGAGGGATCGGGGGAGGATAGAATTTCTTGGGCAGGACATGGGAAATCACCTAAAAGATACCCATAAATCATGAGCTCATAAGATGGAAAGGAATTGGAATTTCCAAAGAAGGTAGTTCGATCTGTCTAGTTTGATAGATAGAAGGTGAGTGATATTCGTTGGTGAAATAAGAGCAGGGGAGGAAGTAGGGGCGGTGGTGATTGATGTAATCCAGATCAAGGCGCAAAGCTGGCTTGAGCCGTAGGAACTTTTGCAAAGAGAAGAAGAAGAAGAGTTTGTGGAAGCAGCCATTGGAGATTTGCAAATGAAACGGTAGTCCTTTAAGGGCTCTGATACCATGAAAGTAAGAGTATTGAATTTAAATTTTCCCACATTTTCTATGTTGTGAGTGTTAGAAATTATTGTACCTACGGTTTCAACCAAACCCATTCTATTTTATATAGTTATCCTAGAACACAATAGAGAAACAATTAACTATGAATCATAAAGACATACTTGTTTGAAGATCGATTGTCATAAGCTCCAAGACGCTCCAAGCTTTTATCGAAATCCTTCGACTACAGTCTTCCACAGCCTCTAAAGGATATCCCTGATGTCTCTTGCTAATGGGTGCAGAGAGAACTGAAAATACTAATGTAACCCTAAAACCCTTCCCACAATAGAATTAGGGTTACCAAACCTATCTCATACCATGTGTCGAACCGAACCAAACCAAATCGGTTCTACTGTGTTCATTGGACTCCCACTGAATTGACTAGTTTAGGTAATTAATTAAGCCCACATAAATCTAACAATCTCCCACTTGGGCTATATTAATTACAAAACCACCGTTAACCAGTGTGGCCACGAAATCCAACACACTAAAATGTCACTAACTTTGAAACATCTATCAAGCTTCCCAATGCGAGCAACAACGGATAATACACCTCAATATACGGTGTACGGCCTTCTATCAGTCACAAGAGAGGTCTATTCAATACATGAATCTCTTGAGATAATGCATGAAAATAAACTCTCATGTAAGTCCAAACTTGATTAAAGAACCTTAATCAAAGTGCCCTAAAACCTTTATGGGCAACTAAAACATGGTATTTAAATAATTTAAAAATATAATACCATACATTGGCTGGACACCGCCTTTATCCTTTGACTAAATACTGTCTTGTTTGACTAAAAATTGCCTTGTACTTTCTGACTAAATATTGCCTAGTACTCTTTGGTTAAATATTACCTCAGCAACCCTTGCTGAATACTACCTCCTTACAACGGCTGAATATCGTCCAAAATCTTTGACATGTCAAACACTTATAACTATGTAAGTAAAATAGCAATAATGCAAATGTTAAATTAAATAAACCATGGTTATCAAAAACTGTGTCCATCAAACCATGAACAATATAATCAAACATAGTAAGCAATGTGAAAACACAAGTATAAACATAAAGAGTCTCACATTGATTAAGCATATCTAGAGACTCTCACTGATTCTCAGATCTTTAGCCACTGAAACCTCTGATAAAATTAAATGTTTTCAATCATTCCTATATTGGACATACCGTACCTTAAAAACTCTCGTTGACAAAACCTTCGTCAGAGAATTTACAATGATATAAATTCTTTTGACCTTTTCCTTACTTAAAGAGATTCGATCTCTATTATACTTTGAAATACTAGATTTCTCATTATTCTTTGAGAAGAACATAGCTAAACCGATGTTACAACACATCTCAATAGTTTAGAAGTAGAGTCTACAACCTCCAAATCAGAAAAACTCTTACACAAGATACCTTGTTAGTCATCTTCATATAGAGTTATAAAATCCTACCACCATAACAATGAACCTTGAGATTGGTTTCCTGTCACCAATGCAAACATTAAAATTGCATCAAAATAGCCTAGAGTGTCACTACTTTCATAAATGAACATGCAATCCTTGGTCTTCTGTATATACAGCATGATCTTCCTTTTCCCCGTTATCTAGTAAACTATACCAGGATCTAACTGAAAACGTCTCATAACACTCAATGAAAAGGCTAGATAAAACGATTACAACCATGAGCATATATCAAGCTCCTTACTACAGTGTAGGTGCTCACACTCAATATCATTCTTTGTATACAATTCTGTCAATTTGTCTCCTTTACTGATTTAAGTATCCGTAATTCAACTGTTATTCATGCATACTAAACAGTTCGAAAACAAGAACAATGTTTACACTTCGAGACAAATCCAGAATTTTACCTTTTTTGTCACGAGCAAACTCAATTTTAGGTACAAAGTTACTTGCTCACACATTCTATATCTCGAAATTGTCAGACAGAAAAACATTGGTTTAATTAGTAAACCATGTCACTACAAGCCAGTGATTAACCATCAACACACATGACTAGGAAGTGAATCCGCTCCCACTGACCTATATATATATATATATATATATATATATATATATATATATATATATATATATATATATATATATATATATATATATATATATATATATATAATGGTCAATGACAATCCCAACAAAATTGAAAGAAGATACAACCCTGTCAAACTTCAGATACCATTATCTGGATACATGTTTAATCCATAGATTGACTTTATAAGTCTACAAAATAAATCTTCTTTACTTTTACCACAAAACATTGTGATTAAAGCATATAAACATCTTCTTTTAGATTTTCTTTGATCAAAATGAGCTTTACATCTATCTGATGCAACTCCAAAACAAAATGTGCAACTAAAACCTTAAAGATTTGAAGTTAATATTTTCTCTTCTCTTTGTGTGATTCCACTTCGCTACAAATCTTACCTTGTAGTAATCAACTCTCCCACTAGAATCACATATTTTCTTGTATACTCATTTTGAACCTATGAGTACACCGTTCATCGACAAAAGCATAAAATCTTAAGTCTCGTTATTGTTCATAGACAACAACACATCTTTTATGACCACTAACCATTCAAGAGCAATTTCATTACTGACAACTTGCTCAAAACCATTGGGATCTCCATCTTGTTCAACACCAGAACATCTATTTTGAAATACAACATGGGATTGGATGAAGTCACAGATCTACATGGTCTAAATATCTCATCATTGGCTCATCTGGCTCTGCTACTATGACTGAAGTATCGATCTTAATGAATATTTTAGTAATCATTTCATTACACTTTGGTAACATTTTCGTTATCTCAATTAGTTGCTTCACACCCATTTCCATGTGGTCTCATCAAACTTCAAGTTTCTTGGATCTGTTTTGAGATCCCATAAATGACAACTTCATGTCTTAAAATAATCACTCTCCCACAAGTGTTATGAAATCATGTCAGCTCTACAATCCCAAAGAAGATAACTTAAAACTGAAACTAACTAACTAGGCCCTCTTTAATAATATAGGCTGCAATATCAATTATTTTCTTACAAGATTAAAAATATTCTCAGGTTCTTACAAACACTTACCCAAATTTACCAGGGAATAGATCAGTATCACATGGTCTCCCATAATACATACATTTTCATTTAGATTCAATAATTTTAATTTTTTCAATAAAAAAATTTCGTCTTAATTTTCATTATTTGGAAAAACACCTATAAGGTAAACTATGACAAGAAGTCCTAAATGAAATCTCGATGTCCACAAAGTTCAATAAATCCTTGTTGTGAATAACTTTCATTTACCTTCATCTTATCATCTTTCATTTTAATTAATTCTCACATATATACATGTTATGAACTTTGGAAGGGAGTCCAAAATATTATTCTTTACAAACTTTCTTTGGACAATAGTCCTAAACCCTTATGACCAGAGCAAAAGATAATAATATACAGTTTAATTTCTAAAGATAGATAATCTAAGAAGAATAAATTAAAGGTTTTGGTACTCCTACGGGTTCAGACTATGATTAATGCTTAAGTATCCAATGTACTGCACCTTCTTGCTCAGAAGTTTCATAATCCTTATTCATTTTCACTTAACCTTGTCCAGCTTTACAACCTTTCTTTACATGTCACTTCTGAGTCACACTATAAGAATTTCATTTTACTTAGATCCATTTTATCAATGTGTAATTTTTTATCATAAAATTTCTGACTATTCTATGGAAAAATATATTTCTTTCTGTGGGTTTCTCTACCCCTTTCGTACTTTACCTTTGTCTGGATATGTCTTATGCACTATGACATTGGCATTCAAATCTTTCACTTTCCTTTGAACTTCTAAACTTAGTTCTTTCGATTGAGATTCACTACATCTTTTGAGTACTATATGTCACCAGAATCTGACTATACAATTCTTGTGAGGAAGTGAAAATCTAAAGTGTCACCTACATAGGTTCTAATGGATTACCTACAGACATCCACTTATCTTTGAGCTCATCATAATAGTTAATAGCTCTACTTTGTGCTTTCTCACACTCCATTACCATCAAAACTGATATTGATGGGCTTGAGTAATAAAACATCTCTCTGTCCCTTTTGAAATATTAAACCTTTCTTTGAATTTCACTAGGAATATCTCTTTTCAATGTTCCTCATCTGATCATTGCTTTACTTGATCTTAAGGACTGAACACCCTAAAGATCATAATATAATTTTTTGTTGAGTACATGTAGATTAAACAGTCCTAGATTAGTTTTTTATTTTCATGTCAATTCATAGAACTGGCTGTCAATGACAGGCATCTTGAGGTATTTAATCACTACATGTTCATAATTATATTACAATATAAATAATTGCAAGTCTACGATTAATATCAAATAAAATTAACTAGCAAGAATATATACATAACATGTGCAAGCCAATTTTCATCTTTGAAAAGTCAACCGAACTCCACACACATCCTTTGGGACAATATATGCACTGGTCCTTTCAATATCTGTGTAATAACTACGAAGGGAGATGACTCTCGAAAATCTCACCACCTTTTGGTGGATGAAGACCCCTAAAGCCACAATCCTTCAACCATGTGTATGAGTTCTTTATAATCTTTGAAACGCCACCTTTGGGTGGACAGTGTCGTTCTTTGCTGCATCCATAAAAGTGAGAGTTTATATCAGTGTCACTTTTGGGTAAACACTGTACTTCCTTGCTGTAGCTTGTAAATGCATAAATATCAGATTTGAGCATATTATGATAGAACCAGTTTGCTACTTTAGTGGTCACACCAGAATCCTTACATAACCGCCACAAATCCTAATTTAAATAAACTTGGACAATGTCACCTTTGGGTGAACACTGTCAAACTAAAGCATTTACAAACACAAACCTGTGAATTTGAACATATTATAATGAAACAGGTTGTCACTTTGGTGGTCACACCAAATTCCACCATGATATGAACAAATTCCAACCTACAGCTCATATGTTTTAAAATACAACTTTACAAGTTTAAAAATTCAAACAACCATGCACAATAGCTCAACAATCAATTTGATACAATAACTTGAAGAAAAATCAGCAAAAAACACTACAAATTGAATTTTCATGGAGTATTTTTCTATGATAACATGTTTTTCAATGTACCAAAATATACCAAAATATATATCAGATTGAATAGCATAAAAAAAGAAGTCCAATGAAACAAATCGGAGGTCAATCCGGCCTTCTTAGCTCCCAAAATCACAAGTTAATGTCATTTTCCTTAAAAGCACAAACCAAACAGACCCTTATGGGCTGTCAGATCAGTCCAATTCGGCTCGGGCTGGATCGGTTCACCTTTGTTCGGCTCAAACCGAACCGAATATACCTTTAACCTTTTCTCTTTTTTTTTTTGAAGTACCTTGGTCTAGACAGAACCAAACGGTCCGACGCAAACCTAATCACAGTCTAACCAGACGGTTCAACCACCGGTTCATCTGGCCCAACCAAACGAAATTTTTGGGTCAAATATCCTATTCATGTGGCGAGTACTCAGATTCACTTTCGGGTCGACCCATTGGTTCATGGATCAGATATCAGGTCAGGTCAACGGATCCTTTGACTTACCCGAGAGCCTGGTGAACTGGTTTAGAAGTCGGGTCCCTGTGTCATCCAAGGGGAAATGGGTCGGGCCTAGGTCTGAACTTATGCCTGGGTCGGGCTTAGGCCTGGCCCTGAATCACGGTATGGGCCTGGGTCACACGTGTGAAGAGGGTTGTCCATTCCAGGTCAACTCACATCGAGTCACGACCCGACTAGTTTAGGGTTACCGAGTTAACCCGGCGATGAGCGGGTCAACGCCGCCAGAGTTTTTTTTTTTCCAAAATTTTTTTTTTTGAAATTCTCCCACCAGTAAGTGAGATCCACTCGCGGCTACCGTCGACGTGTGGAGGCGCATCCGGCTGCCGGTGCCGACGATTTTTGTATCACCAGCTTCGTCTCATCATCATCTTTCCAATGGTATATGGTTAACCTGTTTCTCCGGTTAGAAAAAAAATTTTGATGGGAAAACTTAACAGATTCGATCCAAAATCAAAATTTTTCTTTTTAGTTCATTCAAATCAAGGTCTTTACAATATTCTACCATCGATTCTAAGTTTGTATGGTTGGTTCTGATACCAACTGTTAGAAATTATTGTACCTAGGGTTTCAACCAACCCATTCCATTCCATACAGTTATCCTAGAATATAATAGAAAAGTCATTAACTATGAATCATAAAGACATACCTGTTTGAAGAGATCGATTCCCATAAGCTCCAAGACGCTCCAAATTTTGATCGAAATCCCTCTACTACAGTCTTCCACAGCCTCCAGAGGATATCCCTGATGTCTCTTGCTAATGAGTGCAGAGAGAACTAATTAACTGTGACTGTGGGGATTCTAATCCAGTATTTATAGAATACTGCTGTAACCCTAAAACCCTTCCCACAATAGAATTAGGATTACCACACCTATCTCATACCATGTAACGAATCAAACCAAAACGGTTCTACCGTGTTCATTGGACTCCTATTGAATTGACTAGTTTAGGTAACTAATTAAGTCCACATAAATCTAACAGAGAGCTGTATATTTTATAGTGCGAAGATGATACAGAGGAAGTTAGAGAGATTATAGGGATTTCTATAAGCACAAATTCAAACTTAAATTTTAGGATAAATTACATAGACACCCCCTCTGCTGTAGTAAAATTACACAGAACTACCCTGCTTTTACAAAAACTACACAGAATACCCCTCTAACAATGCTATCATACAATCTCACTCACACCGTTACTTTCAACTTAACGGCAGAGGGTTAATTTTTTTTAAGACAAAAATACCCTTACTAAGTGTCTTTTTGAAAATGAAAAAGAAAAAAAAATCACAAAAAAATATATAAATGAAATTGAAAAGTTAAGGGTAAAAAAGTCTTTTTAGCATCTAAAAAGAATAAACCCTTTTAGGTCATTTTACACTTAGTAAGGGTATTTTTGTCTTAAAAAAAATTTGACCCTCTGCCGTTAAGTTGAAAGTAACGGTGTTGGTGAGATTGTATGATAGTATTGTTAGAGGGGTATTCTGTGTAACTTCTGTAAAAGCAGAGTAGTTCTGTATAGTTTCACTACAATAGAAGGGGTGTCTGTGTAATTTACCCTAAATTTTAAAACTTTGTTACCCATCACCTAATGGTTGTGATGTTATTCTATTTTATTACTGTGCTGTTTTAAGCATCTAATGTAGAATGCCTACATCCATCCAAGAGAATTAGAGAATTTATTATTCATCAAGAAAAACTCTTCACCTCTCTTATTGAGAGAACCCCACAAAAACAATGCATGGACTTCCAATGATCTATAATCCCTACACAATTATAATTTTACTCTTATACATGTAATGGTTCCAAACCCAACTTAAATTACAAACACAAATCAAATATTTGCATAGATCCCACAAAATACAAGACACAACCCCAAGAGCCATCTCTGTCTAATGCCCCTTCAAAGTAGCAATGGGAAACATTCAATGAAGCTTTGAAGTAACAGGCAGCCTGGACAACCTTCCGTACTATTGGTAGTTTGTTCCAAACGGGAAAAAGAAAACTCATCATCTTGCGACATTCCTATGGAGCCCCATCTACAATTCTTGAATCCCCTTTCATAGAAGGGGAAGCCTTATCGAAGTAGATATGAAGAATGCCAATACCCCTCATGCTAAGCAAGTATAAAAACCGGGTTTATTTGGAATTTCGAGTGTTTTCGAGCCCGACTAGACCGATTCAGCCGATTCTAATCCGTGTTGCAAAACCATAAGTGCAACAGCATTTAAATTATAAAAAAAAAATTCAAATTCTGATATCTAAATTTGGATAACACAATGCTGGTTGGACCGCCATATCCAGTCCGGTTTCTACACAAAGGTGATATAATATTATAAATGCAGGCCACAGGGATCTTACTCTTGGTGCCAGCTTGTAGACACGTGTAACTTTTTTTTGGTAAGACCTACGTGTAACCTTAAAATAAGCAATATTATTGCATGGTAACCACGCGGCACAGGACTATATTCCTTTCCTTTTCCACCGTCTCGATTACGAGGTGGGATTATCTGTCTTTCTGTAACTACACTAAATAAATACTTAAAAAACCAGTAATCCAAACAAGGGGAATTCGGTGATTTCACACCACTGCTTCTTTCTCTCTACCCCGTCCCTCCCTTTCTCTGTGTTTCGGTCGCCCCTATAGACAGTGACAGAGAGAAGAAGAAGAGATCAATGGGACGAGTTCTAGCTTCCGCGTTGGGTGTCTTCGTATTAACCTGCGCACTTACGATTTTTGCTGCTGCACTACAAGTTGAAGCTGAAGACATCTCCGAAGAAGCAAAAATATTTCAAGTGACAGAGGACCAAAGCAACAGGAAAATCACCGGAGGTTGGCGTCCGGGAACAGAAAAACAGTTCCAAATATTCATGAAGAAGTACGGAAAGAAGTATTCGACAAGAGAAGAGTATCTTCACCGACTCGGTGTGTTCGCTCAGAACATGGTGAGAGCTGCAGAAAATCAAGCGTTGGACCCAACTGCAGTGCATGGTGTCACACCCTTCTTAGATCTTTCCCAAGAGGAGTTCGAAAATCAGTTAACCGGATTGAGAGTTGGGTCTCCTCTCAACGAAGTTTCTTCAACTGCACCCACTTTGGAAGAAGATGGTTTACCAACAAATTTCGATTGGAGAGAAAAGGGAGCGGTCACTGAGGTCAAGTTGCAGGTTTGAGTTTAACTTCTTCTACTCCGAATTATAATTAATTATGATTACTTAGGCTCTCATTGATTTATATTATATAATGTATTATATAATATATTATAAAATTTATAATTGTTTGGTATGATTTATAATGTCTATTTATAATTAAAATAAATCAATATAATTCATTATCTATAAATAGGTGAGTAGTTGTTTATCATTATTAGAATAATCTATTAGGTGATTGTTTATATTTCTTATTATATAATGTATTATGTTTAGTGATACTAAATAGTCATTATTTATTATCCATAATCTATTATCATAATTGATTTATCATAAATAACTCATAATACATTATATAATACAAACTAAAGAGAGCCTTAGGTTCTCTTTGGTTTGTATTATATAATGTATTATATAATATATTATAAAATTTATAATGGTTTGATATGATTTATAATGTTTATTTATAATTAAAATAAATCGATATAATTCATTATCTACAAATAGGTGAGTAACTGTTTATCATTATTAGAATAATCTATTAGGTGATTGTTTATATTTCTCATTATATAATGTATTATGTTTAGTTGTATCAAACGGTAATTATTTATTACTCATAATCTATTATCATAATTGATTTGTCACAAATAACTCATAATACATTATATAATACAAATCAAAGAGAGTCTTATTATATAAGACATTATGACATTTTGTTTAGTATGATTTATGATATTTATTTTTATTTATAATAAATTGGCATAATCTAAAATCTATTTATCATTAGTGTGATAATTTATTTTTATTTTTTTATATCTAATGATATTAAATTATTATAATTTATGATTCATAATTTATTTTCAATAATAATTTAATATAAATAAATTATAAATATAAATATAATCTATACCAAATGGAATAGAACAATTCTAACTTGTAAGTTTTTTGTCCATTACTAGTGTTTTAATTTCATGGAATCATGGATTCACATTAGCCAAAGGAAATGAACAACCTTAACACAATATTTTTAAGAAGTTCTCTTTAAAACTAAAATTAGTAGATCAATTGCTGCCCCTAAAAGACTGAATTAGATGCTACCAATAGGTCGATTTAGTCCGGAAGATCCTGCTTGATGCCGCCAATAGGCAGAATTAAATGCCAGCAATGGGGTGAAATTTGAATATGAAATGTGAATGCAGGGAACATGTGGAGCTTGTTGGGCTTTTAGCACCACTGGGGCTGTGGAAGGAGCCAACTATGTAGCAACTGGGAAGCTTACAAGTCTTAGTGAGCAACAGCTTGTAGATTGTGATCACAAATGCGACATGAAGGACAAGACCTCATGCGACAATGGATGCAATGGAGGTCTCATGACAAATGCCTACAAGTATCTGATGGAAGTTGGAGGCTTAGAGGAGGAGAATTCATACCCTTACACTGGGAAACGTGAGGAATGCAAGTTTGATCCCGATAAGGTTGCCGTTCGGGTCGTCAACTTCACCACCATCCCTCTTGACGAGAATCAAATTGCCGCTCATTTGGTCCAGCATGGTCCACTTGCAGGTGAAGATTTACAATCTTTTCAGTGCAATTCATGTCTGCAGATTCTTAAAGAGCTCTGTTCTATAAATATTTTTGTTCATTCAAGCAAATGCAAAATGTTGAAATATATGGAATGTTGAAATATATGGAATGCAATGTGCAGTGGGATTGAATGCGATCTTCATGCAAACATATATTGGGGGAGTTTCATGTCCATTGGTATGTGGAAAGAGATGGGTCAACCATGGAGTATTGCTGGTGGGATACGGTGAGAAGGGCTTCTCCATTCTCAGGCTTGGCAACAGGCCATACTGGATCCTCAAAAACTCATGGGGAAAGCAATGGGGAGAACATGGGTATTATCGGCTCTGCAGGGGACAAGGAATGTGCGGCATCAACACTATGGTCTCTTCAGTTGTCACTGCCACCACCTCTCCACCATCAACCTAAATCTACATGAACAAGAATGCTTGATTTGTATATGCAGCAGCTCTATCTTCCATTCCTAGTGAAACAAGCAGAACAAATCTATGTTTTCATACTTACCCAACAAAAAATCTATGTTTTCATATCACTGGATGTTGTAGCTTTTATTTTCCTTTCGTTAATTCCAAGCAGACAAGCAGGGCTTGAACTCTTTAAAAAGTCTCTCTCAGTTCTTCTGTTGTTGATCAATTTATAGAATTAGGCCTTTTGTTATCTCCCTACTGAACATGAGATTTTTATGCTCTGTAGCTTAATGAGTTGGGGGATACATTAAAAGGCATAAATGTTATATTATTAATAGAGTTACTGTCTTTATTCTCAGTCATGCTTATCATCTTTCGTTCCAACCGTTTGGTTAAGAGGTTCTGTTTCAAGTTCTCCTACCTGCACATGAAAAGGGACAATCATTATTTCAAACAAATCAAGGTCAGAGCATGAGCTACTGTATATCCAGATGGTTATATCATAAAAAGAGAGAAGAAAAACGAAGCATTAGATTCCAACCAGTGATTTTTACAGCAATCAAAACCACTACAATTTTAAAAATAAAAAATAATAATGAAAGATGCTCAAAGGGGATTCTGGTTAAGCTGTTTAAGCCCTCCATACTCAACAATTACATGCCAGTGCCAAGATTGCGAACATCCTTAGATACATTCTGTATGTCTTCAAATGATATCACAAAATTTTATCACTCTTTAAAATGTGACATGAATCTTTTGGTTGTCATGCTTGCACCATATCCTCAGTCACTAGATTCCAAGACTTTCAGGTTGATGTGCTAAAATGACATAAACCCAAACTCTCTCTCATTTGGAGCTCTTCTAGAGACCAATCTCCACACGAATCTTTGATCAAATTTAGTAGGTCCCACGTAAATGCATCAAATCTTTGCTTGAGATTAGCATATAGTGTTGATGGAAAAATTCACAACTTCCATCAAATCTCACCACATCTTTATTTTCCCCCAGTTCCTTATTACAAGGGAAGTTCTAGTCAAAAATCCATCTTGTTAATTTTTTTATTTTTTATTTTTTGATGTTTGATCCATCTTGTGATTTGATCAACCCTTTCCGGAAAAGCGATCCATATAAGAAAGTAGCTCTTTTCAGATCCCAGTCCCACTCCAACTATCTTTCCCCACAAGGCTTCTTATATTATGTTGAAGTGCCAACACTACTTTCCCAATAACACAAGATTTCATTTGCATCCAACTTTTCACATTCAACTACCTAATTTCATTGGTAACCACTACACAATAAAGTATTTCTCTTCTAATGCTTCCTTTCCCACAAGATATCCCTTCGTTGGAGCTCTTAATTTTTTTTTCCTCGGGCTGTAAATAGGTACATAAGCAAGGGCTCTTTTGTACATAGTAATTCACCTCCTCAAGGACAAATATCTGCTCTTCCAATTCACTATAATGTGCCATAAACTACAGTACCCATTATGGCCATGGCCATTATTCTGCCTCTTTAATATTCAGAAGAATACCCATTAAAAACTAATTTGATTAAATTTTGACTTGAGAAAATCAACATTACATGTTGTTTCCTATCATGCCAAATCTGTGTGAATGGTGCTACCCATCTTTGATTTGACCAGGAAGTTATTTCAAGAGAAAGACAGCAGATCATATTGGAATGGGAACCATCATTCATAGAGAAAACTTTTTTTCCGTCTTTGATCTGTTAAGCGTTAACATATACAATGTACTATAGCGGTAAAGCTTGGGGTAATTTTAGGTCTTATTACTTACATATAAAGAGGGAACATGGAGAAAAAGATCAAATCAAAATAAATAAGAACTAAGACAAAATACAGACAAACAGAAAGCGATACATGGTTTTGAAAAGTAAGAAAGAAATGAAGAAAATAAATGGGTTCCTTTTTTTGTTTTATATATAATATTTTTTATTTTTTTGTGTTTTCTTTTTTTTTTTTTTTTTTGGGTGGGTTGTGGGGGGGGGGGGACTACAAGACAAAAGAGGAGAAATAAAAGATTTGAAGTGTTAGAACAGGAAAATTATCTTAACATCAGCGTTCTAAATTTTGAACTTTTGAGTTGGGACATAGAGATCAGAAATAAGTGGAGGAAGCATTGAACAATGAACAACGATTTTAATATTACTAGCAAAAATGCCCTCCTACAACGGCCGCAATGCGTTTTACATGAAAGGAACAAAATCATACTAACTTTAATGTCTGAAGAGTGGATACTAAATCTTAAAATCGAATATTTAATAAACTAATATAAGACAGTAAATCAAATGTTAAAGACTATGTAAGAACAAAATCCAACTAACTTTAAATCACAACTATCTAAATTGTTGCTGAGAGAATCTTTATAAGCTAATAAAATACAGAAGATGATAAAAAGAAAGATTATGGAATAAAAAAATGATTAAATACAGCATGGTTATGTAGATCCTAAGTTGCAGACCCCTTAACGTTCAGATTTTCCTCACTTAGGGTGGTCCCATGCTGTTCATCCAATTTCAGGTTCCCTCCCTGTGGAGAAAAACTCATACTCCGGTGCCCCATCTCCTCATCAGGAGAGTCACCTCAATATGAGATGAGATGTTGCACATTAAGACATTTGACGTTTCGATGTGACTAGGTAGCTTCAACTGTTAAGTTGTCCTCTGTTGAATCTCATGTGGTTCAATCTTTCTATCAGGTATTGTGTTGTTCACACAAACAGGTTTTCTATCTTCCTCAAAACAGAACAAACTAACTCTCTAACTTCAAATACAATATGTTGACATGCTGCCATCTAGTATCTAGCATCAGTTAACTGACACACCTTCCCATTCAGTGGCTTCATAAAAGTAATCATATATTCATACCCTAAGCCTTCACATTAACACGATTTATATTAGAAATTGGGACCAAATCCATTGGAGTTGTAGGATTATGGCCATACACAATCTCAAATGTTGCTTGACCTCTATCAAAATTCTTAAACCAACATTTTTTAAAACAGAAATGGATGTCAGAGCATTCTGTCTGGCGGTCGACAGTTCAGCGGTCCAATGGTATAAATGGTCTGATTGGTTCAACAGGTGAGGAATCGATTGCACTTAGCATATGAATTATGAACAGACCTTTTTCCAAGCTAAGAACGTACTTAGAATGATTCCCCAGAAAATAGGTGCAAGCCTTCAAGATGCCTATGAAATTGTGAATAAGTGATTAAAACCCTAAAGATCTGTGCTCCAACAAAGACTGAGATTCACAACCACTGAAAGCTGCATATCTTCAAGGGTGAAAAGCAAAAGAAATGGCTAGATAATATGTTGGTTGATGTAGAACATGTCTTCCTTCAGCCCCTATGAAAATTAAATGTGGTACTCCAGGATTTTTTATGAGCCCCAATGAAAACCCCAGTTCGATCAAAGAAGGCAAAGAGAGAAACAAAGTACATGGCTTCACTAGTGCATTATGGAGACCTGATGGGAGGGCATAAATTGAATAGAATCAGACATAGTAATGAGGCCAGCATTACAACTAATACCAGGGTGGAAAGAAATCCCTTACTTAATACCAAGCACTTACTTATCCATATTTCATTACCAGTTCAGTGAAATTGAAATTTAGTGGCCTCATTACTGGTTTAATTGAGTCAACGCTAATTTATGATGAACAACTCATAGCTAGTCAGTTACTTTGAGAACGTGCGGCTGCTCCCTATAGCAGTTCATAACTGTTAGCAGACTTCAAATGCTAAGTAAAACACAAGGCTAGTCTCGACCATAAATGTGGATGCAAATTGATGCAGCTGCATAGACTGTAGACACCTTATTTCTAACATTCTCATTTCCTTCAAGCTAACAAAAGATGGGCTCTGTATCAACTAGATGGTAATGCAATCTTGAATGAATACATCTAATATATAACCACTATGATTAAGTGTCACTAAGATGAGAAAACTCAACAACCTAAGGTATGCATCAAATTTCAAAAAGTTTTGTGAAACCCATGTCCCATAATACCAATCCCTTGGATACCATCAATTTTGTACTGCAAGTTCAAGCCGGCACCAAAAATCAATCAAAATAAATAAAGCTTTCTGTCTACCATGACATGAAATTTTCATCTACAATATTGCCCACCATGATTCTGCTGATTCCATAAGATGTCATCTAATTGTGGGCTTAATTAATTACTAGGCTGGTTGACTAGGGGAGTTCACATTATGTGAATGACTGGTTCGGTCTAGTTCATCAAGGATCAGAAATAAACCGATTTGGTTCACTACGGAGATGAAAAAAGATTTCGGGATAATATTATAAATACTAGGTTTAGAGTCCTTGCAGCTATAGTTATTCTATTTCTTCTCTTTGCTCCCATACATGAAGAGATCGAAGGAGATCCTCTCAGAACTGTAGAAGACTCGAATCAAAGGTTCAAGTAATCGGCGGAAATCAATCTTCAACGAACAAGTATGTCTTTATTTTAATGATTCTCTCATAATTCCATTGTATTCTAGGATCATTGTATGAATCATTACAATTGTTGTGGAAACCCTGGACCTAATTAATCTAACAGATTCTGTCCATCAGGACTACAATACAAATTCCAATCCATTTATGCAACTAGTTCATTTTATTTCCAACATTAAACATAGTTGATGGGAGATAGTTCAATTATTATGATGCTTCCACTTTCAATTCCATTATATCTACAGATACTTTTTCATGGGTAATAGTGCCAGCAAACAGTGAAGTAGATAATTTCTACGTTTGCGAAAATTGCAGGTTGGATGGATGGAAGAAGCAGAAGTCAAAAGGTAATTATGAGGGCGAATAGTTTTAAGAAGTAGACTTACTTTGGTAACCTTGGCAGAAGTAGGTTTTATTGGACAAGCAGGCGGAGCCCTTTCCGGCTTCCTGTACTCCCAGCCTAAAAGCTGATATATTTTGCTCTGCGGTGTGGGGGTGGGGGGGGCGGCGGGGGCAATATTAGACCAGAGACAGGAGATGACAGAAACAAAACGTATAAATTAAACGAGCAGGGGAAAAGACAAAAGAATTCGAAACAAATCAAAAGGAAAACAGAGAGAGGACTGACAAGTATAAATCATACAGATGCAAAATCAGGTACAAAGCGCCAAGGAACTCTTACCATGATAAAATCAAATAGAAGGGGCAACACGTTCACGACGGGAACGAGGAAGAGCGGCAACAAACAGACCAAGCAAACCTGCAAGAAAAATAAATAAGCAAAGATCAACAAAAGAAATAACAGTCAACCAAGAATTGAACGAAAGAGAAACAAACATAACCAAGACAACATAGAATCTCAGATACTTTCCATCTTGAAGCGTTTTCCTCGTTTTTTCTGTTCTTCTCTGTGTTCAATTTTTCCGCAGAGACAGAAATCTGCAGCGAGCCGGAGCCGGAAGGATCACGGATTACGATCGCTTTATGGATTGATGGGAAAAGAGCAAGGAAAAAAGAAAGAAATTATAAATACTGGAAGATCAGATATTTTTGTTTATTTTGTTCGACTCAGACCGGTCTGATCTGGCAACGCTCGGGTTAAATCTCGGGACAACCCCCGACACGTTTTAACACGTTTCATCGACCTAAAAAAAATGGTTAAATTTC
This sequence comes from Protea cynaroides, assembly GCA_028583415.1. NCBI lineage: Eukaryota > Viridiplantae > Streptophyta > Magnoliopsida > Proteales > Proteaceae > Protea > Protea cynaroides. The sequence continues at coordinate 26,619,475 of CM053266.1, forward strand.
AGCTACCCCAAAATGGATTCACATCGTCTCCTCCCAGTGGTTCTGGGAGGACGCAGCAACCTATCTTGGATGACCGCCACGTGGTTCTCGGGTGAATCTGAGACCCATGTCTGAGCCGAATTGTCAGCTGGGTGTCGGCTTAGACGTGGGTCTCGGATTCACCAAGAGCCATGTGGCGGCCATCCAGGGCAAGTTGCCACTGTCCTCCCAGAACCACTGGTAGGAGAAGATGCGGATCCACCCCAAAATAGTTTTCAAACATCACCTACCATCCACACTTTTCAAAAAACATCAACTACCACCCAAACGTTTACCACCGTTAATCAAATAGATCCACTCTGTTAAACGAATTCCGTTAGTTGCTGATGTCACCCAAAATTGATTTTGAAATAATAATGCCCTTAAGGAAATGTTAAAAGACGGTTTTACCCTCGTTCACTTAAGGAGGGTAAAACCCCAAATCTAAATCTTGTTTCTTCCTCTTCTCTAGATCTACCCTTTCTTCTCCGATTATTTTCGTCGACGACGATGCAAGCATTTTCTTCCCCGACGATGGCACAACGAAGCTTTGGCCGGCGGCAATCTTCTTCTGAAAAAACTGAAACCATTTTCTTCTCAGTTCATCATCATCATCACAGCACTAGGGACCGCCTGTGAAACCAGAAACCATTTTCTCTGCAAAACCATTTTCATCCCGCCCCCAACTCCCTCTCTGCAAAATATAGTCTCCTTTCATCTTCATCTTCATCTCCGACAAAAGAGAGACGTAGGATATGAGCAAGAGAGAGGCAACCATCTTCAAAAACAAATTTCTTTCAAAATCAGATTTCTTTCAAAATTAGATTTCTTTCAAAATGAGAGAGACTCTGTTTTTTTGTCTCTATCATCTTCAAAACTAGAGAGACGTTGAATGAGCAAAAGAGAGAGAGGCAGCCACTTTTTTTTTTAAATAAAAAGTAAAGAATCATGTCCAAAGCTAAACACCCATCTGAACCTATCAAGAGTGAATATACAGAAACCAAAATTTGGATGAATACAAAAAATCAGTCTACCATGAATCAGTAGCAAATCTGAGGAAAGGGGAGGGTTATGATTTAAAAAAAAGAAGAATGCAAATGTCATAGTTAATCAAACTTGCTTGAATCACCTAGTGTAAATTTCGAGAGAGCAAAGAGAGAGACGCACCTACGGATCTCTCCCAATCGTTTCTCCTCCTTGCATAGCCGCCACCATCAAGCCCTCACCAACATACTCTCTCAACCGACAACCTAGAGTTCTTTTCCCCTCTCTAGTTCTTTTTTTTTTCTCTCTGCAACCGATTTCTTCTTCTTTCTTTCACTTCCTCTCAATCCCGAGTATGCAAATGACCAAACCCCTTTCCGAAATCGATTGGTTCCTTTGTATTCCTCTCTTCTACTTCTTCTTCTACTTCTTCTCCCTTTCTTGAATTTCTGCCAATACCCACTCTCTCTTCCTTTTCTCTCTGGAAAATCAAAAGACCAACACCCTTCTTTCCTCACTCAACCGCAACTCCCTCATTCAATCCATCGCCGGTCGGACAATGGGGCCATCGCAGGAGAGAAAATCAAAAATTTCTCTCATCTTGTTCTCTGCTTTCTCCAGCCAAACCCCATGGTTCAGATGCCCTGAATGAGATGGCTACACAAGATGGGAGAAGATGAGGGAGGAAGAGAGGAAAGGAAAGAGAAGGGTCATATTAGTAATTTAACTAGTTTTTAAAAATTTTCAATTAAAAAAAAAAGGGTAAAAATGTCTAATGCTGATTTCTGTCTCCTCTGTCAGTTACTTGGGTGTAGTTGATGTTTTTTGAAAGGTATGGGTGGTAGGTGATGTTTCAAAACTATAATAGAGGATAGCTGAAATTTATTCAAAAAAAATTATAAGAGCTAAAGAGCTACAAAAGCCATCATTCAATTTTTTTTTTTTTTTTTTTTTTTTTTTTTGAAAACAACAGATTCACGGATGTTAGACATTGTTGCTACACGAATCGCATACCTCAAGCTCACAAGGAAGCAGAATGACAAGGGTGATGGTCGAGTTAGATAACCTTTAGACTACTCTGATGCTTAAGTTGGTCCGTGAGCAAACAATATAGAACAAACAACAAGAGTGGTTGTTCCTTCTAATGAGTAGGGACAAACAGTTGTCTCTTAGCAAAGTTGCCGTAGGAATGAGGGGGATAAAGTTGTCGATCCATTTACCTTGCTTGTTCTTGGTTTATAGATTTGCAGTGATTGAGTGAGTTTTTAGGTAAAGGCTATCAATTAAGGTAGAATATCTGTTGGAAAAAGTCAAATAAACAAAGTCAAAACTGATTTTCCAATTTAAGTTTGAAAAGACTTCAAAATTTCAAACTTTTCGAGTAGCGCCAAAAATTTCGTTTTCGGTTTGGGCGGGAAATTTATTTTTCGGTTTTTGAGTTGGCATAACCAATGTAGGATTGGTTTAGTCCCACATTGCTTATGGTTAGAGGGGATGAGACCTTTATTTATAGGGCATATCACCTTGTCTTTTGAGCCCCTGAATGAGAGCAAGCAACACACACACGCGCGCGCGCGCCGGACCGCGGACCGCGACCTGCGACCGTAACGCAGGGCGTGGGCCGAGGGCCACGGGCCACGGGCGCTGGGCGCTGGGCGCTGGGTGCTGGGTGCGGGTTGTGGGTTGTGGCGGGTTCAGACACACCCCTACCCAGATGTCTTTTTGGAAAAGGAGTGACATGTAGAGATGCAACTCTACAAATTAAAAGACATCATCTGGACCTTAGATCTTAAGATGAGATCTAAGATGATCTGGACGGTCCATCTGGAGGGGCACACCCTTCCAGTGGATCTGGAGGGTCACACCCCATCCAGAGGACACCTCCAAGAGGTCTGTTTGGCTCTATAAATAGAGCCCAACCCCAAGCATATTTTCTCATTCAATAGAGTACGAAATCTCTATCTCTCTTCTTCTCCAACTCTCTCTCTCTCTCTCTCTCTCTCTCCATTCTCTTTTGAAGTAAGAGTCAGAATCGTTTTTCCTTCTTATTGAGAGTTGATCTCAACCGTCGGATCCGCATATACGTCGGTGCGTGCACACTGGGTGGGTATCCGTTCAAAGGGTTGTTTCATCTTGGAAGCGATTTGCGGGGAACCTTTGCACCAATAGAGGGCAAATCTTGTTTTTAAGGAGAGTGTACCAACACGACTCAACCCGTCTCTCTATTTCGGATCTCTTCAAAAAGGTACGCCATTTATGTTACATTTATGACATATCATATAGTTGATATTAATATATATATATATATATATATATATATATAGATACATATATATTGGTGCATAGGTGTATTTCATATTAATACATGCTTTCTTGAGTACATGAGATTTCAGTTTATATAGTGCATATACATATATATATATATATATATATATATATATATATATATATATATATATATATATATATATATATATATATATATATATATATATATATATATATATATATATACATATATATATAACAGAAACTATTCTATAAGCATAGTATAGACAACAATATCAGTTAGGAAGGCATAAATTTGGCATCATACGAGAGGCCAGCTGGATTCCTCTTCCCGTATGCCAATCGCGGCTCGCAAGATCCATTCTCCCTGTGTTTAACCTTCAAGGCCTGCTTTCGGATCTTAGGATGATACGGACTTTCTTCGTTGAGGTCGGACCTTCTTTGTGGGAGGATCTCTCAGATAAAACTTCTTTCTGTGGACCAGTTGTCCTATTGTGGACAATTTCCCGAGCCTTAGACTCAATGTCAATTATAGGATTCAGCGTAATTAAGAGGAAGGTCGCCCGATTACACCACGTGTCATCCTATCAATGACGAGCTCCATAACAGACAACACTAGTCCTGAATCCATGGATTGAATATGGATTAAACTGCTATACACATCGATGACAGAGTCATTTTGTTCCTGCTATGAAGTCAGTTATGTTGTCATTCTCTTTAGGAATGAACACAAAATCACGTCACAAGATGAGTTCTAAGTGCAAGATATCTAAAGTTTTGATTGATGATCAAAAGAGAGGCAGTGCCTCCAAGATAACCCTAGGCTCCACTCATAGATTCAAGGAGTAAGTATGCATCACAACTGACTTTGAGGATCATTGAATTACTCTGAGAATTTAAAGGCTGTTTTGCATGGAGCTACACTGAAATCGGAGAATTTGTTCCTTAGGCTATTGGAGGAGAATCATAGATGCCAACAAATGAAAGAACACAATGATGAAAGCTCACGGCTTTGGTGACAGTCATCCGAAGTGAAAATATGCCACTTGTCAATCCAGTCACGCACAGAAAGTTTTCCTCAGTATTTGGGACTCGATATCTGCAATCAAATGAAATCGCGCTAACATAAAGGACAATGCAAAAGGGGATTTACAGTGTTTCTTCCAAGTGATTTTGGGAAGACAGTGGTAACTATCCACTACGTTGTTTTTGATGAATTCGGGATCCACGTCCGAACCGACACCCTTTATCGACTTTGCTTGTCGGTTCGAACATGGGTCTCCGATTCACTGAGAGTCATGTGGCAACCATCCAAGATAGATTACCACTGTCATCCCAACTCCACTGGAAAGAGAGGATGCAGTTGCAGGATATGTGATAGGATGCCGTTTCATTTGCAGCTCCACAAGAAGTACAACGAGGATCAATTGGCACCTCCCTATACTGCTGATGCTCAGAAGCTGTGGCCAAACCAAAGGCGCTTGCTCGCCATAGGAAAGCTTGGATCTTTGGAAGAGTGTGGCATCTCCAAATTATCTTCCAAGCCATATTTGGTACCTGACGCCGAGATCTATCATCTGAATGAATTACTCAACCTACAGTCATAGAAATACTGGCCTTTGGATATGTTTGGATATTGGATATAAAGAAAAAATAGTAGAAAAAAGTAATGATAAAACAAGCATCACTTTATGTGTCTATTTTTCTCTTTCATTTAAAAAAAAAAAAAACTTTCAAAAAGGTCACAATTGGATTTCTCATAGATGATGGATAGCATCTACCAGATCATATTTAACTGGTTGTGTGGCTAAAACCCTAAAATAAACAAAATCTCAAGATGCATGCGAATCATCAGACGACCAAAAATTATCTATCCAATTATTTGTGCCATAACAAGAAACAAAAATTCATTCCTATATTTTTTTTTTTTTGAAAAGAACAGAAGAACTATTCTCCCAGAGTGTTACCAAACGGAACCTATATGTTTGGCATTAGGTGAACAAGATTCAACTATTGGAATCCCATTAGTACTCTACTACTCTTATTCTATAATTAAATGTCCAAAATGTCTTTCTCACTGTTCCAAAAATCTAAAATCCAAACACCAAAGACTTCTCTTTTTCATCGGGTGAACCACCCTCCCCCCTTTCTCTCTCTTTTTTTTTTTTTTTTTTTTTTTTTAATATTGAGCGGCTGCAATTATGACAACCCTTTTTGAGGGGGAGGATGTCAACACTCATTCAATTGTGATAGGAGATGAAGAGGCAGAGATGGAAACGGTTGCCCTAGATAGCATTCAAAGGGGTAGATAGTCACAATAGAAAACGGTAGGGACAACAGAGAAAGCTGATGGGTGCAGACACAGGCAAAGAGTTAACCATAGCCAGCACCATGTGGAACTGTGACCCTCCTCCCATTGTTCTGCATTTTCTTGTTAACCTATCATCTCTTATAATTGATGGTGAAACTTTAAAGCATGAAATCCATTCCCTCCAAAAGCAAATGACAATTTGATTCGCCAGTCAGCAGCCAAGCCAAGAAGTAGTAATGCTCTCATCATTGTTTATGATAATATTTCTGCCATCAGCCACTAACACTAAAAGTAAATAGCGGGCAGGAACAAACTTGATTTATAACCATCAGGTACACAAGGTGAACATTACTCCAATACACAACCTGGAGCAGACAGTCTGTGTTACAAAGCTACAAATTATAATATGCCTCCCCTCCCCCTTCAACATTTAATCAATCCAGCATCTATGCTTTGTTTCCTTTACAAGGGATATCGGTACATCGACAAACAGGTTTACCAGAAGCTTCCCACCCATTGAACCCACGTTCCAAAACCAAAACATTTTCAATGGAGACATCTTTGCCTATTTCTGAGAGGTAATCGACGAGCCTGCGTGCACATGATGGGCCACGCACCTACCATAGCACCAAGCATCTGATGATTAATTCAAGGATAATAATATTTCATACAAACCTTTCCATGTAATGCAATAAATCATTCCAAATTTAAAGAAAATGGAATGTTGGCAATCACTAATGTAAATGATCAGAATGTATTTCTCGATCCAAATACTGGGTAACAATCCATTAAGGAAAATTTTAAGCTGTCATAGTTAATAATTTCGGAAATTAAAGATGTGGAAACGTTGAAATTAGCTATACAATCAAGAACGTATTTGATGACATAAGTACCAGGTAACAATACATTACAAAATTGTAAGATCTCTTTACCATTATTGCTTCAGGAAAAAAATTAATGAAACACATGCCTCTATTATAACAAGCCTTACTGGATTTTGAAGAACCAATATCCAGTGAAGAAGTCAATAAACTAATATTCAGATATCTAATTTGGTTTTATGCTAGAAAGATCAACCATGGAAACTATTTATTTGAATAAGAGACTAATGGAAAGATTTAGAGAGTAGATCTCCATATAGTCTTTACTGACTTGGAAAAAGCTTATGATATAGTCCCTAGAAAATTAATTTGGTGGGTTTAGGGAAAAAAAATGTTTCGAGTTAATATGTGGACATAATTAAAGATATGTATAATGGTGTAGTGACTAGTGACTAGTACAAAAACTGTGGAGTCCTTGTTATTTTATGCAGATAAGGAGCAAAGGCTATGGAGTGAGTTTGGTATAGTTTCTGAGCAACCATAACCCATCTCAATACCCAAATGACTGTAACCTCATTTAAAGGATCAAGTCAAACAGTAAATGGCATGTGTAGGATAAGAAATTAATTGGATAAACTCAATAAGAAATAGAAGAAATGAGAAGGAATATAGGCTATGGAAACTTGAATTATATGGTCTTCAGTTAAAGTCCTGTTTTCGTTATAACCTGAACCCAACCCAGACCAGATGCATGTCTACAAACCCACCCACCCCACCCCAGAACCCCTCTTTTTTTCTTAATTTCCATTTTCATTTCCATTTAAGGTGAAGGGGACAGCACACCCTTTCCAGTTTCTTCACAAAATAACAGAGTAGCATACAAGCACTTCACAAATAGGAGCTGTATACAAGCAGATTATGTTGGCCTTCACAGTGCCATATGAGTGTTCAAAACTCTCACCTCAACAATAAATCCTTGTTGAAATAAATGATATCGACAAAAACCAGTTATATCGGGGTACCATTTTTGTTCTTCCAAAACCATATTGAGAAAAGTTAGCATCATTCGCTCACCCTGTTCGAAGTTCCTTAGCATTACACCAAGCACACAGATATAATATTCCTTGGTAGTTGTGTCAGGAATTCCAACTATCTAAAAAACAATAAATCAGCAAATGAACTTAGTTTTATGCTCACGATCCGATAGCAATAATTATTCTTGTCTGTAACCAAATACAGAACCTCTTAAATCTCAAAAATGCGTTTTCTGATTAAACACCGTAATTTTTTGCTATCATCCCATTTCCCGAGGGGGGGTATCTCAAAAAAAATTGAAAAAATAGGATTGCAGTTACAGATACCATATTGTCTTTACAATGCATTGTGATCATTTGCAAGTTGTAATGGGGAACAGAAGCAGGAGATTTAAGAAAGAAAAACTGCATGGGAGATCAATAAAAAAAAGTACAAGGCAATTTATGGTTAGGTTTTGCGCCAAAACGAAGTTAAATATAGAAGGCAATTATATTTTCCGATGAAGTATTAAAAAGGGGATCACGATTCAGGGGAAGAATAACTACAAAAGATAAATTTTCCAAGGAAACTAGTGAATTTTCTGATCCATTCTGCATAATATTGAAGTGTCGATCAACTCGTTGTACTTAGCGCACAAAATAAATTGGAAGAGGAGGAAAAAGAAAAGCAGCACAGTTTCGAAGAAATAAAGAAAGACCAAAAATCAGATTAGCAGCAAACTACAAACCTGGCTTAGAGCACAATGGAACACAAAGGTATCTACAAACCTGGCTTAGGGCACAATGGAACACAAGGGTGTCTTTCCCTTTCACCTCTTGTAAGAGATTTGGAATTTTCTCAGAGAAATCGCTGCTAGCGTAGTGCACTGAACCAGCTATATGTCCATCGTAGTTTCTCTCATCATCCCTGAAACCGATAGCAGTAACTCGTCGCTTTCTAAATCTTCAGAATTTTAGATTTCAAAAGATAAGACAGATATAGAAGAGAAAGAAAGCTAACCTGACATCTATAATTGCAATATTTGGGCGGCGTTTCAGAGAGAGAAGCTGGGCACCTGTGATGTACGACATGCTTCTCGCCATCCCTTCTCCTTCGGATTCTACAAGTTGTGAAGAACCAGGGAAGGGACGAAAGAGAAAGTAAAGGAGACTTTTTTGGGGATAATTTCTAAAATTACCCTGCACTTATACTATATTTAGTAAAACTCCCTTACTGTGAAATATTTTTCAGATTATCCCAAAAAAATAACTTTCACCTCAATTTTTCCCTCAGTCCTTCATACATGAATTGCCCCACTATTAACAAAAACCAGTCTTTATTTGCAAATGAATTGGTTCAATATATTATAATAACCCAACTTGATCAAACCACTCCCTATTATGGCGGTTATACACCCATCAATACGGAAAAGACAAGTGTCCAGAGAACCCGCCAATAATGAGCATGACATGTGATCGAAGATAGTCATCAATCAGAGTTGGGCATCTATGCATAAGTAATATGTCTGAGCTCGGCTATCAACCGACCTCCCAAGATCAAGAGGAGATAAGCGATCCAACCTCCTCTTGTAAATCCTATTCATCCAAGTCCGCCAGAGCAGAGATATAAATGGCAAGACGACACGGATGCTTGGTCATCCTGCGATCCATGCCGAGCTGGTAGGATTTCTAAATAAGGGTAAAGATAAGAGATAAGTAAATTTTTTTTTTTTTATTGGTATTTTCTCTTATTTTGTTGCAACATAAGCTAAATTTGCAGAAGCACCCACAAACACTGGAAAGAACAAAAAACGTGAAGTCAATATTTAAAAATACAAAACAATACAACCTGTACACAGTCCCAATCAATTTAAGGATTTAAAGATTCTTGCAAGAGGAAATCCCATGCCATGAAAGATCCATGCAACGATATAATTCCAGTTCTTGCAATGTTAGGTATTCTTCGACAACACTTGACAATCCCTTTTCCATAGCATCATTTAGAACAATTTTCTACAGATTAAGGCATCTTTGGGCAAGAACTCGTAGCTTTTTTTCGATTCTTTTGAGTCTTTGTAGTCGAAAACAATGATACTATGTTGAACGATTTTTGTCTTTGAATCGAAACCACATTTTGGTTTGATTCAAACTCATTATCTTTAAACTGGTTTATGTAATTAAAGAAATGAAACCAGTTGATGAAACAATGGAGGGTTATATTTTAGGAATTTTGAAATTTTCAAGGGAGATTGAGGTGAAAGTTCAGTTTTTTGAAAGAATCTGAAAAGAAGTTCTAACTAAGGGAGTTATAGTTAATATAAGATAATTATAAGGGAGTTATAAAAAGCTTCCTATTTTTTTATTTGAATACTGCAAATTCAATGAATCACGAAGGGAAAAGGATCTTCGTGCTGCCAGATTCTTTTGTACTTCTATTTTTTTTTTACGATAGTATACTCCAAGCGACAAACTATCAAATCTTCTTGTACTCTCATTTTTTCAATTAACGGTACTGGTGGTAGTGGTAGTGTGATCAACCTTTGTTTTGTGAAAAAGATAAGAATGTGATAGAAGAGAATATAAAAATCCTTTTTCGCCCACCTGCCATCGGCCAAGGGCGAGATTTCAGTCGGTCCACCTCCCTATTGGTAGGCGGGCCGACTGATCGCCAGCCCTTGGATCAGCGGCGGAAGAGGATTCGGTTCCTAGAAGAGAGCTTCTTTCTTTTTTTATTCTCTTAAAAAAATATTCCAAAACAAAAAAAAAAACCTTGTCTTCTGTATTCAGAAATTTTGGATTCTAAAGACATTGGAAGCTGAAATCCAACCGGATTTACTAATTACAATTCTACTCCAAAATGGTTCTCTGGGAATCGAAATCCATAGAATTCAAAATCTAGAACATAATCAAACAGAGCATAAGAATCGATTCCAATTTAGTTTTACTTTAATTTTTACTATGATATGAATAGAAACTGAACAAGGTGATTGACACCTTATTTATTCCAAATTCGCGAAAGCATTTGTACGGTTAAAAAATTATAGTGAAGTGAACTGATTCACTAGATATTTTGACAATCAGAAAGGCCTTTTATTTTATGGGAAAATATTGGTAATAGTACAATTTTGTAAGGATAAAAGTAGCAATAACTACGTTTACATTAATTGTGAAATAACCCTTATACTCCCTTTCTATTGCAATTTGCCTGCCCTCACCCCATATTATTTATACGAGAGGGAACTCTGTTTGACTACGCTCATAGTTTGCAAATTTAGATTCATAAATTATTCGTAAGAAGAATAAACTAGAATGATTTCATTTGAAAATTTGAGAATCCGATAAAAGATGCAGTCAAAAAAATAGATTTATAATAAAATTCAAATTCATATCAATTTGGAAATTATTAGTATACCTAAAAGAATCGGACAAAAAATTCGGATGTTAAATTTTAATATTTAGTGTTCCAATTACACAATATCAATCAATGATCATACGTACATAATTTACAAGTGACATCAAAATAAGAATAATATTTAACTTAAAATAACTATATAATACATAATAGAATCATTACATTATAAACACGTGGATCGTTAGATTTCATTACAATGACCCTATCAATTTAGTAAAGTCATGTTTCCAATCATTCTCATCGACCCCATTCAACTTTTATGTGCATTAATGTTTGGATAAGTGTTCTATACATTATTTCGTTCTCGTTTATATTATGGTATGCTTCTTTATAGTTATATTAAAAAAAAAAAAAAATTAATGATTACTTTATAGTATGGTGTGATTTTTTATATTCATTTATTTACATTGAAAAAATAAATAAAATTAATGACTTCCTTTATATTATAATGTGGATTTTATATTCATTTTTTTTTTTTTTGGGTAAAAATTTTATATTCATATTCAATCCTACATATTAAAAAACAAATAAAACTGAAGAATACATGGAAGTTGAGCTTAAAGCTCTGTATTATGTCCGAATTATTCGGGAAAAAAAATGGCAGTTAAAGCGGCTTATTATATTAATCTCAAAAAGTGCGATCTTATACGCATGTTTTCCAACTGACTCGGACTGCTAGCATAGTATTAAACGACTGTAGTTTCTGAAACTTTTGGCTTCTCAGAACTCACCATGTCTTTTCCATCTACAATGCCGAATAGCTTTCCTTACCAGGAATGGGTAGAAGAATACGATGAAACCCCAGATAATCATGAGGAAGGAGAAGAAGAGGATGAGGACGAGGACGTGGTAGAGGACTACAGGGACCACTACTCGGACGAGGACGAGGAAGAGGAAGAGGACGAGGAAGAAATTGATGACATTGAACAAAAGTATTGGAACGATTTGGATGGTGCCAGTTGCCCTATATGCATGGACCTTGGTCCGTCGGAGGCGTTCATCAACTCTGGTTTGAAAACACCCCCCCCCCCCTCCCCCTCTCGCTTTTCTAGAATTCCTCTAATTACTATCTTGAACTTTTTTTAATGTAATGCATTACTTCTGAAACGACTATTCTGTCTCCATTTGTTATCATTGTCAGTGTTAATGATAAATCTTGTTCTAAGTTTTATCATCATTACACCTCTGCTTTAGTTGGGGTTGCAGTTTTTCATCTGGTGATTCCTGTCAAAGATGACTTTCGACTTCTACAATTATTGTTACGTTAGCATTCTTTTTGGGTTTTAAGAGGCAATTCCGCTCACAATAACTGTGAAATAAAACCAGAGTATGGTACTGCATTATTCTCTCTTACCCATAGATCATGACCAATGCTCCAGCCGTTCCCAGTTCTAGCACATGACTCTGTTTCTGACCTAATTTCAGTGGTTGGAGCATCGAAACCTTCAATCTGCCCTCTAAATATTTTCTCTTGTCACTGACTATACAATCCATTAAGACTTATACTCCTTTAGTCTTCTATAACTTGTCCAATCCCCATCTATTCCAATCAACAACCAATTGTTAGCCATATGATCACATTCATTTTCAATCTGGGGCAATCATTTAGGTGGAACTTTTATAGATAGGTCTACTCTCTTGAACATTAGACAAAGTGAAATTTTTGGCTGCCCATTGCCATTGACTACATTGAAACACATTCAATGTTTGTTTCTAGCTATGGTAAGTGCCTGGCAGGTATCTGGAGTTTACTGGCTTGGGTCTGGAACCAAGAGTAGTATTGGCAGAGCTAAATCTGAAGAATGTAATGAGATCAAAGTGGGTGTACATGGATCTGACCCATTGCCAAACCTATCCTTTACTTAGACATCCAGACCCCTTAATCAAGCTAATCAATCTCTTGTTAGGAACCTTAGTTGAATATCTCTAGAATGGTCCAACCTTACTTTCCACCAAATTTGAATCATAATTGATGTGTTCTCTGAAACCTGTATACCTCCTTGCATATCCTGTGTATTCCGTTATCCTTCCAAGAAATCTTGCAGGCAGACTATTTTTAGTCTAGCTAGTTGTATCCTACATCAATTGGTATTTGACGAGTTGTTTTTTCAGGAACAGATACAGGTCTATTGTGTGGTTAACGACAATCAAGTAGCAAGTCTTCATGATAACACAATTTACACCCTCTTGTTGTGAGTGTTGTGAATGCTATAGTTGGAGCTGTACTTTGAAAATGGCTTAATCAACTAACACAAAAAGCAAGGTTTATGGATCCTCATTGTTTGTTTCTCCTATATATTGAATGCTTCTCAGTCCTTAACTCTTGAGCTTCCCCTCTCTCATCCTCTCCCTTCTCTCTTATTTTGCTGACTCTTGGTTCTTCTTTTTGCATGCCTTCCCATTCAAAGTGTTGTTATATCCATCAAGAAGGGAAGGGGTGTTATGCATTCTTTGATTTTATTTTGTTTTATTACTATTTTTTTTTTTTTTTGTTACTTCTCCATTATTTACAGTATCTGATTTTCATATTTGAGAGCTGCAGCTGTCTTCCTTGTGGACATTTATATGGTAAGTCTTGCATAGAGCGATGGATTATAAAATGTGGAAGCAATAATGCAAAGGTATCATTCTTTGTTTCCATCATGCCTCAGTTCCTATCGTGATCTGCATACACATTTTACATGTTCAACCCCCTCCCTTTTTTCTTCAGTGTCCTCAATGCAAACAGAAGTATACATTGAGTCTATCAGGGTGCTCTATGCATCACGAATAGTAGCTGTTGACGACAATACACAAAAGGTCAGACCAGACTCATAGGCATGATTTATAAAATTAGTTCATGAGATTTTCATATTTAATGAGGGGCTTTGATTGGCTGCAGAAAGTTGTATGTCTTGAGAAACAAGTTAGATCTCTTAAATCTAGAATTGAATCTACTGAGAAGTGGATTGAGACTTTTTTTTCACAGAAATTAAGATGGTAAGACTATCTACCAAAGAAAACTTCTGATTAGTTGTTTGTTGAATATTTCTCTCCCAGACCCCTGTGTGGTTGTAGTTTGTAACCATTTCTTCTATATTGGGTGGTATTGTTATACCCTTTATTGCCCTTCTAATGTGTAACGCTCATGTCAAGAAAGCCCTCTTTTAAAATTGAAGTTTGGGCTTGAACTTTGATTTTGTAGATCGAAGAGAACTTGCTTGGGGATTGCGTCTCCAGGACAAGTGCAGGCCTGGCCATCTGAATTGATAGCTATGCCAGAGGTCTCTCAAGGTCAAATATTATCTGGTAAGCCTTATGTTAAATGGTGAAAATAGCCTAAGGAACATGTTTTCCCCTTGTTTTCTACTCATAGTATCTCGTTTTTAGGATGGTTGAATATTTTTTAGATCTAGCTGCTGCTTAATTATGAGGAATTTTAACAGAACTTGAAGGAATAAAATGTAAGCATGTTTACACATGATTGAATTGTTAGATTTGGAGAAAAAAAAAATGAAAGTGGTAGTTTGGCTTTGGACCCTTACACCCTATTATATTTTGTCCCTCGTGCAGACTATTCTAAATGTTATTTAGTTTAGAAAACACAACATTTTATGAAAAACAATTGAATTATGCATTAGAAATGAAGAACCATAAAATTGGATAGCATTTTACAATTAACAAAGGGTGAAACCATTTAACATTGGACAATTTTAAAAAGAAAAATGCCATCATAGACAATAAGTAAAAGGTTGCTTTGATCTATGGGACCATTATGAAGAATTATAAAAATACAGTCACAATCAAGGGAACATGATTTGCAGGATATTCTTAGAATAATTCAACATATCATCCTACTTGGATTAGACATAGGGATGCTGTAACAACCCTCCAAGCCTTCTTGACGTACTGTGTTTATCAGGGTCAACCAGTAAATTTACCTTGCATCTTGATGAGGTATATGTCATCCAACAGTCACAAACACCCTTCAATGAACTACTTAAGCAAAAAAAAAAAAAAATCTTCAATGAACCTTCCTTAGGGGAAAATGTTAATTTTATTAATTACTTTGGAGTTAAACTGTCTGGAGAAGTAGTCCCTCATCCGACCATGATCAACCTATCCTCAGTGAAGAAGATGAACATTGTTGATAGAGCAGGTGATGAAGATGAAGCCCAAATGTATGAAGGTGTCCCTGCCATAGTTAGTAAATTCGCAAATTATTCACCGAATTATTCAACCGAACCAAAATTTCCGAACAACTTGCCCGATTCCGATTCTTTCCCATTAATTCCAAAAGGTTGCAATTTATTGATGCTCGGTATATATCGCTGAAAATTCAGAACAAAACGAATTATAAGAATAATTCATATTTATGAATATTAAAAAAAATGAAAAAAAAATCTGAACTATTTTACAATCCCCCACTTCAGGAGATATGCTACTCGGGATTCTGGACAGCCTTGAGCTTCAGCCACTCAGCGCACTCCCACTCCCTCTTTAACTATTGAGAGTGACCCGTTTATAAGTGTGGTTCTTGCTTCTACCTTTCCAACACTTTCAATGTGAATTATATAAAAGAAAGGATATTTAACCCATTGCCCCTTCTCTCCCTTCCTGTTGAGATGCAATGCTTTCTGTGGAGTTCCTGCCCTGCTGGGTTGGGTGGGCCGTTTAGCACCCCTCAGAGAAAAGTATTGGTCATTGGATGAATTAGAGTTGCAAGAAAGGGGGCCCACATAAACTAATACATGGGAAGTAATAATTGAACCCAACAAGAGAATTTATTCTAGAATTTTCCACCTCCGAAAATTGTTCTTAAGGTTACCCCTAATTGTAGTAAACCCATCTTAGGGCTTTTTTGTTCTCCTTTTGTGTGTACCAGTGTATATATTATAATAAAATACATACTATGTACTACATATAATGATTATGTGTAATATGTAACTATTCTATTATATGTAATTGTTTTCTTTTATTCCATGCAGCCATGCCAATAATAATAATAATAATAATAATAATAATAAAATATATAAACTTTCCTTTATCACATTCATGCAATTGTTTCATACTTAATTTTATTGGCTATTGTTGTTGAAATGAGTTTTTTGAAAATATATTTCTTATGTTTTGATAACATTCTTGGATTAAATTCTAACATTAAGGTTATGTTTTATAGGTTTCATGGATGGTTATAATTTTGAATCTTTGTCATTCTTTCTAATTTATGAAATTAATGTTATTATAATTTTATTTTAATTTATATATCACTTGTATGTTATGAAAGAGTGATAATTGATTGGTAATGAGGGATAGGTACAACAAATATAAGCAATAAAATCTGAATTTTTAGTCTGAAATTTTTTTAGGCAGACGAAAAATTTGTGAATTGATCTGAATTCGAATTTTATTTTAATCCGCTTTTTTGATAGAGTTTTTGACTGAATTCTTAAATTAGTAAAATGATTCGTTCTGTATAATATTCTCATATCCGAATTTGCTAACTATGGTCCCTGCAGCTAGTTCTGAAGACAAAGAGCATGAAGATGCAGTAGACCCTCGTGACTGGGGGACACAGTTGCTATGTGACTTGGTCAATCTCTGAGGCTTTTTTCCAGAAATTTGATGAGTTCTTTCATCATATGGATACTCATTTTGACGATCTATCTCGGGATATCCTACTGGTTCGAATCATTGAGGGACAGAATTCAAAGATCCTACGGATGTTCAGGAGGATGAATTTTACTCCTCAACCTCCCATAGAGGGTTGAGGATACCACATCTAGTTAGGATTTACTGTTTTGATGTATCGGCCTATATTCCTTATTACTCTTTTTGAATGTTTTATGATATTTTGGATGATGTGCTCTTTTGAAGCACCTTGGATGATTGTAATAGATTATACTTATCTTTTGTGAATAACTGTCTATGTTTATGGCTCTGTTCTTTTATTTTCCATTTTATGCATGATTATGACACTCCATGCATCTACTCATAATGAAAGCTGCTTTTGGATCTCCTGCTTCATTATTCATGACCCATTTAACTTCGAATCCTCACGCATATCTTGAAGGGGAGATATGTCCTCTAATATTAGGGATCAAGTGCTTCCCATTGCACCCATTTTTGTTGATGAACAAAGGGGGAGAGAGTAATGAAATGATTCTTATGATTCTTCATTGAATAATACCATTATATATTAAGGGGGAGAGACTTTACAAATGGAAAGAGAATACTTGTGTGTCATTTAAACTATACAAATGATTAAATGACCAAATTTCTATTATATGTAATTGTTTTATTACATTACTTGAATTATTTTTGGTTTTCGAATCATTTGTTTGTCATTATAAAAAATGGGGAGATTGTTGGGAAAAAATCCATATTCCTGGATTGGTTTTGATGATAACAAATATTTGAGGATAAATTAATATCTTCTATGGGTGTTATGACTTAGTGTCAATTTATCCATCACTCAACCTAAAATTCACCCAAGATGTGTAAGTCTAGAGGGTGATCAAATTGAAGATCAAGTCAACAAGTTGAGACAAGAAATCCAAGATTCAAATTTGAAGACTAAGAAATGAAGATTGAAGTTGAAGATGAAGATTATGTAATTTAGTCTTTAATTATTTTTGTAAAAGTAGACCTAGGCTAGTATACTCATACAAACATGATGTAACATAGTGTATCATACATTTCATAAATTAGAATGACCTTAAGAGGTATCAATCAATCGCCTAAATGATTTAAATAGTTGGGATCTACATTGGTTCAAAGCCTATAAGGAATGGCTTGAAATAGCCCAAGGGAAGACCTAGTTGGCAAATCATCTAGATGATCCGGATTGAAGAAATCAATCAGGCACCAGAGCCAACCAATCGACCGGTTATCATCCAGATAGTTTAAAGCCTATCCAACAGCCAAATAATGGCTAGTTTACAACTATCGTATTTCCAACGGTTTTTGACAGCAATTAAAAATAGATCAATTGGAACTATTTTTTACCAACCACTTGGATCATTATTCTTTGAGGCTACTTATGCCCTCATTTATGATGAATAACAAGACATTATTCACAACAACTAAGAAACATTTCTTGATCTCCAAATTTGCAAAGAAGCAATCAATTCACTTCTTGGGATCAAGTTCACACTTTAAGCTCAACTTGTAATCTCTCAAGCTAAAAGCTCAAACTTAATCTCTCACTTCTCTCAAATCTTCATTAAAGAGAAGTTTACAGCGTGCAATCAACATCATCTTCATACATCTCACTAATTCATTGCACATAACAAGGAATAGTCACACTCATTGCCTAGGTAATTTCTACCTTCTATTTCATTTGTAAGGATCCTCTTATCCTCAAAAGAATTGCATTGAGCTTGACGGTATTTAACTAGTGCAAGGAACCCTCTCATCCTCAAGAAATTAAGTAGGATCTTCTTATCTTTGAAAAAGATCATAGGATCCTATTATCCTTGAAAAGGATTCTATAGGACATTGTTATCCTTAAAAGAGATTTTGTAAATGATTCTGTTATCCTTGAAGAAAAGTTGTAACAAGTGTTCTTCCCAACCCATTGTAATGAAAGGGAGAATTAGTGGATCTCAAGCTAGACTTGAGGAAAAGTGGACAGAATTGGGAGACCCAGTTAAACAACTATATATCTTGTGTTGTGGTTTGCATTTTAATTGTCTCAATTTCACTCACAACACTTGAAAATTCATGGAAAATTTTTAAATCCACTAAGGTAATCCTATGCACCCCGCTCTAGGATTATCTAACCATTAGTATCCGAGCGGGAGATCTAAATTTTAAATCTACTAGGGTAATCTTCATTTGTTTTCCCGCCTCCTTTTCATCCATTTCAAGAGCCCCAAGCCCCAGGTGGTACTTGTGGGTATCGCAAACGTCGCGTGGGCAGGCCACACAGGCCCTCACTTCCGTACGACCGCTTTCTTTTTCCCTCAGGGAGAAGCCCTGATTTATAGCACGGACAATTGGGCTCCATCACTTGTGATCGGCTCCTTTTAGGGGATCGGACCAATTATTTGCTGTTCTCAAGGGAGAAAATGGAGGTTTGGAGTCATCACCTGAATTAGGGTTCAGGACCCGGTGTGCTCATCTCACTAAGAAAATGGGCAGTAATAACTCTATATTAATAAAGGCATTGGTCTGCGAATCAAAGTCTAAGTAGGGGGTCAAGGTACAGAGGTGGGTAGTATGAGTACCCTCCTCGACTCTGGCAGATCCGGCTTGCTACTGGACATAGGTCATAAAGTATTCATTCACTCCTTTCCTACCAATCTAATCACATGTTAACAATTGTTAGTTTATATGGACTGCATATTTATAATGTAAATCTAGGCATGTTCATACTCCCATGCTAGCAAAATTAGAGACAGAGTACGTACCTAAGACCTAGCTTGTGGCCTTACAATAAATTATTCTACATACAAGAATACAAACACGTACCTTGATCTCCGCTATCTCCAATAGGATTTAAAGAAAACGGGAAATCAAACATAGTTATTAGGAAAAATTACACGTACTACCCCTAGACTATGGGATAATTACACCTACCATCCACTAGTTTATGACAATTATACATACCGCCCCTAATTTCGGAAATGTATATCAAAAAGGTCTATTTCGTTAACGGTGTTAAGTTTGTTGGTGATGTCAGATCGTTCTAAAATTTTAAGGATAAAAAAACCCTTCGCCTTTCTCTTTCTCTATTTCTGCTATTTTGGGTTTCCCCATTATCTCCTGTGAGCATCGAGTGTGAAGATCCGACAATATCCGACAATAACTCCTTCGTCTTCATCAACCTCTCATGAACTATTCTAGTGGGTTTTAAGAACCCTATTGGTATCCCAATCGCAGTGCCAAAATAGGATGGGAACCCCTTTTCTGCTTGGGAGATTCCCGTCAGTCTTCATAATGCAACAAGTCTTGCGAACTTCTTTGCTAATTTAGCCAACATTACAGGGAAGATTACTGATTTCCTTGGGGCCTGGGGGAACCATCTTTCTGTGCTTGATGAACTTGCATTTAGTTTTCAATACCCTCGAAGGTGGGCTACCTGCGAGCTTCGTTGGATCTTTGATAGAGTCTGTGTGGCTAAATGTGCAGGCAACGAAATTCAACGGATGCATTCAAGTTTTACAAGACATGATGATCCTCATTGAGGTTTAGTTGCACTCAAATGCTTTTAGAGGGATGTTGCCGGATTTTTCTAATTTGAAAAACTTATAGAGCTTCAGTGTTGGGGACAAGCAGTTAACAGGTCTTGTTCCGGCTTCTTTGGTGTCTCTTCCATCGTTAAAGATTGTGAATTTAACTAATAATTTGATTCAAGGGCCTACTCCAAAGTTCTCGAGTTCTCTTGCAGTAGATATGGATGGTACAAACAACTTCTATTTGTCCACCCTAGGAGCTACCTACGATTCTCGTGTGAATGTATTGCTCTCCATTGCACAAGACATGGAATACCTAGTCAAATTTGCACAAAACTGGCAGGGAAATGATCCTTGTACTTCGTGGTTTAAGATTACAAGATTAAAAGCAACAATAGTAACATCTCTGTGATTAATATTGATAATGTGGGTCTTACAGGTTCGATCTCTCTTGATTTCTCTAATATTTAATTGTTGCTAAAGTTGATTCTTATGGACAACAATCTCACCGGTATCATTCCGGAAGAGCTTACAACTCTGCCTACTCTTATTGAACTTGTTGTGTTAAACAATCAGTGATAGAAGATGCTCTCACGGGATGAGAGAGAGGGTAAAGGTTATAAACCCAACAGGGACTTGTCTTTTAAAATTTAGATTTAATAACATTAACGGAATGGACCTTTTTAGTACATGAATCTTAAGGGGTGGTGTGTTTAATTGTCAGAAACTAGTGGACGGTTGTTGTGATTAGTCCATAATCCAGGTGTACTTCGTGTAATTTTCCCTAGTTATTATGTACAGAAATGTAAACAAATGAAATAACTATATTTCTCCCCCTATGAATGTAAATAAATAAAAAAGACTTACCTTACTCAAACCCCGTTGAGGGGGAATGGCTAAATCGAGATTTTCACTTCTTTGGGCAGGACCTCCAAACTACTTTATTTTTTGTATTTTCGGCTCAAGGGGCGGAACAACACTCTCTCACTTCGTCGAAGAAAAAGTCAACCACAATCTCAAAGGGAAAGGAAAATCAAGTATAAGGCGATTAAATAAGGAAAGCTTTGGATTCAGATAACTTTGACATATCGAACATATCTTTCTAAAAGAGGAAAGCTTACATTTATAAGAATTCTCAGGTATGCCCGTGGCACTGTGTGCAATACCACAACGTTGTATAGAATATTCGTGGGGTTGTATAGGATGTATGCGGCTCCACGAATCAATTACAAGTCAATCAATCAATTGCGTCTTTCAACCACGGACAAAGGTCGCTTTCTCGTTGCGCTCTATTACGCAGAGCTGTGATGCTTTATTTTGGGTCGTGTTCACGTATTAAGGATCCATGTTATGTTACCACAGAGCCACTATAAAAGCTTGTTTGGCCTTGTTCATTTTTCAGAAAAAAAAAAAAAAAAAAAAAAAAGGTGGTTCTAACATTATTTTTAATGGCAATTGTGTTTAACCTTTTTCCCATGTGTGAGAGAGTGTTCTTGCTCAAAATCATCATCCCAAAAAACATTGGTGGCAAAATCCAGTGCTTGCCTAACCCCCCCCCACAACAAAAAAAGAAAAAAGATAAACTGTTCAAGTTATGGTAATGGATCATATTCTTATGCCTTGTTGCTTCATTAGCTAATGTACTCTTGATCTGACTTCCTTTTTTTTTTTTTGGGTAAAGTTGATCCGACTTCTTCAATACAACATTAAAAGGAAATCATTGATACTTCATGAAATGCAATGTTGGAAGTACAATTTAGCTTAAAGATTCTGCTCTCTTCGTTGACAGACACTACTAGCCATATATGGCATGCTTTTGAAGTCATTCTTGAAGGATTCTTGGTGCTCACACGGCATAAGAAAATGGAAATTCAATCTGGATTTCATGAGATTAGCAAAGCCCAGTTTGAAAAAACACCCATTCACCATAACCATCTGCAATTCCACAAGAACAGATATGTCTTCCTTATTCAATGGAAACTGATCAGATCATATGTCTCCAACTGCAACAACCGTGCTTGACATAAATCCCTCTGTGCACAACTACATCTAGTTCCTGAACCACAAACAGATAATTCATCTATAAGGTCAAGCTTTACAGGAGAAGATAGTCTTACGTTTAGTATGTATTAATCTCATAAGTAACCCTGTAATTAGGGTCGTCAACGGGCTGGTTCAGTCTGGTTTTGATCCGGTTCAAGTAAGTTTCGGGCTTTATAAGGGCATCCCTTATAAAGCCCGAAACATGTCCAATAAAAAATTAGGGCTGGGGTGAGCTGCATTGTACACTTTAGTTAACAGGCCGGTCTTGTGTCGATTTATTATGGGATTGGCTTAATTGACTCTTATCGGTTCACTATTGGTTCAATTTTGGTTTACCATATGTTTATGTAGTAAAGAAGATGGATTAATAGGTTCTATCGGGCCATTATTGGGCTGGTTAGGTTTCGGTGTTAGTTTCCTACATGTATATTAAATAAAGGGAAAATATCCCTAACACCCCTTGTAGGTTATCTTAATGTCCCCCACTGGCTATTGTTTGCGATAATATCCCTAACACCCCCTGAAGACACCGAAACCTTATTTAGATGTTGAAAAGACTTTTTTACTCTCAATACTTTTCAATTTCATTTTTATATTTTCTTTTTATGATTTTTTTATTTTCAGAAATACTTTCATATTTTCAATTTTACCTTTCTATTTTCACGCTCTTCTTCTTCCCTAACCTCCGGCGACAACAGAGAAAAGTATGCCCCTCATAACACCGCCGCTGAATCCACTGGCAACGCCGAAATCACCGCCATTAGTATACTCTGATGCTTTTCTTGTTTGAATACAGAGAAGCTAATTTAGAACTTCCAGTCCTGATCGTGATTCCCACACATTGGCTTTCCCTAATCACTCAATTTGGGCAAAAGCATAAACTGCTAAGAACAACAATCCCTTAAAACATCAGATTTCGTATACCCTATTTCATAAACAATTGTCTTCAAACGTTGCGACGATAATTTCCCTTTTTATTTTCCCTCAACACTACTCATTTTCTCTCTCTCTTGGTAATGTCTTCAACATCTCACTCTCCGACCAAACCTCTGCTCAAGGAAGAGTTCCGGTAAGGACTCATTTTTAGAACTCAGTTCATAAAAAATAGAAAAAAAGAATCCGACATGTGCCTGTTCGCCAGTTCGGAGTTTTATCTGTTCTTTGATTCCTGACGTCTCCTTCAGTGATTCAATTATTCAGTGTTTTTTTAATAGATCTCGTCCCATTATCTCATTTTTGTTTCTGTTTTCAGATCAAATCTTGGTCCGTTTTTGTTCCGTTTTTTAGTTCTTGACAATTTTGTTTTGTTTCAATTTTTCAATCTTTCGCTTTTGGTTTCTGTTCGACTTTGCAATTTTTGCTTTTGATTTCTGGTTTCTTGATATTTTTCTGTTTCATTTTTATTTTCTAATTTCTTCTATCAATGTCTCTGTTCTTGAGCATCTTCATATTTTTCTTTCTGTTTTTCGGTCCACGTCAAGACTTCTTTACAGCAATTGGCGTCAAAGCTTCGACGGTTCAAGACGATAATGCCAACTATAGCTTCTATCTGAACCTCGCTGCTTTCAGATCGCTTGACCTAAGAGCAACATTGGCTTTCCCTAATCACTCAATTTGAGCAAAAACATAAACTGCTTAGAGCGTCGGTGGTTTGCAGGTGGTAGATGCTTGAACTTATCATAGGGGTGCTCTTCTCAGGCCACGGTAAAAAGGCAGACGGTAAAACGTAAATCAATGAAAATGATGAAATGTAATATCTAACATCTAATATGAAATAAAGAAAATAAATTTTTAAGTTTTATAAAATTATAAGAGAGGGGTAGTTCTGTCATTTACTAAATTAAAATTGTGCCACATCATCGATTGAGGGACATATCTTAAAGGAGGAGGTCTGATGGATACAATTTTTCAAAAGTAGGGGATGTTAGGGATATTATCACAAACATTGGCAGGTGAGGGACGTTAAGACAAACTACAAGGGGTGTGGCAGATATTTTCCCAAAAATTTATTTGAGCTAGGCATCTACAAACAGGAAAATACCATTACAATTTTTTTTTTGTTTCAGATTCTCCTTTTCTGATTCCCAAATGCAGATTATACCATTTCGTGTAATGAAATTAAAGGGATAAACAAAACAAAAACTTTAGCATGGGTTGTTCGGTTTGGATTTTCGATCAGTAGATCCACTAAAGTCAGGTATCAGATTGGTTTTGGCTCCAATGGCATGCTAACATTGAAAAGAGATGAATCAGATATCGGATCAGGTTCAGTCCATCCAATTCTTAAAACCAAGTCGGTTTCGTGTCCACTTTTTTCCTCCCTCTGTTTTGTCAATCAAATCTCTCATCTAGAAACCGCTAGTTACTCGACTTCAATAAACAATGACAATGGCAAGGGATGAGGATTTTGGTGGTGGCAATGCAATTGCAAGGGAAATTAAAAAGAAAAACAATAGCAGTTGTGGCTAAGCAATTTTTTTAAGGAAAATTTCACTAATAATGCAATTTTTCAGCATGGTTTAACTTGATTTTTATTGGGTTTTAATATTTTTGTTTACAAGGATCAGTGAGGTCAAAATGGAGAAAAACAAATCTTCTTCCGTTGTCCAATCCCTTCAGTTGTGATTTAGCGGTTGTAACGATGCAGTTCACCTGACGTATTACGCGCTATGTGACTCCAACCATTGTATCACGACCGGGAAGACACTAGTGATAGGAGATGATCCAAACCCCATCCATAGATCTCCAATCCCTATTAACAGGGAGCAGGAGTTGGAGAGAGAGGGGAGAAGCAGCGTTTACAAGTAGATTTTTTCATTTTGGTTTCATTTGTTTTTGTTGTAATGTAAATGATATTTTTCATGAATATTTGCATCCATGTAAAATTGTTCTATGTTTGTAATTCTTTTCTCTGGGTTTTATGTGTTAGAGTTAACGATATACTGTGGGTCCCAACTATCGGTGCTACATATGGTCTTGCTTCTATATTAGTTATTTTCATTTATTGTAGTGGATTTGTTTCCACCAGTGTTTATTTGTTTCCTTATTGGTTAGGTTTTATTTCCTAAGTTGTCTATGTTTAGTTTCATAATTGGTTTATAATTGTAATTAGGTAAGTTTCCTAAACTATTGTTTTTCCTCTTTGATTATAAATAAAGGAACCATAGGAGAGGAGAACACACACACATTGATTCTCTCTCCGTTTTCTCTGTTCTCCATTATCTTCAACTTCTCTTTCTTTCTTTTCTATTTTGTTACATTATGTAAGAACAAACATAGGAAAATCCTATTTTACAAAAAAATTGTATCTTTCTACAAGCGAAATCTTGATGAATAAACTAAAATTCAAATTTATGTAATTTGACAAATTTTCAAAAAAATTTACACCAATTTCTTTATTTTTTTTTGGGTTTCAACACCAAGAATCCCATATGTCAAATTGCCGATTCGTATAAAACAATGAACCCATTTCATCAAGTTAACAATTTTTTTCTATTTTTTGTAAGATCAAGTTAACAATGACCTTCAATGAAATATTATGTTCAAGGATCTCAAATTTTCTCCCTCATGTATGATCATGTACATACATGGTCGTGTACAAAACCATTTACCTTTCATTAAAGTAAAACAGTAAAAAAATAAAACTAACTTATGAATACACAACCATAAAAAAGGAAATAGGATTAAACATGGAACTAATATTACTATTTCAACCGGTCATATTTAATGTTCCCCCACAAAATGATATAGTGTATACAATGTTTGATATAGTTCAATTATTGTATGTTCAATTTTGTTGACAAGCAGTAGTAAAATGAAAAAATAATTAGAAAAAAAATTCCCACAATACCGGAGTGGGAATTCCTCCATATAGTCTCTCACATAGTGAACCACTGGGCCCACTACTGATAGGCTGCCGTCAACTAAAGTTTTTGCAATTATTCAAAATTTTAGTTATACAAACACAGTTTTGAGTAACAATTATCATATTCAACATGGAATTCTGAGAACCCCCACCTCCACCTCCACCTCCCAAAAAAAAAGCCTTGTTTGAAGTATCTTAAAAAAAAAAAAAAAAAGTTAAAAACAATGTCACTTATAAATAAAGAAGGAATCTGCTTTTTAATCCTCCTTCTTTTGATAATTTAGTTAGATAATAAGGATCAAAGTTTTCACTTTTCTTCGTTTCGAAGGCATTTGAAGAGTGCATTCCACATCTGCATACACTCCCATTGGTCCCATATTGATGCACAGTCACATAAAACCCTTTTCCCATTGTTTAATTTAGGTTCTCTTTGGTATGTATTATATAATTAATTATATAATACATAATTGTTTAGTATGATTTATGATATTTATTTATATTTAAAATTTATTTTAATCTAAAATTTATTTATTATTGTATTAATATTATTACTTTTTTATGTCTAAAGATATTAAATAATTATTATTCATGATTCATAATATATTCTCATAAAAAATTTATTATAAATAATTCATAAATATTAATATAAACTGTACCAACAGAGCTTAGCCAAACCATTCACTCAATTTTTAATTTCTTATTTGAATTGGCATATGGTGCACCGACGGCTTATGAAACTATTGTTTAATTTTAATTTTCTTGATTTTCCAGATTACAGACAAACGGAGCCATAACTTGCAACGGAAAATAAAGTTGGGAAAATAAAATAAAATAAAATAATCCCCTGAGCGGGAGCCGTGTTCCTGGCTTCCTGCAACGAAGAGGATCAATCCGTATATATTAGTATAAATCGACTGTTGTTTCTGAAACGGTTTGGCTTCTCAGAACTCTGTCTCTTTTTCCGTCCCCAATGCCGAACAACGATCCTTACCATGGATGGGTAGAAGTCGATGAAACTGCAGCGGCGATAGAAGAAGAAGACGAGGAAGAGGAAGAAGAAGGAGAAGAGGAGGAGGAAGAAGAAGACGAAGAAGAAGAAGAAGAAGAAGAAGAAGAAGACGAGGATGGAAGAGATGAAGACTACGTTCTGCCTGATAGAATGGAAAGGGTTTCTCAGAACCATTCTTCAAATTCCGTTCAATCCGTAGGCCTTCAAGGTGTAGAGGAAGTAAATGCCTCGATTCCTCAGGTTCGCCAAAACGCAATTGAAGTGGTGGATGTAGAAGATGACTATAGAAGGAGAGAACAACGAGAAGCGTCTTCCTCGTCGGCTAGGAGAGTTGGAACGGAAGAAATTGATGACGTAGAACAGCCGTATTTGAACGATTTGGATGGTGCCAGTTGCCCTATATGCATGGAACCTTGGTCCGCCGAAGGCGTTCATCAACTCTGGTGCGAACCCTCCTCTAATTACTCTTGTCAGACAGAAGAACAAACTCGTGAAACGCAATACTTTTGAAACGACTATTCTGTCCATTAGTTGTCATTATCAGTACACCACTGCTTCAGTTGGTGTTCCAGTTTTTCCATCCAGTGATTTCTATCAAAAGATGACTTTCGACTTCTATAATTGTTGTTACATTAGCATTCTTTTGGGGTTAAGAGGCAATTTTGCTCACAATAACTGTGAATAAAGCCAGAATATCGTATATTCTGTGTTTTCGTGTATGGGAACGTCATAGAGTTTTCAAGAGTCTGGTTCTTGAAGGAATGTGCATTAGGCGGGTCTTGGATTTGTTCTCCTGTTTCATTTGCCTGTGTGTCCGGGAAGGCAGGTGCTGCCACTTCCAAGAATATCTAATACTCTGGTACCGTGTTATTTTCTTTTACCCATGGATCATGGACCAAAATGTTCCAGACGTTCCCAGTTCAAGCACATCTGTTTTTGGCCTTGATTTTCTATGGCCAGAAGTGTTAATATGCATTGCTTTGGTATTGTTCCTAATGAATTATTACTAAACCAAGTATTAATTTTAGTGGTTGGTTTGTCGAAACCTTCAATCTGCCCTCTAAATGTTTTCTCTGTCACTGTTGCAGTCCATTAAGACTTATATTCCTTTTGTCTTCTATCACATGTCCAATCCCCATATAGTCCAATCGACAACCAGTTGTCAGCAATATGATCACATTCATTTTCAATCTGGAGCAATCATTTAAGTGGAACTTATATAGATAGGTCTACTCCCTTGAACATTAGACAAGTGAAATTTTTGGCTGCCCATTGCCTGCCCTCTGTGGTGTGGTTAACGACAATAAGTATGCAAGTCTTCAAGATAACACAATTTACACCCTCTTGTTGTGAGTGTTGTGAATGCTATAGTTGGAGCTGTACTTCGAAAATGGCTTAATCAACTAACACAAAAAAGCAAGGTTTATGGAGCCTTGTTATTTGTTTCTCCTATATTGAATGCTTTTCAGTCCTCACTATTGAGCTTCCCCTCTCTCAACCTCAGCCTTCTCTCATTTTTTCTGACTCTTGGTTCTTCATGTTGCGCGCCTTCCAATTCAAACTGTTGTTATATCCATCAAGAAGGGAAGTGTGTTAATGTGTTATGCATTTTTTGACTTTTTATGCCTGGTGTTACTTCTCCATTATTTCTGTTACAGTATCTGATTTTCATATTTGAGAGCTGCAGCTGTCTTCCTTGTGGACATTTATATGGTAAGTCTTGCATAGAGCGATGGATTCGACAATGTGGAAGGAATAATGCAAAGGTATCATTCTTTGTTTCCCATTGCTTCTTAGTTCATCACGTCTCAGTTCTCTCAGTTCCTATCGTGATCTGCAGATACATTTTACATGTTCAATCCCCTCCCTTTTTTTCTTCAGTGTCCTCAATGCAAAAAGAAGTATACATTGAGTGCTATCAGGGTGCTCTATGCATCACGAATAGTGGCTGTTGATGACAATACACAAAAGGTCAGACCAGACTCATAGGCATGGGTTTATAAAATTAGTTCAAAAGATATTCATTTTTAACGAGGGGCTTTGATTGCCTGCAGAAAGTCGTATGTCTTCAGGAGGAAATTAGATCCCTTAAATCTAGAATTGAATCTTCTGAGATAAGGATTGAACGTGCTGAAAAGAAGATTGAGTCTTTTTTTACGGAAATTAAGACGGTAAGACTATCTACCAAAGAATAAACTTCTGATTAATTGTTTGTTGAATATTTCTCTCCCCCTCCCCCCCCTGTGTGGTTACAGTTTGTAGCCATTTCTTCTATACTGGGTGGTATTGTTCATACCCTTTATTGCCCTTTTAAATTGTAACACTCATATCAAGGAAGCCCTCTTTAAAATTGAAGTTGAGATTGAACTATGACTTTGTAGAAGGGAACTTTCTTGGGGATTGCGTCTCGAGGACAAGTGCAGGTGAGGCCTTCTGAATTGATTGCTGTGCCCGGGGGCTCTCAAGGACAAATATTATCTGGTAAGCCTTATGTTAAATGGTGAAAATAGCAAAAGAACATGTTTTCTCCTTGTTTTCTGCTCATAGTATCTCGTTTTGAGAATGGTTGAATATTGTTGAGGATTGTCCTGTAGTAGAACTAATATTTTTTAGTTATAGCTGTTGCTTAATTATGAGGAATTTTAAAAGAATTTGAAGGAATAAAATCTTGATATTGGGTATTGCATTCTTCTAACTCTGCAGTTGCTTGACTAGTGCCAATGTCTAGTTGGCATATGTATGAAATTGCCTTGTGGATCAACTGGTCAACACCTTCAATCAAGGTTCTGTATTTCCGTTTCAGTTGCCATTTCGGTGTTGCCCGAAACCAAAATATACCACTGAATGACTGAAATATGGTCGAAATTCGGTCCATTTCGGTGGCCAAATAATTGAATTTTGTTCTGAAATAAGCATGTTTACAAATGATTGAATCATTAGATTTGGAAAAAAAAAAAAAAACCAAAGTGGTAGTTTGGCTTCAGACCCTAGGTTTCTAGTGTATGTGTATCCTATTATATTTTGTCCCTCATGCAGCCTATTCTAAATGTTAATTAGTTTAGAAAATATAACATTTTATGAAAAACAATTGGAATATGCATTAGAAATGAAGAACCATAATATTGGAAAGCATTCCACAATATTTTTTGCTAGAGGTCAGCAAGTGAATTGTATTAAAACCGTGCAAAAAGATTTACAAGGTCTTAAGCAACTGGGGAGACCCTGAAACAGAAAGAACCTGCTAACGATGTGAAGTGTAAAGGACGCCTGATCACCCAGGCCCATTCCCACAATATTAATTAATTGTAAGGAATGGGCCTGAGCTCCCTCTTTTCTTTTAGGCTTCAACACGTTGGCACTAATCCCCCAGGTGGCCCTGCTGGCCAATCTCTTATCCCCCTATCTTATCTTCTGTCTTATCTTCTTATTACTTTTAACAGGAACTCTATGAGTTCCCTTCTTATTTTCACATTGTAACTAGGACTTTATATAGAGTCCTAGATCTGCCTCCTACTATTTTCTGCATCTGTAAATAGAAGCTATAAGGAGGGGAGATTATTCACTTCGATTTAGCCTTACGTAGCTGAGATCAATACTCTCTTCCACATTCTCCATCTCTATGTTTCTCCCTTTTCTGGTTCTGTTAATTTGTTCTTCGATTTCTGTTACATGGTATTAGAGCATTAATAGATTATTGTTGTAATCTTTTAATGCTGTTTTGAGAGTCTCTTAGTTACCCTCTCCTTCTTCTACTACCCCTATGTGCTAAGTACTATTACTGTAATGTACCATTGATCTACTAAGCTACCTGCTACTACTGCAACTAGTTTCTGGGCCTATTCTACTGCTGCTGCCTGTTCTCTGCGATACATCTCTGATCTCTGATCTGCCCAGATCAGATTTATTACAGTACTGCTACTACAATCAAATCTGATATCAAGTCAGATTTGGCTGCAATTGAGTTACTGCTATTGGCTGCAATTGAGTTACTGCTATTGGGTTGCTGCTTCTGTCCAGATCAGATCAACCCTACACTGCTGCTACTGCAACCAGATTTGAAATTAGCTCAGATCTGACTGCTACCGAGTTACTGCTATTGAGTTGTTGCTGCTGTTCAGATTAGATCAACCCTACACTGCTTCTATTGCAACCAGATCTGAAATCAGATCTTATTTGACTGCTACTAATTTGCTGCTATTGAGTTGCTGCTGCTGTTCAGATCAGATCCATATTACACTACTGCTACAGCAACCAGATCTGACTGCTACTGTTCATCTCCGATCCACATTACTGCTGCTACTATTCATATCTGCTGTTACTACTTTTTGCTGCTGCAAGAATTCAGATCGCTACTGGATCATAGAGTTGATATTCTTTTCACTACTGATCTTCTTATCTTCTGGTTTCCTTACGTATGGCTGATCCTAAAACCATCTCTGATGGTAACCAGTCACATTCCCCTGTTTAGATCACCACCATTAAATTAAAAGGTGTATCTAACTACTTATTATGGGCTCAAACTGTAAAGGCCTATACACACTCTAAAGATAACTTGAATATCTTACTGATGACCCTCCATCCGAGGCGGCTGAGACCATTCAGTCTTATGAGGCTTGGATGCGTAAAAACTCTACACTACAAATCTGATTATGGAATTGTATTGATCCCTCTATTGTCTCTATTGTTATGTTCCATACAACTGCTAAGGCCATATGGACTGATCTATGCGCTAGCTATGCCCAAGAAATATTTCTTGTATTTATGATCTATATGAGAAGATATTTACTTACTCTTCAGGACATAAATCTATTTCTGAATATTTTGGTGGATTTAAGGGGATCATTGAAGAATTGCAGGCTGTTCAACCCCTTAATACTGATCTTGAACAATTGAAGGATTAATAGTTTGAGTTTTATGTGGCCAGGTTCTTGGCGGGCCTTCCATTTGAATATGAATCTGTGAAGAGCCAACTACTGGCAGGTGAGAAAGAAGATCCCTACTCTTAATCAGACATTCTTTCATCTTCAACTATTGGTGTTTGAAAGTGATTCACTACTACTAAGCCCTATATGCTGGCCGTGGCCAAGGCTCCTCCTCTGGTAAAGGTTGCGTTTCCGGTCGAGGACGTGAATGTGGCTCTTCTGGTCGTTCCAACTTTGATAAAGCCAACAAGTATTGTACTCATTGTGGGAAGACTAATCACAACGTTGAAACTTATTGGGACAAGTATGGTTGCCCTGAATGGGTTGATATTCTGGCTAACTCTACTTCTACAGATGATGCTCTTGCATCTGCTCCTATTCCTGCACCTACTTTTACCCTTGTGCCTACTCCTAGCAACCTAAATTTGTCAAATCAGATAGAAGCATTGCTGCAACAGGTTCATCAACTCTAGTAAGCAACTCCATCCACTTCTGCTACCCTGGCTCATACAGGTACAACTGTCCTACTCTTTATGACCACCTTACATTTTGGAGCCTCTTATCACATGACTGGTTAGTCTTACTTCTTTTAAGGACACTACTACATCTGTCCCTGTTCTTCTTACTGATGGATCATCTACTGCCATAGGGCATGGAACTGTTTCCTTAACTCCTTCCATTACTCTATCATTGGTCCTCCATGTTCTTAAGTTATCCCTTGACCTGATATCTATTAGTCAACTTACTAAATCTCTAAACTGCTTGATGACAAAGAGGGTTCAAAGCAAGTCAAATTAACAAACCCTCTTTGTTGCAGGATCTTTATGCAGTCCAATCTTAAATCAGAATTAGAAAGTAACAAGAAATTCAACTTATCTGGAAATCTGACCCTTAGAATCTCTCCAAACTTGGGGACAATGAACTTTAGGATATACGTAACACATATTGAAAGTTGAAGACGATCCAATCATAGATGTCGAATATATGAATTTTTGAAAACAGCCTATGTTCTAACGATGCCCCTGGTTACCAGCAGATTTAATCGATCTAATTATAGTCTTCAGTTTCGTAGTGTATTGATGATCAGACCGGTAGTGAATAACGTAGCAATTATGTAATAAAAAGAGAGAGATTAATGGTATTGAAAATAGAGCAAAGAAAGACAATGGAGGGGGTTTGCGGTTGAGTCTCACAACCAAGGA
Organism: Protea cynaroides; assembly: GCA_028583415.1. Classification (NCBI taxonomy): domain Eukaryota; kingdom Viridiplantae; phylum Streptophyta; class Magnoliopsida; order Proteales; family Proteaceae; genus Protea; species Protea cynaroides. The sequence goes on from CM053266.1 coordinate 26,652,522, forward strand.
GACTCAACCAGAAAATAATTTTCTAGTTCTCTAAAAGTCTGCCGGCTCTCTTCTTCTTTATCTTATTTATAGACTTAAGAAAGATTACAAAATAAGGAAGGATTTAGTCATCTAAAGAATATCCTAAGATAAATTAAAAGGGAAACTTGCCTTTATAGATTTAGGAAAGTTTTCAAAAAGACAACTAACAAAATATCAATCCATAACTTAACTACTTGCTGACTAACTTTAGGAAACAAAATCTAAGAATAATTTAGGAGAGAAATAACAAAAGAAGGAAAAAATCTGCTGTTGTTACTGTTCACGTGAACAGTACCACGTGAACAGTGTTAAGTTAACCATATGGGCTGGTCAGCCAATTGGGCCCGGCCCAATTGGAAGGTTCTTCTTTCGGCCCCTTCTGGAGTAGACTTGGGCTGCATCACTGCTCAGTCGCCTTTTACCCTTTTTATTGTGTTTTTCAGGATCTCAGGGCCAGGGCGATGATTGGTGGCGGACTTAAGTAGGCTGATCTTTACTACTTAGAGAATACTGGGCCAACTACTACCTCTACTACCACCTCTACTACCACCACACCACCTCACTGACATCATCGGCTTGGGCATCTCTCTCTAATATGAAGACCCTTATACCTAGTTGGAAGTCTTTCTCGCTTTGAGTGTGAGGCTTATGAGTTAGGCAAATATCACCGCTTGTCGTTTCTTACTCGTTTTGAGTCTCGTAGTTCATCTCCCTTTTCTTTAGTTCATTTTGATATTTGAGGATCATGTCATCTCTCTAATAGACTTGGTTTTTTTTATTTTGTTACCTTTATAGACGATCACTCCATGATGACGTGGCTTTATTTACTAAAGGATCGCTCCAAATTTCTTACTATTTTTTAAGGGATTTTACAAGGAAATACAAGTTCAATTTGATACTTCTATCTGTGTGTTTCGTACTGATAATGCTTTTGAATACACTCAAAATGTCATATCTGACTTTTGTTGTGCTAGTGGGATGATTCATTGTACTAGCTGCTCTTATACTCCCCAATAGAATGGGGTTGATGAACGTAACAATAAGCACCTTTTAGAGGTTGCTTGGTTACTCATGTTTCACATCCATGTTCCTAAGTATTTTTGGAGTGATGCTATAGTAACTAGCTTGTTACATTTTAATCATATGTCATCCTCTGTTCTTCATAACAAAATTCTATATTCTATTCTTTATCCTACTGCTCCCTTGTTTACTGTACTCCCTCGTGTATTCGGCTATGTTTGTTTTGCCCATATGTTATTGCGTCGACCGGATAAACTGTCTCCTCAGTCCATCAATTGCATCTTCCTTGGATATTCACGGACTCGGAAAGGCTACAAGTGCTATGACTTGATTACTGGATGTCACTTCATTAGTGTAGATTTGACGATACTCCTTACTATCCTAGTCTTGTCACTATTGTTACACCTCCTCTGATGACCCTCTACCCTCCATTGCTTCACCACCACCATTATAGGTCTATTTGCGATGTAAGAAGCTTGCTCCGGCTCCTGCTTTGTCCGCCACTCTGCTTGCTCCTGTTATTGCGATCACTTCTGATTTGCCTATTGCTCTTCATAAAGGTACACATCCTTGTACTAATAAAAACCCCAATTACCTACCCTATTAATTGGTTTGTTACTACTTCTCATCTCCCCATTTTCGCCATTACCTTGTTTTATTTTTATCTACAACCTTTGTTCCTTACTCCCTCCTTTAAGCCTTATCTCATCTAGGTTGGGAAGTGGCTATGGACGCTAAGATGGATGCCTTGACCTCCCCTCACACATGGGCACTTGTTGATCTCCTTACCAGGAAGTCTATTGTACGTTGCTGCTACGTCTACGCTGTGAAACATAATCCTGATGGGTCTGTGGAATGCCTTAAACCTCATCTTGTTGCTAAAGGGTTCACTTAGACATTTAGTGTCGATTACTTTGAGACCTTCTCCCCTGTTGTTTGTTTCAACTCTGTCCGTGTTATTATCACCTTAGTTGTCAATTTCGATTGTCCTCTCTATCAAATGGACATCAAAAAAGCCTTTCTTAATGGGGACCGACCTCTACGAAGAGGTCTATATGGACAAACCTCTAGGGTATTTTGCTCCGGGAGAAAAATCTACTAAAGTTTGCAAACTGCATAACTATGGGCTGAAACACTCTCCACATGTCTGGTTTGATAAATTCAACTCTGCTATTACACATTGTGGTTTTTCTCCTTGCTACTTTGACCATTTTTTGTTTGTTCGGGACCGCCATTCTAAAGTTATTATGATTATTTTTTTCTTGAAGTCCAATAGAATTTCATTAAAGAAATAAAAGAAGTAATAAAAGTATACAAAAATCCAACCCAATCAGGTTAAACCCCACCTTTGGCATCGCCATCAGCAGGGTTCTGACTGGGGACATACTCACCCTATGAATCTATACCTAGGTGTGCTTGTAGCATCCCAAATCACATCTCTTGCCACAAATTCAGGGCAAGAGTTCCATGGTTCCGATAGATGAGACATAGCAGCTTTTTTTGCCAAAGCATCCGCCACCATGTTGCCTTCTCTGAAGCATTGTGTCACCCTCAGCTGTATATTCTTCAATGAATCCGTCATGGCTCCCCATGACTGTAAGCAATATGAAGGAATCTCATGTTTTTGCAAGCACGACACTACACTACTTGATTCGATTTCCACCCATAGATGTGTAATCCCGATGTGGATAGCTTCCTTCATCCCCCTTATTACTGCCATAATTTCAGCTTTGAAGCTGGCTTGTATTTCAATGAAATCTGATAAATCAAAGATTACCTCGCCATTTGCAGATCTAATCACCACTCCAGCATAGCCTGGGTTTCCTAAAGCACATCAATTGGTGTTCATTTTTACCCAATTCCCTTTAGGTGGATTCCATATTACCTCTTTGATGATACGTGATCGAGTGAGTTGGTCTTGTACTGAAGATCAAGTCTATGTAACAGAACCAGATCATCCATGGTTTTTATAGTACCAGGTTTTCTAACCGAGAGCTCCCTCACCCTCTTTCTATCACTTCCATTGGTGAGTGTAAAGATGGCTTTCTGTTATTGTAGCAGCTAGTATTCCTTGTCTTCCACAGTACCGACAACACTAATTATCGTCGGCATCCACAGTTGGTGAACCGACCCGATTCTCCTTTTATTTTTCCACCATAAACATAGCTGGTTTGTATCCAAGAAATCACGCCAATGAAATCCCATGAGATCAGCACTGGCCTTCCACAGATCAGTAGCAAACTTGCTGATCAAAGATATTTTCAAGGTCTTCCTCATTACTAAAGCACAGGTAACATCTTGATGTAATCGGCAAGGATTAAAATCTCGAGTCTTTAGACCTTGAGACAAACCGAGATTTCCAAGTTTTCGGCAAGAGCATGCCGAAACTGCTCAAAGGTTAAAAATGGGTGTTTCGACCTGTTTAAGGCCATTTTAAGGCATTATACTCCAGGGAAATACTATTTTAACATATATAAACATATTTAAAGCATAAAATTATAAAACTAATCACATATTGTGGGAAACTCATATATTCATAAATCATAATTCCATACAATGATACAAATACTTAAAGTCTCAAAGTGTCAAATTCTCAAATACTGAAAATCAAATACAATGATGCTCCCAGCCCCCAACTCCCAAGTCCCATCACTCCATCCACAATTTCTAATACCACGTAGAGTGATGTGGAGGATCTTCATAATTTTGGGCATTCCAATTTGTCTGTGGCTGCGGCAGTTGAGGTGTGAATGTCTGGGCAGTCAGGAAAGAGGAGGTTGTCCACAAAGTTGGATATAGTCTGAGAATGACTAGTATCCATGGAAGAACCATATGCACTGGCATTGGGAACCATGTGGTAACTACCATATGAGCTGTACTCCGACTTGTTACTCGTGTCAAATGTCCCATATGTGGGAGGGGGATAATATTGGGGCCTCCACCGCCCAATGCCCCAATCTTATCCCCCTATCATATCCTCTGTCTTATCTTCTAATACTTGTCTGATCTTCTAAATACTTGTAACAGGAACTCTATGAGTTCTCTTCTTATTTTCTCTTTGTAACTAGGACTCTTTATTATAGAGTCCTAGATCTGCCTCTTACTATTTTCTACATCTATAAATAGAAGCTACATGGAGGGGAGATTATTCACTTTGATTCAGCGTTACGTAGTTGAGATCGATATACTCTCTCCCATTCTCCATCTCTCGGTTTCTCCCTTTTCTGGTTCTTGTAATTTGTTCTTTGATTTCTCTTACATGGTATCAGATCATTAACAGATTATTGTTGTAATCTTTTACTATTGTTTTGAGAGTCTCTTAATTACCCTCTCCTTCTTTTACTACCTCTATGTGCTAAGTACTATTACTGCAATGTACCATGATCTACTAAGCTACCTACCATTACTGTCACACCCCAATCTAGACTGTACCCAAGGTTTAAAATTTCGGGTTTCGGAGGAGTCTCGGCCTCCTCCGAAACCGAGCCGAGATTTCGCTCGGCGAGATCTCGCCGAGACTATGCATTTTGTCCGACAACCTTTTTAAGGCTGTCTCGGTGGTGGCCAAAATGCCTTTTTTAGGTTTCCAACTTTAGGGGAACCTTATTTTTACATACATAAACACATTTAGAGTATAAAATTGTAAAAATAATGACCATTTGTGGTTGTTTGGGTTTACACCCATGTTTTCACAGTCAATGCTGAAGTTTGTTGTGAATTTAGGTTAATGTTAGCTATTATATTCAATTAAATATGGCAAATGAGACAATAACATAATGCATTAGGGGAAAGAGAAACAAAATAACACTTCATTATAAATCATTACATAATTTACATCATAGTTCAAAATTCAAATATTCAACATTGAATGATCCCATAGTTCCCCTGTGCCTATAGTCCACAATTCCACAATCCTTATACAGATACAATGTCTAGTAATACGTAGAGTGTCGTGGATGATCCATCCTACTATCATCATACATCTGGGAAAGTTGTCGACGCAAATTGTCTTCCAATTGAGCAACATAATCTTCCCATGACAGTCTTGATGCAAAGTAATTCTGGTAGTCTTGCACATGATTCATAAATATAACATCAGTAGCTGTCCGAAAGATATCTATCTTTGGGAAGAATGGAAAAACTTCTTAAGTAGTACTCTGGTGCGTAGAATCTTGCAGAAGTACTGATGAAATTTAATAGAAGTTGGTCGATCCACTATGACTCCGTGTATGTGCTCCTGCATCTGAACCATCGTCGAAAGAAGAACCATATGCAGTCGTAGTGGGATGGGGGACGAAGTTGATATCAACATAATCATTTGAGGTGTATGCTGAACCAGTGCTATATCCAGGAAAGTTCCACTGCTCATGTCCACTGCAGTAATTGCTATTCTCCTCCACACTCAATCCTCGTAAGCCACTAGAGAGGCTATCAACGTCGGCGTCCATCGTGCTACTACAATCAACATCTTCATCATGTTGAGAATGGGAATGATGCCGAGGCCTTACACGAATACGAAGTTGGTCTACGTGATGAGGATGGCGCACGTGCAACATGGTCATCATCCTGTGTTACATGAGTGTACTGGCTCTCCCCAATGTATCTAACAGGTGATGCTCGTGGCTTTGGATCAGCCCCAATATTGACAAAAATGGTTCGACCCCCACCCCCATGATCACTACCACTAGCTCCACTACCACTCCAACTCCACTCAGGATCTTCTGTATCAGTGCCAGCAGGAGGGTCAAACGACACGGGTGACCGTGTATGGACTCGACCCTCTTCCGAGGCTAAAAACTTGTCGACATCAGTATCCAAATGGTTGGCCAAATGGGAGTCAGGCATCCCCCGGGCTCGTCCATCACAGGTACTCCCGTCCCGCACCCACTTTACTAATGGATCTTCCTCTTGAGTCAAGCTGGAAGATGTTGGCGAGCTCGAGCGGGGTATCATCCTCCTTATCAAAGAACATGTTTTGCACCCTCAGCCTCATGTTGTAATGCACAAAGACCAAGTCATTTAGCCGTTGGGAGCCAAGTCGATTCCGCCTCTTTAAATGAATGAGGTTGAAAGTACTCCAGTTTCGCTCACAACCAGATGCAGAGCATGTCTGAGCTAACACTCTACTTGCTATCTTCTTTAGAGCAGGTGCATCTTTACCATACAACACCCACCATTCAGCTGCATAAGAACAATAACATATTTTAATTTCGTATGTCATTTAAACGTAATACATAAAACATAAGATAATTTAATTTCGTATGTCAATTAAACGTAATACATACACGGATCACTTTTGTCACGTCCAGCCACTGCAGCGGGGAACCCAAAACTCCCACGGGCTTCCCTGAAGGTTTTAATCTACACACAATCGAAAACTTATAAATATTTGCAATTACAATATATAGTTGAAGCACATATTTCTAGTAATTGAAGCACACAATTCACCTCTAGGTTTGCCAATGCCTGTGCTTGGGGATCTGGCTCCAACTTTGCAACTACTAGCTTCACTGCCTCAATGAGTTTTGCGTTCGTCCCAAGTACATGCGTATACTGGTACTTGGGGTTCAAATAGTGAGCTGAAATATTTGACAGTGGACACATGGTTAAAGCAGATAAAAATTATATTGGTACATAAGTAACACTAAAGTAAATACATCATCAAATTTACTCACCAGCCTTATGCAATGGATGCATGAGTTGGCTCTCCCATCGGTCATTGATGATCTTTATATAATTCTTGTAGCCACGTGGTATCAAAGCTTTAACACGTACTTTCAATGCGTCCACAACAACATAAAGAAGTGGCATGGTTGGTTTTCTCTCAGTATCTACCAATCTCAACACCTGTACTACAGGATGCAACACCCTGACTACCACCTTCACATTTTGCCAAAATTGCCCCAGGCGATGGTACTGCGTGCTTCCACTTCCTGGGGTGTAGTTGATTGTCTCCACGAAAACCAATCCTCAGATGCAAACATCGATCTGAGTCCGGCCATCTTCGCCTCAAAGCTCTTCAATGCTATGAAGTTCGTAGCGAATCTAGTGATGCCTGGTCGGACCAAGTCCCCTCCACATCTCTCCCTGAGCATGTTCAAGGAATAACCATGGTTGTAGATGAAAGTGGTTACTTGTCTTGCTTGCTCAACCACTCTCTTGACTTTACTTATCTTGCCCATGTCCTTCAACATCAAATCAATACAATGGGCAGCACATGGAGTCCGGGAAGAGATTGTAGTCGGGATTGTTCATTAACATCTCCCCGCTTTCTTAAAATTGCTGCCGTTGTCCGTCACAATCTGGACAACATTCCGAGCTCCCACCTCAACCACCACCTCTTGCAACATCCCATAAATATAATCCGCATCTTTTACTTCCGCTGATGCATCAACGGACCTAAGGAACACCATCCTCCCATCATAGTAAACCATGAAGTTGATGATGGACTTTCCGGTAGGACCAGTTCAACCATCACACATAATAGTTACTCCGAAATCTTCCCAATTCCTCTTCCCGGCTTAGAATTCGGGATTGTAATTCCTTCTTATGTTGAGGCAAATAATGAGTCATTAACTCATATTGATTTGGCCCTCTAACCCCGTGACCTGCCAAGAACTGCATCTAGCATGCTCTGAAAGAAAGGTTCTGTGGTGGCGTTTGTTGGGATGCCATGATAAAACGACCACTTAGAGTAAGAATACCCTACTGACTCCCTATTCTTTCCCCCAAACATTGCCTTTATTTTTTTTGCTTACTACCTTGCTTCGTAAAGACTGCGGGATCTTGCTCTAGAACTTGAACATAATCATCCCGTCCCCGTGACACGGGTTCTTCCCTTCTACTTCGTGATCTAGAAAACCAAGAACCAATCCCTTTTGCTCCGTCTCTCGTGGCTCGGGCTCAACAAATCCACTACCACGCCACCGCTCCCGGATGTACCCGCTCCTGTCCTGATCTAAGGGTTTCTCTACTAGCCATTGCTGCATGACGCATCTGTCTTGCCTCTGCCTCTGTCATATCTTCTACATCCCATCCCTCAGCCTCATGTTCCTCACTGGATTCTGGTACGGTGCCTCGAATTGCCTCTTCAAATTATTGTTTTTCTCTTTCCATTGCTGCCCTCCTCTGCCTCCCTCCCCTCAACTGTTCACCTATGGCCCTGGATATCTCCACAGGACACTGCGGGCATTTGGAAACATCTTTGCCCAATCCACTCAAGTGTTGCTTCAGTCTTGTGGTGCCGCCGGACCGAAGCTTCTTCCCACAAAAATTACACTCGGGTTTTCTTCCTATCACCCCGAAGGGCGATCGCATCGCCATGCGAGGTCGGGCTCGGGAACCGGTACCGTCGCCCCCATCGCCCCCCCCGAACTTGGTCTCGACATAATTTCCAAGTACTGTTTCATGAAAACACAAACTTCAATAACCTTACAAACTTGAACACAGCAAAAATTACATTTCAAAATTTTTCTCATATTTTAAATGCGATCAGAACATTTTTCCTTATTTTTCCCGATTTTATAGCATTTTTAATCAATTTTAAATTAATTTTTAATTGCTAAAAATTATTTTTTTAATATAAATAATTCAAAAAAAAAAAACATACAACAACCGAAATCGAAATTTGAAGTCGTAGGACGGTAAATCGGCCAACGGTGATTAACATATAAATAGGTCATCATCATCAAATGAGTAATAATAATAATTATTTTAAATTTTAATTGTTGGAAATTCATTTTTAAATGCAAATAATTGAAAAAAATACCTGCAATAATCAAAATCGAAATCTGAAACCGTGAGCTTGTAGATCGGGTTCACGTAACTAACATATAAAAATTTCATCACATTCTAAAAAAAAAAAAAATTTCTCCCTTTGTAGTCTCATGTAAAAATCTCATTTTTTGGCAAGAAACTTACCTTCAACAGTTGATATGAAGCTCTTACAGCAATCCCCACAGTCCGAAGCACCACTCGTAGCAATTTAGAAGTCCAAACAAAAAAAAATGGGGAAGAAATGAAGAAACTATGAAAAACTAAAGAAAAAAACAGAAGGGGCAGTCTCGGTCGAGTTCTCGACCGAGAACAGACCCCTCTGTTTGTTTATAAAGCAAAAAAAAAAAGAAGCAAAAAGCAAAATCTCGCGAGATCTCGCCAGATCTGGCGAGAAATAGTGAGATCTCGCGAGATCTCGGCGAGAACAGGTAAATGCCGAGACGAAAATGGTTATCGCCTCTGTTTTCGTCTCGGCTAGTGTCGAAACTAGCGAAAAAGGCGAGATCTCGCCGAGATTTTAATCCATGACTGTACCGGGTTTGTGAAAGGGATTGCCCAACGGTGATTGCAGCTCACCTGGATCACTCAAAGCAATGAACACCATACCAACCACCTCCAACCACCATAACACACATATCACTACAATCAGAGTACAAGAGGAAATAATATAGCAGAAGATTTTAACATATAGAAATCCTAAAGTACTGATGCCATCTGATTGTAAATTAAAATATAACATTGTTATTCTTTACATCATTGTACTGAGGACATAATCATTCTTTACACCAAATAATGATATGCAAGTATATTGCCAAAAGTAAAGAAACCAAAAAGGTAAAAGTAACCCAGCACGACCACCACCAGACTCACCCTCCTAGACTCCGTAGGCGCAAGCAGGCACTGACGCACTTCATTGTGGTACTCCTCCAGAGGTACCTCAGCCTCAGCAATACTCGTAACCACAGCAGAGGGAGCATCCAAGAAATCTGCCAAGGTGGCATCACCTGCAGAAACATCTAAAAAGTACACCATCGATTGGGGTGAGCAACAATATGCTCAGTGAGAAAGTCAAGTAAGCAGTCATGCAAAATGTATGAGATAAATTTAGTTAAGCCTGGTTTATGATCTGCTAAGGTCGTTTTGGGACTCATCACAATCCGTTGGGCATAGATTCATAGTACCCTCATGCTTGGGAAGAGCACAGGGCATAACCCATAGTCCGGGTACTATGGGAACCTGGACCATAAAGTGATACACCACTTAGATACTACGTCACCAAGTGTGCACACCCCCAATTCTATAAGCTCCCTCCTGGCGGCTGGGTCCGGACCCACTACCCCATCTGTCCTACATAGTACGTCAGTAAGAAGGGGAATGAGCTTATGCCAGTACGTAAATCCCTACTGGCAAGGGTCACAATTGTTCGGGCCTACGTGTTTTATTGCCTATGGTAACCTACATGTTATCAATTTAATAAGGACTGTACCCCGCTAAGATTTTTGATCCCTGTCAGTTGGGCATTGTACATTCACTAGGGTATCAGCCATGGTACCAGTCCGTTGGTCGCTGTGCTCCACTCAAGCCACAAGCACAATCACAACCACAACCACAACCACAACATCCATATAGTATTTAAATAATCAAATATGCAAATATGCATGCTCAAGCAAAAATAGATATATTGAATGACATGTGAGATGCACAATCATAGGTTATTAAGCATCAAAGTTAATGCAACATAGACACGCGCAACACAGAAAAACAAGTTGGGCTTGAACTGGTGGCAGGCTGAGCCAGAATTTTGGCTTGCTGTGAGAACCTGGTGGGTGATGATCCACTGGTTGGACAGACCGGGTGAGGCTGGGCTGTTCTGGCTTGAACAGGTGGGAGGCACCTGGTGGGATAGTGATTCTATCAGTTGCATCCTTCGGGTTATGGCCGAGGGGTTCTGGGATGACCTAGTGGAGTCATATCCATCCGGTTTCATCTGTCGGTTTACGCCTGAGGGCTTTTATAACACACTGGTGGGACTTGCATCCATCCGGTCCACCGGTTTTCATGATTTTGCCTTTATATAATGAGTCCGAGACTTTTAAAAACACAAGTGAATATGAGAGGGGTGGGGAGAGGTTTCTAGCCACCGGGAAGATTTTCCAAGTGTTTACAAGCAATTCCTAGCCCTCCATTCGAGTTTCAAGCGACATCCAAGTTACCTACGTTGTTTTTGGTAAGTTCCTACACCTTCTCTCTCTCTCTCTGTGTCTTTTTCTCTACAATCCTAGGTGCGCCTAGGTTAGGTTTTCACCCTCCATTTGATGGTTTGATGATTCTATAATCCTTATTTGTTTTCTACATGTATTTTACTACTTGCTATGAGCGATCTAGAGCTGGAGGCCAGACCTAGGCCAGCTCAAGGTGGGAGGAGGCATCTTTGGTGAGTAAGGGCGGCTGCACAGGGGGCAGGCGAGCACGGAGACAATAAGGAGGATGCGATGAACGAGGACGTTCCACCCGCACCCGGGGGTGCACAGCAGTGCGGGGCCTCTTCGTCAGGGGCTGGTGGACACGGGCTGCCCCATGATGACCTTATTGGCATGGAGCGATGCATGCTAGATCAGATATTGCAGGCCATGATTGCCATGGAGGAGCACATGATGAGCACTGCGACATCCTCGGAATAGGGCTTCACGACACGGCTCTCGGACATAGATGCTGTTCAGAGGACTATGCAGATCTAGATAGCAGACATCCAGCGGGAACGTGGCTTAAAGACAGCTTATGCAGCTGGTAGCTACCTAGGCCACTGCTGCTCAGGAGGACATGACAGCCATCTGCTCTACTTTGGTTGGTTCTCGTCTGCTTCCACATTTATACAGCCGTAGTGAGACCGGTGCATCTTCAGGGGGTGCTTGTACCTACACTCGATGATGCTCGCCTAGTCATAGTAGAGATAGTACTCAGCAGTAGCCGTAGTGCCTGGTACTTATGTGTTTACCAGTTATTGTATTATCTTTTATTTTTTTCGATGGATTACTTCAGTTTATGTACTTTTTCCTTGTTTAAGGTAATGGTCTGACCTGTGGATTGTACCCAACGCCTTGTATTGAATTTTTTTTTTTTTGGTAGAATGCCTTGTATTGAATTTGATATCAATGGAAAGGTAGTTTCTTACATTATCTGTGTTATTGTTTTCATTTAATTTCTGGTAATTTAGTTTGACACCTAACTAGTATTATGTACTAATCCTATTAGATTTGTTCGTATAAGGTTTTTAATTTCATAGGCATCATTGTACTTGACCTATGATATTATATGTCAGGTTGTACTTGGTCTGGTGCATAGAGCTTAAGGTTCTTATACCAATGTTGTCACACCCGTAGTTCTAAATTTTCGATTTCGGTTGAAATGTTTTGGTTTTTTTCCAAAACGAAAACGAAATAAAGGGTCAAAACAGAAAAGTTCAAAATTTCAGACCAAAAATGCTGTTTTGACCAGGTCTCGGTTGATACCAGTTTTTATAAATTCCCAAATTTTGCACAAAACCTGTCTATTTCAAATTTTCAACAGGTTTCGATCGAGAGCCCCAAATTTCAATAGTGTTTCGCCGAAATTTCCTATTTGCTAAATTTTTTTTTCATTTCTTCTCAAAATTTTCTCATCCTCCACCATTTCTTCACACTCCAAGTTGGATTCAACTTGGTTTCATCAAGGATTTGAAAATTTAAAGCAAAAAGGTAACCATTTATTGCCTAAACTAATTTTTTTTCTTAAGAATTTGTATGTAAAGCCCTTGAATGTCTTCCAAATTTTTATATGTTGCATACAATGTAGATAGATCTACAACTCTATGGAGTTTGATTTCAAGTAAGTTGTGTTATTAATTTTATTTTTCTATTTTCAAAAAATGACTTTTTTTTTTTGCAACTAATATTTGAAATAAATAGGGGTAATATGTGATGCATTGACTTCATATTTATGTATGTTAGACAACGTTGGCCGATCTACGGTTTGACGGAGTCGGATTAATTTTTCTGTTTGTAAATAATTATTTTAATTTTCGAAAATTAGAATAATATTTGATAAAATTCAATTTAAATACAAATAAATAGGAAAAATACTGAAATGCATTTTAAATGTTGTTTCAGCTAGAATTGAACCATTTTGTGATGTTTCATATATATTTTATATTGATTAATTATATAGTTATTATTTTAAATACAAATAAATTTATGTTTGAACATGATGATAAATTCTGAAATGCATTTTAAATGTAGTTTCAGCTGAAATTGAACAATTTTGTGATGTTCCATATATATTTTCTATTGATTAATTATGTCTTTATTATTTTAAATACAAATAAATAGCAAAAAATTCCTGTTTTGGGTTTGAAAATGATGATAAATTCTGAAATGCATTTTAAATGTACTTTCAACTTTCATTTAACAATTTTGTGATGTTCCATATATATATGATATGCTTAATTGCATTTTTTTATATGCTTCTTTGATGTTTGGATGCTCATAATGTAATTATTATTGTATACTTGTATTAACAACGTACAAGTTACTTACCTCGCCCCTTCCCCCCCCCCCCAAAAAAAAAAAAAAAAAAAAAAAAAAAAACAGCTTACAAGTTAGTGAAAAATGTCCGACTCACAAGGATCTAAAGACAGGACCTCCCAATGCAACTATTGTAAGAAAATAATTGGAGATGGAGCCACTCGCCTGAAGTGGCATCTCATTGGTGGGGACAGTAATGTAAGGTTTCCCAGTGTGCCTAGTGAAAGTGATGAAGGGTGGGGTACAGAGGAAGAGAGATAAGAGGTCAGCGAGGTAGGAATTTGAAGATGCATGTTTAGAGAGGAGCTTACCTACACTGGGTGAGGAGGGCTATGATAGTGAGGAATTTGACTTGGATGACCCAGACTATTAGGATCCAGAGGATGAGTTGATGAGATAGGCTATGATGGCTAGTAGGTAGACATTGGGCATGGAGTAGGAGAGATTGAGGCAGATGTCTAGAGAAGTTGGTTCTTCTAGATAGGCTGCGCCAGAGCCATTGAGGAGGAGGAGATGGGCAGCAGACCTCCAACCCCAGATCCCACCCCCTTTTAGGAGGTCTCAGAGTGTGAGGACCTTTACCTCAGGCTCAGGCTCAGGCTCACGACCCCCACTACCACGCCGTGGCTCAACAGTAGATATCCTTTCAAGTGATCCTGCACTCTTCCCTTGGCAAGAAAAGAAACAGAAAAACCTAAAACGTTTTTGGAGTAGCACATAGGAGGCAGCTGAGTCGGCTGTTTCCAAGTGGTTCTTTTATCATATTATTCTTGCACATGCTACCACATGCCCATATTACCAGAATATGTTGGATGAGGTAAGCAGGGCTGGCCCATGAATGAAGGGGCCCACATCTCATGATCTTTACAACACCTACTTACCACTCAATAAGAAGGAATGTGAGGATTATATGAATGGGTTGAAGCTATATTGGGAGACATAGAGTTACCATCATGTGTGATGGTTGGACTGGACCCATCAAAGAATCATTCATCAACTTAATGGTATCACGTGATGGCAGAACAATTTTTTTGAAGTCTGTGGATGCATCTAAGCATAAAAAGGGTTCATCATATATATACAAGCTGTTGAAACAAGTTGTTAAAGATGTGGGGGTGGACAACGTGGTACAAGTTGTGACAGATAATGGCAGTAACTTCAAAAAGGCTGGGGAAAGACTGATGAATAATCACAGGTATAATTTGTTTGGACTTCATGTACAGCCTATTGTATAGACCTGATGTTGAAGGATATGGGAAGTATTAAATATAGTAAAAGACATTGTAGAAAAGGCAAAATAATTAATTACCTTTGTTTACAACCATGGATATACCCTGCGGTTATTGAGGACCAAAGGTGGGGGGGATTTAGTGAGGCCAGGTTTGACACGCTTTGCTAGAAATTCTATGGTTCTAAAGAGCTTTGAGACACAGAAGGTTGGCTTAAATTCATGTTTGCTTCAGAGGAATGGTTTGATTGGCTTCAGGCTTCTTCTCTTTGTGGTCGGTTAGCTCAGTCAACCATTTCAAATGACTTATTCTGGGAGAATCTGAAGAAGGTTGTATTGATATTTGAACCAGTAGTAAAGTCCTCAGAATGGTTGACTCACAGAGAAAACCGACCTTACCACATTTATGGGTAGCAATGGAACTGTGAAAGCCCAACTCTTAGATGTGTACAGAAAGGGTACTTCAAAGTTTATTAAAATCCTTTTGCTGGGAGAAGCAATTCTCGCATCCACTACATAAGTTTGGTCAAGATTTATTTATTTGACATAAATTTAATTCGAATATGACTCAGATTTAGTTTCTAAAATTGTTAATTTCCTTGTTTTTAGCATATTATCTCAATCCTAAGTACCAATACAAAGACAATCTTGGGATGAGACAAGATTTAATAGTAGCAGTTCAGGATGTGATGTCAAAACTTTACTTTGTTTCACGTGTCCAATCCATTGCAAATCAAGAGGTGAGTGTTTACTTTACCTTATGGTCATATGCAATTGTGTTAACAAGTAACAACATAATACTAATACTTAACATGCAATGGATTATATCAAAATCATTCAGAGATGCAACTATGATAAAGATGAACATATCAAGAGGATGCATATATTATGCAATCAGAGAACCTTTATCTGCGGCAGCAATGGTTTCAGGCTCGAGGATTAGATGCGGCACGAAACTCCTCATTGATTTGAGTGGACTTCCTTATTATGTATTTGATAATTTAAGAATGTTTTGGAATTTTGTAATAACAATATAAGTTATATAACATTAGTTTGTTACTTTGTTTCTGATTTAATACCATTTGTACTCATTGCGTACATTAGCATACTATGATGTAAACATAAAATTACCATTTGGGTTTTTTTTTTTTTTTTTTTTTTTGTGCAAATCATTCAATGGGTATGTTAAGAAGGTTAAAAATGCATCACACAAAAAATTGATTGGGCTAAAATTTGTTTTTTTTTTGGGGCTACTAAAACTGAGTTTCGAAACTTGTTAGAAAATTTCCTGTGTAAATGGCCGAAATTTCAGTTTTTGGCCTGGCTGAAACTGAAATTATAATCTTTGGTGACGCCCCATTTCAGACCGTACTAGATCTGTGAAGGGTATTGCCCAACGGCGATGTTAGCTCACCCAGGATCACTGAAAGCAATGAACGCCATACTAACCACCTCTAACCATAACACAAAATATCACCACGATCAGATTAAAAGAGGAAATAATACAGCGGAAGACTTTTAACATATAAAAAACATAAAGTATTGATGCCATCTAATTGTAAATTAAAATATAACAGTGTTATTCTTTACATCATTGTACTTAGAACAATCATTCTTTATACCAAATAACGATATACAAGTATACCGCCAAAAGTAAAGAAAACCAAAAAAGGTAAAAGTAACCCAGAACGGCTACCACCAGACTCGCCCACCTAGACACCGTAGACGCAAGCATCGCACTAACACATTTCATTGTGGTATTCCTCTAGAGGTACCTCAACCTCAAATACTCGTAACCACAACAGAGGGAGCATCCAAGAAATCTGCCAAGGTGGCGTCACTTGCAAAAACATCTAAAAAGTACACAGTCGACTGGAATGAGCAACAACCTCGGTGAGAGAATCAAGTAAGCAATCGTATAAAAGGCATGAGATAAATTTAGTTAAGTTTGGTTTATGATCTACTAAGGCCGTTTCGGCACTCACCACACTCGGTTTGGTGTTGTCCTCATGCCTGGGTAGAGCACAGGTCTACTAGTTGATTTAAGATCTGGGTGATTCACCCCATTTAACTAGTGCCGAAATCTGTCAGAAATCCGAAATGACCACACAACACAAGCCGCCATACCTCTGGAGGCTCCGCTTTGCCGCAGATCCAACTCTGGTTTCTAGGAGAAAGCCTACCCTTGCTCCATCCTGTTTGATTCTGATTGTGGGGTTAGGAATTGACTGTTGGAAGAGGCTTTCCCATGGGCTGGGAGTGTAGCAGCCTCTTCACTCTCCTTCAGCCGATTCAGATACCGAATAGTATCTCTTGGAGAAAGAGGTGCAGAAGCTCCCCCTTTGACTCAGGGGGGGGCATTCCGCCACTTCGACTGATGCAGACGAAAACCTTCGTCGTGAAAGAGCTAATGAATGGGAAGCCTCGGGTCAAACCACGTTCTTTGTTGCCTGTATTGCTTTCTAGAGCAGAGTTGTCACAACATATTCTAGGCACAGATCATTGGTATTGGATGTATCGTTAGGTTGTGTCGAGTCAAATCTGCTATGCTTTTTTCCGTTGCAGAAAAGAGATACCTTCCCCCTGCTTTCAAAAATGATGAATATGAAGTCCGGAAGGTTGCAGGTACTATGGATCCTTTGAGTCCCAATCGGGTTGCCTTCCAGGGGCTCGCCGGTGTTGCCTGTAGGTCATAATTTGCCTCAAGATGGCCGTATCCTGTCCCCTTGCCAGTGGGGAATCTGATCCCGGGTCGTTGCTATACTGCGTTTGGCCTATCTTCTAGGCATCTTTGGAAGACAGGGAGTGTGACAACGTACACGCTTCCCTTTACTCCAACTGGCCTTCTCATTAGTTGCAGGGTTTGGTGGCCCAAAATTCACTTGGCTTCGCCAAAAGGCCTCATCTCATTAAGCCTGGCTCGTCCCTCTCGCAGTAGGCGTGGTTCCAAACCTCGCCTCGCTCTTGTGACATGCTATGTTTCCCCTCTCCTTTCCCAAGTCAAGGGTCTGAAAGAGGCATTGAAACACACAAACTTTGGACCAACACAACAATCTTTACTCGCCGGGGCTGAAAAGACATTCGTGCCAAGCCAGAAACAACCCATGCAAAAGAAACTGAATCATTCCATATCGCTGACATTATGACAGCTTGCACATTGAGAGGGAAGCAATCAGTTGTAGAAGACAAATCATAACTAAATAAACAACATGTCTTCCGAAGATGTGAAAGCGGTTCAAATGATCAAAAGTCCCGTCCATAGGGATGCGAGACAATACTTCCATACACCAATCATGGGCAGGTCCTGTTTAAGGGCATTAGGTATCGCAAATACACGAACCTTACCCTGCTCCTTCCTCCTTAAAACCGAATCTCCCTACAGGGTATGTTGGTTGAAGCTCATCATCACTAGATCCTCCACTGCATCGCTTAAGAATGTCCATACATGTGCCATAAGCAAATGGTTGGAGACCACTTAAAGCGGCTGCAGCCCGAAAATATATAGCATCCACTGAAGCAACATGTTGATATATACTCCAGGGAAATGATCCAAATTCAGGAGAGTTAACCGGGGTTGTCAACTCTAGGAAAATAGAAGTAACAAAAGAGCAGTACAATGTATTGAGAAGCCCAATCTTGGAATTTCGTGTGTAGGGGTAAAATTTGGAGATCTACGAAGGAACGCCAAAAGCGAAGGCAGCTCTCTGGATACCTACCAACGCTGGGGTGTGAAAGCATGGGGAACGAACAGGATTAGATAGCCTGGTGGTCCATGCCGTCAATGGTGAGTTTTCGCTCTTGGTCTACCCAGATCAGGGGCCTAGCTAACGCGTGAAACACTCCGCCTGGGGAGTACGGTCGCAAGACTGAAACTTGAAGGAATTGACGGGGGCATGCACAAGCGGTGGAGCATGTGGTTTAATTCGATACAATGCGCAAAACCTTACCAGCCCTTGGCATATGAACAACGAAACCTGTCCTTAACGGGATGGTACTGACTTTCATACAGGTGTTACATGGCTGTTGTCAGCTTGTGTCGTGAGATGTTTGGTCAAGTCCTATAATGAACGAAACCCTCGTTTTGTGTTGCTGAGACATGCGCCTAAGGAGTGGAGCGGCAATTGAAGTGAGCCGAGGAGCCGAGTGACGTGCCAACGCTACTAATTAAATGCCAGCACGTAGCTGTGCTGTCAGTAAGAAGGGAGCTGGTGCCTTTCGAAGCACTTTGATGTGTGAACCGCAAGAACGAACCCACAGTTCGGGTACTACTGGAACCTGCACCCTAAAGTGATACACTACTCGGACACTACGTCGCCAAGTGTGCACACCCCCAATTTCATAGGCTCCCTCCTGGCTGCTGGGTCCCCAACCCACTACCCCATCCTCCTACATAGTATGTCGGTACAAAGGGGAATGAGCCTATGCCAATTTGTAAACCCCTACTGGCAAGGGTCACTGTCATTTGGGCCTATGTATTCTACTAGCCATGGTAACCTACATGTCATCCATTTAATGTGGAGTGTACCCTTGCTTAAAACTTCTGATCCTTGTCTGTCAGGCATCGTACATTCACTAGGGTATCATCTTCTCTGGCCTACCACGTACCAGTTTGTTGATTATTGTGCTCCATTTAAGCCACGAGTACAATCACAACATCTATACAATATTTAAATAATAAAATATGCAAATATGCCTGCTCAAGCAAAAACAAATATATTGGATGACATGTGAGATGCACAATAACTGGTTATTAAACATTGAAGTCAATGCAACATAGACATGCACAAGTAAGAACACAAAAAAGGAAATCGGGCCCTGATCCACTCATCGATTGGTGATTTTACTGAAAAGTGTGAAGGCTGTCAAAGACCTTCCTTGAAGTCCCCTGCTGATTTTCTTAAGTGTTTGAAATTGAATTAGTATTTAATTCGTATTAAATACCATTGATTGTTACTTTGGTCTGAAAGACCCCTACACGGGTCCCAATGCGGGCTAGGAACTCGATGGTTGGTTCCAAAACCTGTCTTAGACTCAAAACAATATTTTATATCCCAATAGGTGGATGAGACCCGGTGGGAGGTGCCACCGGTCACAAAATCATGTCTCTAGGCTCACCCGGTGGGATGATCCGCCGGTTTTCCCACCTCTTGAAGTCAGAAAATTCCTGTATGTCTTGGGTCTAAACCAGTGGGAGATGCCACTAGTTTACACCCATCGCCTGGGCTTACAAGGCATCCGGTAGGACTTTGCCATTGGGCCAACCCTCCGAACAAGCCAATGTTCAACTGTGGGATGGTGCCACCGGTTGGACCCACCGGTTCAGCCCTAATGCGGGTTTGAAGCAATTTTAATGGCTTTTGAGTTGGGGCTTTCTTGCCCAAGGCCAACACAAACATAACCAGTGATGGGGATTCCACCTAGGGTCATTCTAAGGCCTATTGGGATCATTTAAAAGGATTTACAAAATCCTAATGAGGGGGGAAACAAGGAACCCTAGGGTTGGGTGCCTTGGTTCTACAGTCATGGTTTCTACCCTTTGGTTCATCTTGAGAGAGTATACTCAAGGGATGGGAATGAGCTCCCTCAATCTCATTCATGGCTCCAATACAAGTAGGAATCAATTTATTGCCATGAATGAGTGTTCCATGGTGGTTGGGGTTTTAATGAAGAGAAAGCAATCACAATAAATGTGGCAAGGTTCTCCTCGGAACAAAGTTGTCTCGGGTTTTGACCACTGAAACCTGGGATTTTTCCGGAACACCTTGAAACCTTGGTTTCAGGGCCCATAATTGTTTTTTTTCATCTGATTTTTTGTGTAGTCTATTTGACCTTTTTACACTTTTCTTCCCGCATTAGTTTGAAATAAAAACATCCAAAATGATATGTGGTGTGGACCCAAGTTTGCTAGTGTGCGCTGAAGGCTGAATGCTATTGTACGCTAGCAAACTAAGCCAATTTGCCCTAATTATTAAGCATTAATATTATCTAACTGTAATATAGGTATTGAACATGAAATTATGTAATGAAAATACTAAAACATCCATTTAGTACATTTAAGTCTCACCAATCAATTCCTTATTGAGTTTTGTTGGTGCATCTAATCCATGAGTAGCTTACCACTGATGATGGCGATAACGGTCCTTTGACTACAGCACATGTGTCCCACGACATAGCTTGGATCCACTTCCTCTGATAGTCAGCGACAACCCACATATATACAATATCATCAGCATAATGTAGGTATCCTAGTCAAGGACAAGGCTGATCGATTGAGCTAGTGGGTGGAGCAGGAGTAAGCATAAACATATGAGGAGGAAATGAGAAGATGGAGTCGACAAATGATGACCCAACACTTGAGTTACCTCTATGCTAACTGCCAGGGTATGAAGTAGAAGAGCCTTCATACCCATCTCCATACCCACCTCCTTACTCACCAGTGCCACTAGCATACTCTCCATATCCATTATGTGTTGTTGAACCGATACTCTTGACACCACTGTTTTCAGGAAGTACTGGACTAGGGCTTCGTGTGATGATATCTGGTGCATGCCAATGCCTAATACCTCTACTTTGAGAACTCTCCTCTAAATGCATACGTTCCATGGTGCTAGACATGCTCGATATATCCGTAGGATCCGTCTCTACCTCTTCCTCGGGTTTGAACCGTTGGCGTGATCCTCGATTGTAGCCTATACTAGCACTAGGCTGTGATGCGTGGTCGATATCTTGCGTGGCATGATCAAACTGAGACTTCCCTGTGAATCTGACGGAATCTGGCAATGGCTCTTTTACTGGCTCTGGCTCTGGCTCCTCAAACCGATCTGGCTACTAGCATAAGGATGCATATCTATCACCACCACCACCACCACCACCATCATCATCACTACCACCCTGAGTGGCTGAGTGGCGGAAGGTGAATCTCCTGTGGATCGCGACCCATCACTTGAACTATGATCGTCATCATCTTGAAACGGACGTTCGGGCTGTATGTGGACTCTATCCTCTGGAGCCATAAACTCATCCATATTAGCTTGCAACTCACCAACAACCATAGAGTTTGCCCAACCCCTAGGCTCATCCTGTCACACCCCAATTCCGGCTGAACCAAAAGTGTGAGTGAACCGTCTCCAAACCACGGCTCACACCAGGATCTCAATAGACCGTGTCAACAAACCATTCCAAACAAACTAACCATAATCAGAGAAATATACATAGCAGCGGAATCTAATAATAAATTAATTGAGTTTCTAATTGTAAATAAATAATTATTCCAATTATGCCATCATCTACAATCATAAATATTAATTTAATACATCATCTATACCCAATTGAAAGAATAAATAAATAACCCTAAAGGAACACACAGTAAGAGCACTCGCATGAGGCATCATGCTCGTCCTCCGTTGTCTGTGAATTTATAGCAGCCACTCTCTCATAAGATAGAGTAGCCATGAAGTCCTCAACAGTGTAACCTGTATCAACATTTGAAAAAGAGTATATATATACGGGGTGAGCTCACAACTTAGCTCAGTAAAGCACAAGACCAATGCAACATACAAAATGCATGAGATAACATTACAATTGGGTTAGGTATAACTTGCAAAGTGCTATGGTAAGGTTTGGTGGCCACCGCACCTCCATGCACGAGAGTGTGAGCACACCCAACAGTCAGGCTCCTATCCACACTACTGTTGTTGTCCCACATCACTCACTCCAGTATAGAGATAGAGCTAGAGTCTGGAAGGCGGACAGAGCCACCATCCCACGTCCTCCCCTGATACCCTACACTGCACCAACACCTAAACCCCTGTTGGCAAGGGCTTGCAAGTGGGTTCCGTTTCTAACCAGTCCTATATGTCATCACAGTATCTATGGTCCTACCCCAGCACAGTTCTCTACGACATAAAGATAGAGCTCTAGTCTGGTGGGCAGGCGGAGCCACAATCCCACGTCCTCCCCCTGATACCCTATTCGCACCAAGCTCGCTAAGGTAGACGGCGATACAAAAATGTGTCAGTGTGAGGATATATCCAGGGCTCCACTCCCCTTCACATTCCTAACACTAACGAAAACATTCACATGCCTAAACAAACATCCCTAGCATACGAATATGCATGAACAGATAATAAAATTTAAATAGCAAGATGACATGTGGAATGCACAGACAACAATCAATAGATACAGATACAAAAACAACGATTTACTATCCATTATTAGTTAATTAGGGTTTGGGGTTTTGTCCCTTACCTGACGCGTGATTGCAAATCCGCTCTGAGTCACAGAGTCTATTCACGCTATCTACAAGTCCTAAATGATCATATTTATAGATTATAATTAAATTATTAGGGTTACAGTTGATCAGAACCAAGTCTGGCCAACAACCAGGCTTCAGAACGCATACCGGTCGCGGTACCGGTCTCACTACTACCGGTTTCACTACTGTAGTGAGAAGTGAGACCAGTATGTGCTTGCGGTATATACCATAAGACCATACTGCAGACTCTTTGTCCAGCCGGTATGTATTTGTGGTATATACTGCAGGACCATACCGCAGGACTTGAGTCCAGACGGTATGCCTTGCGGTTTGTACCTCAGGACCATGCCGCAGGACTAGAGTTCGACCGGTATGCCCTGCGGTATACCGCAGGACCTTTTTGTCCAGCCGGTATGGGTCTGAGAGTCCGTTCTCGGACCTCCTTCTTCCATTGGTCCTCGGCTTTGTTTCAGGGTCCCTCCTATACCATTCTAAGGTACGGTTACCTATTAAATTTCGACTATTTATCGTTTAACATCGTGGAACGATGTTTCCATTTTTCTCAGAATGAATCTCGATGAAACTAGGGTTTTATAGTTCTAGGGTTTTGGATCAATACGTCGTTTCACGGCTTTGATCCGTAACCCAAGCATTATTATAGAGGTAGAGCACTTACCGGTGGTTGTCGAATAACGGTGCTCTCCTCCAACGTAGCATTCCTTCTCGAACAGCCTCCTTCCTCCTTGCTCCTTCCTAGATCTCTTCCAGACGGCTCTAGGGTTTGAGAGTGTTTGGAAATGATCTAAAGAGAAGGAATGATGCATATATATAGTGGGAGACCATTCTAGGAAGGTATCTTATGTCTAAATGGTTTCCTAAACTCGGATTCGGAGTGTGGGACCCGCTGGAGTCCGTCTCCACTCGCTAATACATATCGGTTGCACATACCGGTCTCACTCTGCAGAGTGAGCAGAGTGAGACCGGTACTGAGACCGGTATGTAAAAATTGAGTTTTTGAGTATCGTTTCTCATACCTGGACGTCGTGGTTTGTCACCTGGCCTCGTCGGTTCGGTTATGATTGAGAGACCTGTCACGACGTAAACCATAAGTTAGACTGGGTTTTCGGAGTACGGTTCTTACACATCCATTATAGGCTAACCACGATCCCTAACCCACTCACAAAGAGGATCGTCATCCTCTTCGTCCAACTGAAAGATCTCACTCAACTCAATGGGGGTGGTATCTCGTTCCATGCCTAAAAGTATGTGCTCCTCTCTCAGTCTCATATTGTAGTGCACATACACCAAGTCATCAAGCCTCTTTGCACCCAACTAGTTTCGTCCCTTTGTGTATGAGTGAGAATTTGCTCCAGTTCTGTTCACATCCAATGACAGAGCATGTCTGGGATAACACCTTCATTGCTATTTTATGAAGGTTGGGTGTATTCGACCCACCATTCAGCTGCAAAATAGCATAGAACAAAAATGTTAGATGATGACAATTATACTACTTGCTTAAACATTAATGGAGAGGTCAAGGTAATTATACATATAAGGCGCAGTGGATGTCCGATCAGATAATGCCGCTATTCGGCCAAAACTCCTAGTGCCATACCTGAAGCTTTTGAGTTGGATCAACATTGATGGGTAATTGTATTAGCAACAATACCTTATTTATAAATTATAATGACAAAGGTCCGTCAATAGCAAACAAAATAAAGTAAAAGTCTTACTTCTTGATTTGCAATGTACTGCAACCTCGAGTTTGGCTTAAGCTTTGCAACCACTCTTGCATTGCATCTTTCAAATCTTGATGCATTCCCAAATTGTTTTTGTAGTAATACTTGAGATTCAAATAAAATACTGAAAATTGAAAAGTAATATGAATCAGTGAATGCAAGCTCAATTAATTATAATTAATTGAGAAACTCATCCGCATCAAGTAAAGACTCACCAGCCTTGTGTAGTGGGTGCTTCAACTGTCTCTCCCAACAATATTTGATTATAGAAATAAATTTGAAGGTCCCATGTCTGTATGTTTCCTTCACTTGGATCTTCATCAAATGGATTGCAGCGCACAAGTGTGGCAATGTGGCCTTCTTCTGTTTGTCGACTATTCTTAGCACTTTGACGATGAAATCTAATATCAAGACAACTTTCTTTCCATCATCCCAGAAATTATCACTAGAAATGGTTGCCTGTGCTGCCCTACCACCACGAGAATTAGACTGAAGCCACTCAAACCACTCTTTTAAAGTAAACATGGACCTTAGTCCAGACTTCTTCATTTCAAAATTCTTCAAAGCAATGTAGTTCGTAGCAAAACGTGTTAACCCTGGCCTCACCAAGTCTCCACTACACTTGCTTTTCAACATTTGCAATGCATTTCCATGGTTGTACACAAATGTCGTTACTTGCCTTGTACTACCCACAACCTCTTTCACAAGTTTTATATATTTTTTTGGGTAAGTACTTTCACAAGTTTTATATTGCCATGTCCTTCAACAACAAATCAATACAATAGACAGCACAGGGTCTCCAAAAAAGCCAGTATTTTGATTGTTCATTAGTCTTTCTCCAGTTTTCTTGAAGTTACTATCATCGTCAGTAACCACTTGTACTACATTCTCTATCCCTACTTTTTTTTACCACTTGCTTTAACAAACCATAAATATACTTAGCATCGTTGCTTCGATGCATCAACAGACTTCGCCCATCACAATTCACCATGAAGTTGATAAGGGATTGTCTGATGGATCCAGTCCACCCATCACACATCACAGTGACCAAATATGCTTCCCAATGTGGTTTTAAACCATTCACATATTCTTGAATGTCCTTATGTTTAGGTAAGTAGGCATTGTACATCTCCCAAGATATGGGCCCTTTTATTCTTGAACTTGCCCTAGCTATCTCATCCAACATACTCTGATAATACGGCTCTGTAGTGGCATTTGCTGGTATGCTATTGTTGAATATCCACTTAGTGACAACATTTCCCATCTTGGTTTTCACATCACCCCAAAAATGTTTTTATTTATTTATTTATTTATTTATTTTTTTTGGTGTGCGGTCCTGTTTGGGAAATAGAGAAGGGTCCCTCTGAAGGACCTCAATAGTTGGGTCATGGAGTGGTGGTGCTGCTGGTGCTGAGTCCCTCACACTCTGAGTCCTCCTAACATTCCCACATCTGATCCTCGTCATCCTCCCCTATGGCTCTACATCTAAGTTTGCTGGTGCTTGTCTAGATGACCCAACTCCTCTAACCATTTGCAACATCCTATCTCACTCTTTGTCATATGCCATTCTGCTAGTTCTCTTGGCTCTCTTCATCTGTAAAGCCTCTGTCTTTGTCATATCTGGGTCATCTAAATTTGGCTCTTCACTATCATAATCTTCATCCCCTAACTCTAGCATGCTCTTAGGGCATGCATCTTCAAATCCATTCCTTGTTGCCTTTTTTTATTTCTTTTATATGTGTCACTTTCCATCGTAGTTGCGAAGGTCTTCTTCACTTCGCTTGGTACGTTGGGACAGCTGGTCACATCTTTGTTACCACCAACAAGATGCCACTGCAATCTAGTGGCACCACTTCTCTTGATCTTCTTGGCACAGTAATTACATTGTGACTGCTTCGTATTGGCAATCGGTGGTATTTGTGCCTCCAAGCAATGTCACCATTTTGTGCATCGGCCATTTCACACTAGTTGTTATATTGTTGGAACAAAAAGACAGATTACTACAATGGAAACACCAAATACTAGTTCTCTGAATGCAACATATCCTATTCCAAAATTTCCCCCATTCCTTACATTTTTCCCATAAGTAATTTTTTTTAATTTTTTAATAATTAATATACTCTAAAATCAACAAAAATTAATTAATTAACATCACTTTATTACTCAATATTGGTTGAAAACAAGTTTGCAACACATTTACAGTTTTTCATGATTTTTTAAGTGAAAACAGCGACCTTTTATCATTTATTTATAGTCACTTTCAATTTAATTACTTATTTTTAAAATATCCAAAGATTTGAAATAAAAAATAAAAACAGAGATTTTTTTTTTTTACTCCATCTAACATTGTAGATTGGCCTCTTAAGTCTAACATATATTTATTTGAGGTTCATACAACACATGTAACTCATTTTATTTTTTTTCAAAAAATAGTTGTAGGAAAATCATTTTTTTCAAATAGAAATTCCAATAAAAATATTATCAATCAAAAAATTATCCAATGCAATAGATCAGAGATCGGGCCATTCTAATGAACATATAAAAATTTTAAACCCAACCATGATGTTTGCATTCACATTCTACAAAAAAAATAACTTTTGGAGAGAAAGGTTTACCTAGGAGAAAGAGAAAATGGGTGAGAATGCTTTGTTGTTGAAGAGTCACAAAATCCATCTCTAGATACAAGAAATAAGGTTTTGAAAGCAAAACCTTGAAAAATTAGAGCTCCTATCTTGCTCTAGGTCGAAACTTGTCGAAAATGACAGGTTTCGATTGAGACACAGCCTTTTATTAGGCTGGGTGGACCGAAATTATACCGAAACCGAAACCTGATACTTTAAAGGTTCGACCTATGGAGTTGTTTTGATCAGGGTTGAAACCGAGTTGTGCCGGTCGAAACCGGAGCTCAACCAGTGGGACTCCAACCGGTGATGCTGCCGCCTGTTGCATCCGTCGGTTGAGGGCAAAATACATGTTCTGGGTCAGAATTTGATATCCAAACTCATGGGCAAACTAGGGTCCGAACTATGCCTGCTTACGTTGGTTTCATCTCACTTTTATGATCAAGGTAAGGATAATGTCTTCTTACCTAGATGTAGTCCGCATCTCTCGGTTTCGGCTCGGATTCTAGTGCCGACAAGAAGGGAAGACCTGCTACAGGCAAAAATCCAAATCAATGGGGTATTTTTGGGTGCGGGTGTTACAACTACTGCAACTAATTTCTGGTCCCATTCTACTGCTGCTGCCTGCTCTCTGCGATACATCTCTGATCTGCCCAGATCAGATTTATTACACTACTGCTGCTACAATCAGATCTGATATCAAGTTAGATTTGACTGCTACTGAGTTACTGCTATTGAGTTGCTGTTGCTGTCCAGATCAGATCAACCCTAAACTGCTGCTACTGCAATCAGACTTGAAATCAGATCAGATTTGACTGGTACTGAGTTACTGCTATTGAGTTGCTGCTGCTGTCCAGATCAGATCAACCCTACACTGTTGCTACTGCAACCAGATCTGAAATCAGATCACATCTGACTGCTACTAATTTGCTGCTATTGGGTTGCTGCTGCTGCTGCTGTTCAGATATAAAAAGAGATGGTTTCCACCTTTGGCATTGCCATTGCCATCATCAAAGAACACATCTATTAAGGGTTCAATTTCTGGGACCACCTTCGGCATTGCCATAATCAGCACCCAGGAAACCAAAGCCAGAGACAAAAAGAGATTAGCAGTCCCTTTCAGTTACATAAACGTATATCTCGAACCCTCTTAGTAATCCCAACCAATGTCATTTCTGATGAAGGTGGGGCTTGTAGTCTAAGTATAATTCGTTTGATGCAAAGCTCTGCACAAGATAGTCCACTACAACGTTCATGTCCCTGTAACAATTTGTGATGTGCCATGGGACAGATTGCGAGGTCATCTTTATAATCGAGCCATTCCTGCATGAACTTCCATGGAATACTCTGATTCAAAACACATCCATTGAACAAGGCCATAAATTCAGCTGTGTAATTAGTTTGAACACCTAGGTGAGAGGTGAAGCTTCCTTGTGGAATACCTTCGTGGTCCCTAAGAATGCCACTGGTCCCTGCGTGCCCTGGGTTGCCAAGTGAGCACCCATAGCTATTGAGCTTTAAAGTCCCCATATCAGGTTTAACCCAATTTACCCGTGAAATATTCGTTGGCGTTGGTTGGACACTTCTCAAGCTCATGAGTTTGGAAAGCAGAAGATCTGCTGTTGTTTTAACTGTGACTGGCATATGCGAGACTGCATCTCTTAGATTCCTCTTAATGGCTTCCCTAACCCACAGAGATCGACAACCTTGCCCTTCAAATTGCTTGTTTCTCTCATACCAAATATGCTTAGGAACTAGCATGAAATCCGCTAGCAAATAGATTTGATAGTGACAATAGTTGCTTTAGACCTCCACCATAATAGTAAATCAAGAATAGAGTCTCTACCTGGCCATTGTAAACTGAAGAGATTGAAGAAAGATTGCCACAATTTCCTTAAAAAAGGGCATTCCAAGAGAAAATGGTTGAAGCTATTCGATGCATGATGGCACAGGTTGCATCTAGAGGCTTAAGGGATCCCTCTTTGACAATTTTATTATCAAAAGGGAGCCTTTGATAGATCATTCACCACCCAAAGGTAGACTGACGAGGTTGTAAATTTCTTGCCCATATAAACATACACTGTGCAGCCTTAGACGAACTCAACCGCAGGCCTCCTCACGCGGACTTTCCTGTGAAGTTCCCTCTTGTAGTCAACTGCCACACTTCAGCATCAAATGATTGTTGAGATGGTAATTTGAAACCTTTGATCTCAAAGAAAATGAGCTGGAACTGAGGTGATAAAACTTATGGCAATATGCAATTGTCATTCCCAATAAACTGAGTCAAATGATTGGAAATTGTGGAAAAATTGGGAGTCCAGGCCAGTTCTTTAAGCAATAGTTTGATTACCTAACCATTGGTCCGTCCAGAACTTTATTGAAGAGCTATTACCAACAATCCACTGTTCGTTTGCAGCAACAAAAATCCTAGTTCTCTTTATACTAGACCCTAGAGACGAGGCATGGGTGGTGCAATTCAGAGATCCATCAGGTAACATATATTTTGCACGCATATAGATCCGAAAGCTTGAAGATCCGATTTAACAGACCAACAGAGTTTGCATAGCAGAGCCTGATTAACATTCTGCAACCTTCGAATACCCAGGCCGCCTTCTGCCAATGGCTTACAGACATCAATCTATTAAACAGCATCACTCTTAGTGATTGCAGGATCACCGCTCCAAAGAAAATTCTGCATCTACTTCTCCATTAAGTCAATAAGCGAAGATGGCCACTGATAAATTGAAAATTTTTGAATCGGAATACCTGAAAGAACTGATCAACTAACTAAAAACTTCTCCATTAAGTCAACAAGGGAAGATGGCCACCAATAAATTGAAAAATTGTGAATCGGAATACCTGAAAGAACGGATCTAACTGAATCCTAGCAGCCATGGAGATCAGTTTTCCCTTGTATCCAGCCCGCCTAGCTTTGAACCTGTCAACTAGGGGGAGTAAAAATTCTCTCTTTAGACCCTTGAACACCTCAACGCCAGGTGCCGAGTTGGAAACAAACTTCCAGAGAAGCCTAGGACCTGCAGCAGCCTTGCCTTGGCTGCTGAATTTTCCCAAAAAAGACTTTACTTTTCTCAAGGTTGATCTTCTAACCCGAATACTGTCTATAATGCTGGAGGAAAACCTTCGAGTTTTGCACATAACGAATACCTGCATTCATGAAGACAAAGATGTCATCCGCAAAAAGTAAATGCGTTGGAACCATGGTATTCCTTGGATCTAGCAAAGCCTTTATATTGCCATCTTGTCTGAAAGCATGGAGGCCTCGGCAAAGCACTTCTTTGTCAATGGTAAAGAGGAGAGGGGCTAGTGGTTCACCCTGACGAGGCCTGCGTTCAACCCCAAAAAAACCCATAGGACTGCCATTAAGCAGAACTGATAGCTTGGCTGAAGAAAGAAGTTGAAGAATCCAACTCATCCAATAGCACACTAAAACCAAATTTTCTCAGAACAGCAAAATATTCCCACTCCAACGTGTCATAAACCTTCTGGATGTCAAGTTTAAGACCAAAACCTCTGCCATAAGCCTTTTTATGAAGAACATTTGTCAGCTCTGATACCAAACTGATGTTATTAAAATAGCTTTTCCCTCTTGGAAAGCTCCTTGTTCCTGGGAGATAACCTTAGGAAGCAACACTATAGGCCTGGTGGGCAACATTTTTGGGATAAGTTTGTAAAGAAAGTTACCAACACAAATGGGCGGATACTGGTCAAGTGAGATTGCACCTTCAACTTTTGGGATGAGAATGATGAGCATTCTACAATTAACAAAGGGTGAAACCATTTAACATTGGACCAATTTAAAAAATCCCGTTGTAGACCCTTAATAAGTACAACTTACAAATGACGACTGTTTGCCATTCAATTGGCATATTTTCTTAGTTTTTTTTTTTTTGGAATTTTGAATTATTTTCCAAATTTTTATAACTATAAAATTTAATTTTGGACAGAAAATTAAATTTAGACTCTGTGAAGTTGTAGATTGGCATATGGTGTCTAACATATAAAAACTGAACACCAACCAGCGTATATTAACATTATTTGTTTTCAAAAATAGTTTCAAGAAAATAAAATTCCCAAAAAAAAAAAAATTGATTCCATGAAGTCGTAGACCAGCCTACGGTGTCTAACATATAAAAAAATTCATCACTAACCAATATATATTTACCCTAGTTTTTGCACAAATTAGTTTCAAGGAAAATGGTTTAGCTTCAAATTCCAGAAATCTTATTAAATCCAGCAAACGATTCTAGCAAAGTAGTAAAAAAAATCTGGAATTTTGGAGTTCCCAACTCCCAAGGGCTTTCGGTTGAAATGTCTCGTCGAAATTTCGATTATACGCATGGTTTACTGTTTTGATGAAATTACCAAAATGTCTGAAATATTTTGGTCATTATGGTTGAAACCTATATGTCTTATGAAGTTGCATGATTTTTGTTTCGGTTAAGGTTGAAACCGAAACAAATTGTCGAAATTTTGAACCATGTCTTCAATACACTGCTTACAAAGATTTGTGTTTTGTTAGCGTAATAAAATTGTAACCGTACATTGCTTTGACTCGGTCAAAGTAGTTAGTGCTAGTTTCTAGGACTTGGACTCATATTAGTATATGGACTCATAATTAGTTTATTAGTGTGCTTTATTAGTTTCTTTTACCAATTAGGCTTGTTAGTTTCCTTTTCCTATTTTGAGTTTATTTTGTCTTTAGTTTGTGACTAGGACTTTGACTTGTAGAGTCCTAGTTTATATTTTATAGTTGTTTTATATTTTCTATAAATACAAGCTATAAAGAGAAGAGCAAAACATATCGATTCTCTTCATCTTCTCTTATTTTCTATTTTGTTATATGGTATCAGAGCAATTCCCTAGGTTGTTTTGAGAGTCATTTAAGGTTCTCTGTTAGGTGTTCAACCACTACTATTGCTGCTCTTGCTACTGTTACTGCTATTACTGCTATTGCTATTTTTACTTGGTTCACAGTGACCTATATTGTGCTGCTACTCCTATTTGGTTCACAGTGACCTATAATGTGCTGCTATTTCTATTTGGCTCACAGTGACCTATATTATGTTGCTACTATTACTTGGTTCATAGTGACCTATACTGTACTGCTACTACTACTACTGTCACTACTAGTGCTACTGCTACTGCTACTGCTACTGCTCGTACTACTACAACTGCTGCCACTGCTGCCACTGCTGCTACTGCTCCTACTACTACAATTGCTGCTTCCGCTGCTACATTTTTTAACCTCAAGCTCTCACATTCCCCCATGCTCCAGCTTGAGGGGGTGTTGGCGTAATAAAATTGTAACCATACGTTGCTTTGACTTAGTCAAAGTAGTTGGTACTAGTTTCTAGGACTTAGACTCCTATTAGTATATGGACTCCTAATTAGTTTATTAGTTTCCTTACCAATTAGGCTTGTTAGTTTCCTTTTCCTATTTTGAGTTTACTTTGTCTTTAGTTTGTGACTAGGACTCTGACTTGTAGAGTTTTAGATCTTAACTTATACTTGTTTTCTATTTTCTATAAATACAAGCTACAAGGGAAGGAGCAAAACATATCGATTCTCTCCATCTTCTCTTATTTTCTATTTTGTTACATGAAACATTACTGCATACTATATACCACGACAAAAATCATAGACGTCTTGCGTTAGCCTTGATCAAGTTTGAGATGTCTAGAACAATGAAATGAAACTTTTTGGTGTTGATTCTGGATCCTTATAATGGGCTTTGTACTGAAACGATCTATTTTGGAGTAAGGAATTCTTTTCAATTGTCATAATTTGTTTCTACAGGACACAACATTAGTGTTGGTAGTCAAGGATCTTCTTGTTGCAGCTTTGAATTCAAGGTGAGACACTGATTCTATTTCTTGTTTTATGTATTTTGTTTTGTAACAATATGACTTTGAATGAATGCCACCAGTTATTATGGCCAGACAGTGTAAATGATTACATAGCTTTCTCATTCTAATATGTTTATTTTATACTGACAATGTGATATCCTCATGGGACCATGTCATGCATTTGATTTTGAAGGGAAAAATCTACTTTTTATCTGTGCATACTTGTCATCCTTATTTCTCCTTCACTCCTGGAATCTTGACTGACACATGGGGAATTCTGGAATTAACCTCTTAAAGAATTAGAAGGCCTAATATACTGCGATGTGTGATTTGATCGAAATTATGATTTTACAAAATGAGAAACTGTCATCCCATTCAATCCGATTGGGAAGCACGGACTCTGACATGTCTCTTGGGAGGGTAACATGAAGCTCAAAATTATGGGTGTATTCAGAACTCCCAAATAAAAGCGAATTGATCTATGCCGAAACAACTGTATTTCTGCTCTGGAAATAAAGTTTGCCAAAATTGTGTTTTCAAAAGCTTTTTATGTCCAATTGCAATTTCGTTTTTTACAGGATGAGTTACTGGTAGACGGTGCCAGAATTTTTGATATGGATGCTTACAGCCCACTTCTGCTTCTTGCACGAAGGCTTCCTGGCATGGGTGGAATGCATGTGCTTACCAAGGTAATATTTTTGCTTAACCATAACAATATGCATCCTTAATTTGTTTCAACACTTTCAAATCTGGGCTCTCGCAGATTAGCTTGATTTATCCAGATGAAAGAGAAGATATTCACCTTCCACATAATACAAAAGCAGTTAGGGATCTACATGTTTCCCCTTGTTCTAGCAAACTTGCACTTTTGGCTTCCTTGGGGAAGAAATTATCAATTCTCAGGTGCTTCTACTGCTCTAATCAGAAAGGGTCTTCTGTTTGAATAATATTGTTTGTACGCATTTTATTAGAAGTATTTGATCTATTTGTTCTTTTGGTTTCAGCATGGAAAGGAACAACTTTGTCCTCACATATGATTTACCGGTAAAACTTTTGTCCTTTTCCTGTGATATATTTAGCTTAAAGGACCTCATTTTCCCATGTCCTCTTTAGAGTAAAGTGGCATCACTGGGAAACTAAGTTCTTCCAAGTTTTGAATGATGTATAAGTAATTGTTTATTTGTAATGATTTTCTGGTAATATTTCTTGCTCTATGTTACGAGCAAGGTTCAAGGTGCCGGTTTTGACCAGCCCCAAAACCAAGTTGT
Source organism: Protea cynaroides (assembly GCA_028583415.1). Lineage (NCBI taxonomy): Eukaryota > Viridiplantae > Streptophyta > Magnoliopsida > Proteales > Proteaceae > Protea > Protea cynaroides. Next base: position 26,686,875 of record CM053266.1, read on the forward strand.
CTCGAGTTTCGACCATGGGATTTTTCCCGAGACATCTCGAAACTTTGGTTTTGAAGCCCAAAAGTGTTTTTTTTTTTTATCTGATTTTTTTTGTGTAGCCTATTTTAACTATTTTACACCTATTTCCCACATTAGATAAAAAAAATCCAAAATGATAATATGTGGTGTGGACCCAAGTTTGATAGGGTACACTGAGACCTAAGATCGTGTCCAGAGTTAACTAGGCAATACTTATTTATGACTAACATAATTTAAGTAAATGTTTCATGTACTTCATATATTGTTCATAAATAAGCAAACACCCCCCATTTGAATCCAATAAAAATAGTCTAAAATTCAAATTCCAAAAAGATAATAAGTCAACTTTCTAGTTCAAGAACAAAAATTGGATTTTTGGGTGCGGGATCAATTTTCAACTTTCAAATGCTGGACTTTAACCAAAATCTAAAAATTCCATAATCTTATTATTGTAAAGCATCACTAAAAACCAATAGTGCTCTAAAATAATTTATTGCTTTGATGTCCAAAAAATTATTCACCCAGGACAACTTTAAACAACATTCGCATGCTTCAAACAAGGTTTGAATGGAGTGTAACTCCTTCATATAACTCAGATTCAAGCACTCTCAATTTTTTTGCAAAGCTAGCATAATCAGCTTTTCAACAAATCTGAAATTGCTTGAATCCGAGTTATAATGAACAAGTTATACTCTTGTCAAACCTTGTTTAGAGTACGCGAATGCTATTTAAAATCATTTGAATAGAAATAATTTTTTGGGCATTAAAAGCAAGAGATTATTTTGGCGTACTCTTGGTTTTAGTGATGCTTTACTATAATAAGATTAATAGAATTTTTAGATTTGGGAAAAGCCTAGCGTTTGGAAGTTGAAAATCTCCCCTGCACCCAAAAATCCGGTTTTGTTCATGAACTGGAGAGTTGACTTCTTATCCTTTTGGAATTTGAATTTTAGAATACTTTTATTGGATTCAAATGGGGGTGTGCGCTTATTTATGAATAATATCTTAAGTAAATTATATTAGTCATAAATAAGTACTGCCTAATAATTGTTGTTCCTGACTTTGGAATTGAAATTTGGTTGAGTTTGGGTAGAAACCCAGCCTTTGATCGAAACCTGGTACTTTTCAGTAGTGACCTAAGGTTTTGTCTTGACCCTAGTTGAAACCGAGTTGTGCAAAACCTGGTTTCGACCGGCACCTTGAACCATGGTTGTGGACACACTCACACACTACATGCATTAGTTTTCAACTGGACAACACTAAAAAGTTGACGAAGGCATATAAGTTATATATTTATATGGTAATTGTGTCTTTCTATAAGCAATCACTTAGGTGCAATTATAATTATTTTCCATCATCATGCCACTACATATGGCAATGTATTTTTCCCTGCTCCAAGCTTTCTCCTACGCAGTTCATTCATTTTTCCCTTTTCTAATACATACATGAAATGATCCCTGGTATGGACATTCATGTCCAACTTGTGTGAGAACAACTAGAATTGGTAGCATGGTTCAAAATCTCAATGAGATCTCAAGATTCTCGAACAGGTCGAGATGAGATCTCACACGAGACGAGATCTCACACGAGACGAGATCTCGAGATTCTCGACCAGTTCTCGACTGGTTTCAACATTTTCGACCAATTCTTGACATTGTTGAACAGTTCTCGACTGGTCTTGACATAATGTATGAATTATGATTATATGTCCTACTTGACTACTTTGGATTTTTTACTATGACATTTAACTAATTAAGTGTTATTACGTTTATTTTTCTCCTAAAATATAATTTTACTGCCTCATTTGGTCTTGATCTTCTACTAGTGTAACAGTATGTAGAATAACCAATATTATTTTAGGTTTACATCTGAACTCAGACCGACACTGCCAAACCTGGGTGTAAACCCTAACAACCATCATGTGTGATTTTTTTATTTATAATTTTATGGTTTAAATGTGTTTATATATGCTAAACTAGGGTTTTCCTGGAGTATCAGGCCTTAAAATGGTCATTTTAGGGCTGAAACACACTTTTTAAGCCTTTACAGCTTTTCTACAGTGTCTCACCGACGACCGAGATCTTGGAAATCTCAGTTTCTTAGAGAGTCGAGACACCCTCGAGACTCAAGATTTTGAACCTTGACTGAAAGTTCTAGACGTGACAGCGATGACCACTAATCAGTAAGTAGAACATCCAATTCCGGAACATCTACCAGCCAACTGGTTGTATGCTAGGAGAGGAAGAACAGTATGGAACCCATTATTTGGACACCCAATGAGATGGGACTGTTTTCTCTGCATGTTTTTAGTAGGTAATCAAGATGTTTGGGCTTCGTTAAGGTGGTATTCAACTGTTTTCAAGGGTGTGGAAAGTAGGGTTTGCTCAGTGCACTGCAAGTTTTTTTTTTTTTTTTCATTGCTAAGGTGCTGTGTTCCTTTTTGTTTTTAAAATGGATAGCCAGAACCTTTTGCTTTCTGTTACAAGTTATTAGTGAGGGGAAGAGCCATCGGGATTAGCTCCTGGTGTGAATCCCAATGGCACTAATAGGCTCCCCTTTTTCTTTTCTTTGGTTGTTATTACTTGTATACCCTTTTAGGGTTATTCTCTATATAGTTGAATGCAATAGGGTGTCTCAACACATTGGTTGTGATTTCCAAAGCTACAGCAGTCTCTCCTTCTCCTTTTCCTCTCTTCTCTGTTTTCTCTTATTCTTTCTCTCTATAATTTATTTGGTATCAAAGCAAGAACTTTAGACATTGTTACACACATCAGATCATGTTCGATACAACTATTTCCAAGTGCTCTTTTAATTTGATTGTTATTTGTTCAAATCAGAAGTTGCATCTATAAGAAAGAGGGGGTTTGTTCACCCTCTGTTTTCGATCAAACTACATGAAGACTGATTGATGGAGGTGGCTGGATCAATGAAAATTATTCCTATTGGCAGTTCTCTTTTGGTGGTGGTGTATAGGTCTATAGGATCAATTGCTGATGCTGATGCTTGAATCTTGATTGAGGATCGATATTATTTTTCTGGTTGCAGAATCGATATTTAATTTCTGGTTGCTGAATCAATTTCTGGTTGCAGAATCGATATTTTAATTTCTGGTTGCTGAATCCAATTTTGGTCGATATTATTTTCTGGTTGGTTGTAGAATCAATTGTTGACTCAATTTCCTATTTGGGTCAATAAGATCGACTTTTCTGATTCTGTGGAACTATTTTCTCTTACCGTTGCATTGATTTCTTTGTGGGGTTCTTTTTCTGGATTTGTCGATCTTCATTGGATCGACTTTGGAGGAGTATATTTGGCATCAATATTGCTGATTTGTTATCTAGAGGCTTGATTTGTGCTCTTTGTCTTATACTTACTTGGTTCAATGGCTGAAGCCAAGAATATGGTGACGGAAGTTGTATCTTCATCCTCTAGTTGGATCACAGAAAGAAACTAAAAGGAATAAAAAATTTCCTGTAATGGAGGAAAATTTTTTAGTTGGTTTTGACTTGTCGAGATCAACAGTCACTTAACAGAGACTAAGTCTAGTACAGATACTACATGGGACACTATTGATGTTCGGATTTTGGGACAGCTACTGAATTTTATGGACAATCAAATTGTTGATCTGGTTACACATTGGCACTGCAAAGGAATTATGGGAGTACTTAAATATTTTATATTCTGTCGATGATAGTTTGTCTCGTATTATGAGTTGTCACAGGTGTTTTATAAGGTAGATCAAAAGGGTCGTCTCCTCACTCAATACTTTGCTGATTTGAAACAGATGTATGAGGAGCTTAACAATTTACTTCCTATTAGTATGACTCTGTTCTCTTCCAAATTCTTGGTAGTGGCAAGGTGGCTTCTCTGGCAAATACATTTTCTCGTTTATTACGAGTTTCTCATGACAATTCTAGTGACACTGCTCCTGCAGATAGTTCAGCCCTAGTCTCCAACCAAACTGGTTGTGGTAGTGGTCGTGGTAGTACCCATGGTTATGGTAATGGTAGTGATGTTGGCCGAGGGCAACCTCCGGGTTCTTTAGCTTCATAAGACTGTTCGAGTACTGTTCATACCTACCATCATTGTGGCAAGCCTAGACATATCCAACGTTTTTGTTGGAAACTTCATGGCAAACCCCCTTAGCAGTAGTTTGCCAATTCTGCTGCCACCATCAGTTTTGACTTGCTAATCCCATTTAGACCATTTGAGGGTAAGATGGTTAAGATAACTGATGATGAGTATGCCCGCTTTAGTCAGTTTTAGACTTTACAGCCGACCTCGTTTTCTACTGCTACTTTTGTCCATACAATAATGTTATTGCATGTCTTTCATCCTCTCATCCCTGGATCATTGATTCTGGTGCTTTCGATCACATTCTGGTGTCTCAGATATATTTCTCTCTTTTTGCACCTCTAACTCCAATGTCACTTTGGCTAACGGATCTTCGGCCAAGGTCAATGGCATTGGGACTGTTAATCCCACTCCATCTGTCGTTATCTTTTGTTCTTCATTTACCCAATTTTCCTTTTGTTAGCAAACTTACAAGTGATTAAAATTGTTTCGTAGCCTTTCATCTTGATTCATGTGTTTGTAAGGATTTTACGATGAAGAAGACGTTTGGTAGGGGCCGTGTGAGAGGGGGGTTGTATCTACTTGAGGATTCTCCATCAGCTTCTCCACACATTACCTTTCAAGTGTGCTGTCTCCCCATCAAGTTCATTATCATGTGAGTCATTCGTCCTTACAGAGTTTGAAGAAACTTGATTATCGTTTTAGTTCTCTTTTTAGTTTAGAATATAAGTCGTGTTAGTTTGGGAAGCTCCATCGTGTGACTTATTCTTCTCAAGTCAATAAGAGGTTTGCGTACCATTTTGCTTTAGTCCATTATGATGTTTGGAGACCTTGTCCGATCAGCATCTAAGTTAGGTTTCAAGTATTTTGTAACTTTTGTTGATGATTTTTCAAGGTTTACTTGGCTTTATTTAATGAAAAAATTGTTCTGATTTATTCTCTCTCTCTCTCTCTCTTGTGCCTTTGTTCATGAAATTCTGACTCAGTTCCAAACTTCTATGCACATTTTTCGTAGTGACGATACCAAGAAATATTTCTCGGGCTTTTTTTCTCAGTTTATGGTTGCGCAAGGTATGGTTCATTAGTAATCTTGTCCCGACCATGGTTCAAAATCTCGGTAAGATCTCACCAAGATCTTGAAGTTCTCGAACAAGTCGAGACGAGATCTCATACGAGACTTGGTTTCGACCAGTTCTCGACATTTTCGATAAGTTCTTGACTAGCCTTGACAAAACGTATAAATTATGATTGTATGGTTTACTTCAATACTTTGGTTTTTTTTTATTATGACAATTAACTAATTAAGTGCTATTATGTTTATTCTTCTCCTAAAATATAATTTTATTGGATCATTTGGCCTTCTTTGATCTTCTCCTAGTGTAACATTATATAGAATAGTTAATATTACCCTAGGTTTACATCTGAACTTCAGACTGATATTGCCAAACATGGGTGTAAACCCAAAAAACCACCATGGGTGATTATTTTTTCAATTTTATTGTTTTAATCTGATTATGTATACTAAAAGAGTGATTCCCTGGAGTATCAGGACTTGAAATGATCATTTGAGCCCTGAGACACTTTTTAAGCCTTTGTTGCTTTTTTACGGTGTCTCGCTCGAGATCTCGGAAATCTCGGTTTCTCAGAGGGTTCAGACACCCTCAAACTGGAAATTTTGAACCTTCATTGGTAGAAGTGTCCACACTGCATAACTTGTGCTTCATATGATTCCTTTTCTTAGATAAGTATGTTGACAGCTTCATTCAATTTGTTAGAAGTTTATGCATTCCACATGTTCTCTCTCATTTACTGTTTGGCAATATGAGGCATTTAAGGTACAACATTTTGATTTTTGAAGGTTGACAGATTGTCAAAACCTTTGAAAGAATCAATTTATTGATTTTCTAGCAAATATAACAAAGTCAAACAATGTCAAAACATTCATCCTCCCCACTCAGATCCAGTTTTCATTCATTGCCCTGACATGAATGGGATCATAGTTCAAGATTTCGGTTTTTCCATGCATTTCGTTGGCTAGCGAAACTGAAATATATTGGCGAAATGCCTAGTGAGATTTGGTCAGTTTCGGCAGAAAATTTCAATCAACCATTTTGATAGTTAAATGGCCATATTTTGGACTGAAACTTCAGGGAAACCCTAATTAAGCATCCATAAACATGTATAAACCTTTAGGATGCAAAAAAAAAAAACTTACACAAAAATGGTAGTTTAGCTTTGGACCCTAGGTTGGTAATGCACGTCATACCCTGCTGTATACTTACTCTAATATTGCTTATTCTATACATGGTTAGTACTTGAACACAAAATTCAAATAAAACAACCAAAAGTATGCATTAGGAATGGGAAAACATAATATTGGATTATTATTGTAATAAAGTAAACCAAGAAGAAGAAGGAAAGGGAGAAGAGGAAGAAGAGGAGTTGGTTACAGTGGGAGAGATTAAAACTCCTTCTAACTGTACAAACCTTTATTTATAATAAATATCAAAGAGTCAAAATTACAATTATGCTTTTTCTAATACTAAGTGATAGCAACTTAACATAAACCCTAATCTAACAGAACAACTTAACATAAATCCTATTCTAACTACGATGACACTCTAAACTCTTTAGCACTCCCCTTAAAACAATCAGTAAATAAATACCAACCACTCCCAGACATGTAGCACACAAAGAATCACTCGAAATCCAGCCTCATGAAACAAAAAAAACCTCATGAAGAACAACCATCCAATCATAGCACCAAAGTAAACATAAACTGGCAGGCCACCATCACCAATAACATAGAGAAATCTTCATTAAAAAGAACCTAGATAACATTAGCGGCAGAGAGCACCAGCCGCAAAAGACCCAAAAAAATAACAGTCGGAAAAGATGAATATTTCATTGTTGCAGGCCAGAAACTTGAAATCTTTAACCGTAAAAACTCAGGCTAGAAATCCATAAGGTAAAGAAGAAATCTTTAACAAGAAAAACAATAAAAAGTCTTAACAAAAGAAGACAGATGATAATCTCCGCGAAGGAAGATAAACAAAAAATGAAAAAGAAATCTCTACTGAGGAAGACATTGACAATAATTTTCTCGAAGGAAGACATGTGCAACAAATAATAATATTCACAAAGAAGACAAATAAAAGGCAGCGGCAATATGTGACAAGCAACAGGAAAATAACAAATGACAGACAAATAACCTTTAATGCAATAATAAACAGCAGCAACCATCTCGAGCAAATAGGCTCCTCCCTCTCACGTGGGGCACTCCATGTGGACAAGTAACACAGGGGACAAGAACAAAGAGAACTGACAGTCCCAACATTATACCGTAGCAACAATCAGAATCAACACAGTATATCAAGGGAGCAGGTGCAGCAAATAAGACCCCAAATTGGAGCACCAATAATGCCAACAGGGACAAATATATGCACCAGCCATAGGATTTTGCAGCAGAAAAAAGCCAACAATGGACAAACCCACTAGTGAGAACAGACGAAGAATTAAAGAGCAGCGAAACAATGCCTTGGAAAAATAACCTCTAAATCCATAGAATCCAGAAATTTTGATCGAAAGTTGTGTTTCTTGAAAATTTCAGTGCCAAGAAGGTACAACACTGATTTATGTCTAATATCATTCGGGTAAATGATTTTATAATTATTTTCTCCATTTCCTTAAGATATTATTCATAAAGAAGCAAATACCTCCCATTTGAATTTAACGAAAATAGTCAAAAGTCAAATTCCAAAAGGATAAAAAGTCAATTAAATTTCCAAGGTGACTTTCAACTATCAAATGTTAGGGTTCTCAATTCTAAAATTTTTGAATTTTGTTAGAAGGGTATAGTTTCTACGCAGCCTGGATTGTGGTCCTTAGATTGTGAAGCTTTGATATCCACCCTTGGATCTAATCAAGGCATTATTCTTATACATTTTTCTTACCCAAACTACCCTTATGTTTTCTTCAAATTTTCTTTGATCTAATCAAGGCATTATTTTAATACATTTTTCTTACCAAAACTACCCTTATGTTTTCTTCGAATTTTCTTTCAAATTTCCATGTTCCCTCAAATTTTTAATCGCGTTTCAACCCTTTTAATCTGTCTTTAATGGCTTTCTTGATCACAGTTATGAGAGCTTCTGGCCTCCGCAACAAGTTGTTCAACTCAATCCTTCTATCGCTGTAGCATTGTCTGCTACTTGTTCCATGAACACAAAGCTTAGATGCGATTATGATGACGATGAATGCATCAACAGTAACAACTGAAGTAATGGAGACTGATTCTCACATAAAGGGATGAAAGAGAATATCAAGGAAACCACCCAAAAGGGAACCAAATAGGATATGGGATAAGGGAAGGGAAATGAAGAACCAAAGAACCAAAAGGGGGAGGAAAGAGAAGCCAAAGAGAAAGAGAGAAGAAAGAAATTGTCAAACGCAGCAAGGGAGAAGGGAACTCAAAGAGAGAGATTAGAGGGATACCGTGGGAGGGAGAGAGCCGAGAGCCTCTTCTTTTCTTTTTTTCTCAATAATATTTTTCATCATTCTATCCTAATTTCATTAACAAAAACTACCTTTTTAATAGGTTTACAATCCTAATCCTAATATAATTCTAAAACCCAATTAGAAACAGAGTCCTAAACTAACTCAAAGATTGAACTTGAAAGGGAGGGGAATGGGACCCACCATACTAGAAAATAATTAACAAATAAAATATAAAGTAGTCAGCCACGTTTAAAGGGGAAGGGGGCCCACAAGATAATTCCAATAATTAAAAAAGAAAAAGAAAAAAAAGAAATTAACTAAAACCGTGGCTACCTCCTTAATAGGAAATAAAACTCTAAAATAAGACTAAATCAAAAGAAATAAAAATTACAAAGATTTCTAAATTAAATCCTAAAAAGATTCCTATCCAACGGATCTTGGCCTGCATCATGAAGCTTGAGGAGTAATTGTACAATGAAGAAGGGCAGATAAGCTACCATTTGGCATGAAATTGTTGCCCCTTCCTTCCATACAACCTCATACAATGTACCCACGCTTCCTTCCCCCAACATCTTCGCTGATGCTCTCAATTAGACCCTCCAAAAAGAAGCTATAAATCCCACCATCGAAAAACACCAACGGATTAGGGAACTTTCTTTTGCCTTAGTTTTCCCCCCAAATTTTGTAATGAGCATTTTGAGATTTTCTGTTATTCATTTTAATTATTTCGGATGACTTTTTTTTTTGGGGGGTGGGGGTCGGGGGGGGGGCTGTAGAGCCCCCAAGGAGCACTGTGAATGATTAGAGCCTCCAGTTTAAAAAAAAAAAAAGGATTTTATGTATCTTTCGAACCTCTCTGGTTTAGGGTTTCTGAGTTATACCTCAGCCAATTCTCACTTCCGTAGGCCTTAGTTTTCTTGCCTTACTCTCTATACCGTGGAGTTCTGAATTTAAAGTAAATCCCAGGTTCCAATGGGAAAGGAGAGAGAGTTCATGACTTGCTTCAATAGGCCGAAGACTAAACGGATTCCTTTCTATTTTGTCTTAAACCAGTAGTTGGATCTATACACCTCTTTCGAGGAGCAAGAAAGGGATTTTTTTTTCCTCTTCTTCGTCTTCTCCCTCTCATCTTCAGTCATTACTTTGTAAACCCTCCAAGATGTCCTTATTTTCTGATTCGACAGCTTGTCGTCTTGGATTTATTGTAGAGAGAAATAAAACTTAAAGAAGTTTTGAAGTGCCATTATAGATCGAGGTAGGTAATTTGGAAGAAAATTCGAAGAAGACATAAGGGTAGTTTGGTAAGAAAAATGTATTAAATTAATGTTTGATTAGATCCAAGGGGGGTGGATATCAAAGCTTCATAATCTAAGGGCCACAATCCTGTTTGCGTGGAAACTACACCATCCATGCAGCTGGCCGGAGTTCTTTTACCCATCTTATTATGATAAAGCATCACTAGATACAGCATTTGCGTACACCAAAATAATTTTTTGTTTTGATGCCTAAACGTTTATTTTCATTCAATCTGATTTTAAACGGCATTTGGGTACACCAAATTAGGTTTGCCTAGAACATAACTCATTCAATATAAGTCAGATTTAAGCAATCTTGGACTTGTTTAAACACTAGTTCTATGCTCTACCTAATACCAAAGTCTCATGTAAAAAAATAAAATCATTTGACCAATAAAAATTTTTAGATAATAAAGGTATCGAACATGAGGAAGGAATATGTTGGGCTCAAATCTATTTTCCCAACTTAAGTTGTTCGCGAACAAAAAAAAATCAACTTTTTTTTCTTTGTGGAAAGTGCTCAGTGAGCACTTTTTCAACCGGGTTTGCTCTCTGGGAAAAATAATCCGGACTGGCATGCCAAACAATGTTCTACTCCCAATAGGCTCTCACCTCTCAAAGAGCAAGAAAACATGGAAAAGACTTCCGAAGAGTGTTACCAAACTCAGCCTAAGGGATTTTTGGTTATCTAAAGCAATTTTGACCAGAATCATTTTTGGTTTTTATGACAAAATAAAAAAATAAGTGAAGATGGAGATAATCGATGTGTCTTTTTCTCTCCCCATTGCCATTAATTTATTAATAACGAAATTAAATAATTACAACCTAGTAGAACTCTAGAAAGAAATTACAATGAAACTCTAATTATTTTAATCAAAGTAATTTCAAAACATAAAGGGAAAATATCTCTAAATACAATAGGAAACCTCTATCGACCCTATTATCTCAACACTCCCCCTCAAGCTAGAACATGCTAGAACATGCTCTAGCTCGGAATAAGAAGAATAGATATGATCCGCAACACGATCTTCAGGTAGTAACACCAACTCACGAACACCAATCAGCATAGGTTCTTCCCACGGAAGGCAGATAGTAGTAGATTTAGCAGTAGTAGTAGCGGCAATAGTAGCAGCATCAATAGTAGTAGTATTAGTAGCAACAGGAGTAGTAACAGTAGCAGTAGCATCAATAGTAGCAGTAAATAGCAGGAGCAGCAATAGTGGTAACTGTACACCTAATGGAGAACTTTAAATGACTCTCAAAACAGCCACCTGGATGATTGCTTTGATACCATGTAACAAAATAGAAAATTAGAGAAGATGAGGAGAATTGATGTGTCTTCTTCTCTCCCTTTTGTCTTCTATTTATTAATAACAAAAGCAAGTAATTACAACCTAGTAGGACTTTCGAAAGCAAATACAATGGAACTCTAATTACTTTAGTCATAGTAACTCTAAAGCATAAAGGAAAACTAATGACACTCATAGTTGTCAAGGCGACAAGGCGATCCAAGGCATTCAGAACCATCCTGGGCACCTAAGCAGCGACCAAGGCGTTCCCAATGTATCTTTTTTATTTCTAAAATATTAATGTTATATTAATGTTTATATATATGCATCATTCTACATAAATTATCAACATTTAAGACGTTATTAATTAGTATGAGAAAACCAACAAGGCAACAAATAATGAGTTAAGTAGGCAACATGTATTTATGACTAACATTTGCGTACTTCTTACAAATTTAACAGGAACGTAACTCCTTTAATATAGTTCGGATTCAAGCAATCTCGAATTCGTTGCAAAGCTAGCATAATCAGTTTTCCAACAAATCCAAGATTGTTTGAATCCGAGTTATAATGAAGTAGTTAAATTTCTGTCAAACCTTATTCGGAGTACACAAATGCTGTTTAAAGTCGTCTACATATAAATTATCTTTTGAGCATCAAAGCAAGAGATTATTTTGGTGCGCTCTTGGTTTTTAGTGATGCTTTACTATGATAAGATTTATGGAATTTTTATAGTTGGAAAAACACTTAGCATTTGGAAGTTGAAAATCGCTCCCGCACCCAAAAATACGGATTTTGTTCTTGAACTGGAGGGTTGACTTTTTATTTTTTTGGAATTTGAATTTTAGACTATATTTATTGGATTCAATTTTTTTTTTTTTGGAGGGGGGTGTATTTGTTTATTTATGAATAATATCTTAAGTAAATGAAACATTTACTGAAATGATATTAGTCATAAATAAGTATTGTTTGATAAATGCTGTTTCTGTCTAGTCTGATAAATCCTGTGAAGAAAGTTCAGAGATTAAGAAAAAATATGAGAACAAAAAAAAGATATATTGAAAACAAGGCAGCCACCCAAAACCTTCTAGGCGCCCAAGGCGCCCTAGGCGATGCCCAGAATGCCTAGGCGATGCCCAGAATGCCTAGGCGACTGCCTTTCTCACACACACAAGGTACCCTAACGCCTAGGCTTCAGAAAACAGCCTGGACACCTAGGCGTCGCCTTGACAACTATGAATGACAATAGGACACTTCATGATAAGAAGTCTAAATACAAAACCTCTATCGCCCTATTTTCTCAATAGTTTTCATTTCTGGGGTGGTTCTCTGATTTTTCACTCTTTACGAACATTTTTTTTGCAAGTCCCCCCCCCCCCATCGCCCTATTTTCTCAATAGTTTTCATTTCTGGGGTGGTTCTCTGATTTTTCACTCTTTACGACTTTTTTTTTTCCGTAAGTCCCCCCACCCCACACCAAAAAAAAAAAAAAAAAAAAATGCAGTTTTATCTATAAAATGTCATTGCATTTTCTCAGAATCCCTAAGAATTAACATAATATGTTTTCAGGTGCCAGCTTGGTCATGTTCATGGGATCTCAACAGTTCACATCACATATATGCTGGATTACAGGTATCTCTGACTCCCTTCTCCATTTATGTTTTCTCTATTTTAAAATCTCAAGGAATTATATAAATATGCCTAGATTTTTATTTCAGTTAAAATCTATATGTCACAATGACATAGTGGACCTCCAATGGTCGTCAACCCGCGATGTGAGTACATGGGTGGTTCCATGTGATAGAGGACCTTGCACCCACCTCATTGGTAAAGATTGATTTCAGCTTCAAATGAACGAAATGGCCCAAAGTTGGACCAGAAGTTTCAAAATTTTCTAAATTGCCATAATATTTTTTTATTCATTATTCTTGTGGCATTTCTTTAAATTTTTTAAACTTCATTTTAAACTTTGATCAACATTCATTTTAGGCTGAAATTTTACCATCGAATGGGTATGGGGTCCTCTATCATATGGACCGACTCATTTCCCAATACCACCATGTGGCCGGTTTTCAACTGCTGTCGTTCCCCAGGCTTTGTGAACATTAGGGCCCTCTTATTTATCTCTGGGCCGCAGTTTCAATTTTTTAATTCTGTTTGTTCATCTCTCTCTCTCTCTCTCTCTCTCTCTCTCTCTCAATGTTGCTCTAATAAACACTGGCAAGGCACTCTATCACAGAGAAAGGAAACTAATGACCCTCTCTTCTGCAGAATGGAATGATTTTGGTGTTTGATACGAGACAAACCACAGGGCCCATTGAATCCATTAGGGAACTGAGTTCCCATCCAGTTCATACCATATACTCTCTTGGGCATGATTCCACTGTTCCTTCTGGTGGCAGAACACTCCTAAGTGCTTCTTCAGTTGGCCCATGCATATGGAACACGGGTGTTGTTGGACATAGGTTGGTCTATAAGCACTTGGTATAGACTACATTGATATTTATACTTGCTACTTTTGTTCAATTAAAATCTTCATGGATATCTAATCTTGCTGCACTTAAAAAATGATGGTAAATTGTTAGTGTGCATCTTATTGTTGTATGTAAACTTTGTGATTTAGTAGTATTCTTGTTTCAATGTATTTTGGAAATAAAAGATTAAAACTATATACCTATTATTATTTAGGGTTCATCTTGTTGTAACCAAAGTGGTAAAATCGATAACTATAACTTTCTTTTGATTGCCCTTTGTCTTATTCCAAAAAGTTATTTAAGTAAGGTAAGAAGGAGTTTTCAAAATATTTTGAAAGTGACTAGCCATTGTGTCATTTTCAAGAGATGTCATTGTCTTGCCTGTTTTTCAAGTACACCTGTGAAACAATGAGATTTACCCTCATTGAAAGATAAAGTATGTTATATTTGAAGGATAAAAAAGCAAGGTTACAACTTTTTCTCCAACTTTGGCTACATCAAGATTTTCCCTATTGTTTTATATTGAGTAATGGCTTGTGCTAACATTTATTTTAAAAATTGAGTCATTATAGGCCATCTCTCGTTCCCGGAATGGAGAACCAAGGAGTCTGTATATCACTTGCTTATTCCCCCACAAGTGATGACATTATGGCTACATTTCGGCCTAAAGTTCAGACATCCAATGATGCTGTCGGTACCCAACCATCTAGTTCACCTTCACTCACAGTTCTTGGACAAGGGATACAAGGTTCTCATGTCCATGTGAAGCGAATGGGGAGCAGCTTTTACCATACCGTGGGTTCTACATCAACCTATGTAAATGATGTTCGATTGCCCAAGTCCATAATTATAAACCTAGAGAATTGCAATCCTCTTTTTGCATATGGGGATGAAGCTACCCGTTCAATGAAGATCTGGGATTTGTCTAGTTTAAGGGTTGTTCAGACTCTTGAAGAGCAGCATCAGCATCCCATCCTCGATGTGAAGTACACATGTTGGGGCACAGGTTTACTTGGTTATGTAAGTGAGGACAAACTGGAGCTTTTCTCGCCAAGGCTGTCATGAAACCAGCATGTCCTGTGTTTTCTATTCAGTTCATATGTTTTGATTTGTATATAGTGTAAATTAATTTCATTTTTGTAGCTCTTTAAGTCTATAAGGTCTAATTTAGGTAGTTAATGTGTTTGGATTCGCTACTGGCTCTTACGTGATCTGCACCAGCTTTGGTAAATAGGCAAAAACTCTTCTAGAACAGCAAGTTTAGAGGGCATCTCTGGATTGGCACCAAGTTTGGCCACATGGGAGAGTGATGTGGCAATTTCAACTGTATGGATATTTAGGAAATTGTTTAGATTGATCATATGTCAATTTTCCTTCAGATTCAAATGTATTATTATATATGATCCCATGTATTGGTGTATTCTTTTGTATTCTTAACTATCCATTTCTTTTCAAAAAAATATACATTTTTCATTGGATATTCAACACTCCATTTGCCACTTGGCCAATTTTATTTTGTTTGAAATTTGACATGTGAGCAGAAAATTTTATAGGTCAACATGTCTACAGCATTTTAGTTCTAACTTCTATTGAAGGGCTGGTCTAGAGATACTTGGTGGACTTATTGGAATAGAAAAACTTCGTCCATATATATTACCATCAATTGAGATTCTCTTTCATGATAGATGGTGTGTACTTAGTCTTGCCATGTGATTGATAATATATTATTAGAATTTTGTAGATAAGTAGAACTCAAATGGTTTAGCTCATATGTAATTTAATTCGAAGAAAAAAA
This sequence comes from Protea cynaroides, assembly GCA_028583415.1. Classification (NCBI taxonomy): domain Eukaryota; kingdom Viridiplantae; phylum Streptophyta; class Magnoliopsida; order Proteales; family Proteaceae; genus Protea; species Protea cynaroides. The sequence goes on from CM053266.1 coordinate 26,702,317, forward strand.
ATCAGATGGGCGATTCAGTCTTTGGCTCATATAGAAGTTATTTATTTAGTTTCTATTTGTTTTGTCATAAAATTTTACATGTAATATTTTACATATAATTTTTTTTTTTCAAAAGTTTGCTTTCAAGAAATAAAGTATAGTGAGGTAAAAAGAAGTATATCTTTCTTTTACCTCTACAAGCACACATAAAAAAAAGTTACCCGCAAAATTTTCATGTAAAAGTTTAGCCTTAAAAACTTTACATCTCATAAATATTTGGTATATCAATTGATATGATATATGATTTGATATATGATTTGACAGTCATCAGACCTACTGGTTGATCCCAACTGAATGATGTGCATATCATGTCTTTACTTTTATCCTAAAACTATTTATGTTCTAATATCTTTACATAAAAAAAACAACAATTATCTTTACACCGAAAAGATCAATTGTCATTAAAAAGTTCTCTAAAAGCAAAACATTTTCCAAAATTACTAAAGTTTTCTCATAATAATTTGATTTTGCAATAATTGACTACATCATCATCGTACAGTGGTAAATCTAGGGCATTTGTGAGGCAGTCGGCAATTGTAAACAAATGAGTACTGTTTTCTTATCACCCATGGTTGGGTTAGAAATCCTCTCATGTCAGTTCAGGCTGTCAAGGATTAGATTTCAGTCGACACACATACCGATGTATTGGTATGTGCACTGACTGAACTCCAGCCCATGGATCAGCCGGCACTTCCTGCTGCCGTAGGAGAGGATGTGGATCCCACGGCTGGTTATTACTTGTTCAAAGGATCTTTTAAATATTCTATTTTATTTATTTTTTTACTTTTTTCAATAATTTATCTGCACAAAATTTAATGAGATTACATGTTGTAATCTCCCTTTTTCACTGTTAGATTTACATCAGTCTTCAAATGAAATACTAAAAATGCTCTTGTATATTGAGGTTTCTATGATCACTCAATATACATTAAAGGGAATTGATTATGTTGTAACAACTCTCAGTTATATACAGACCGATTCAAACTTAATATGATTGACTCTCAATGAGGTGAAAAAAAGAAAACAAAAAGTAAAAGGAGAGAGCATGATAAAGTAAAAGGAGAGAGCATGATATATGAGCCAACCTTTTCTATTTGTCTTTTTCAAAACAGAGTAAAAGGAGAGATGAGGACACATGAGCCAGCCCTATCTATTTTTTCCTTCCGTACATTGAATCTTTTTATTGTATGACACATAAATTAGCTAGGAAATCCATATGGTCCTCAAGACCCTCTCAAATCTCAACTCACTAATCTTTGCATTATTGGTTTTCTTAAACCTAGAAGCATCTTATGTCCAAAGATTACTTTAATTTGTTGATTGAGAGGAAAATATCCAACGAGGGATCCACATGATCAGGAAGATAGGAAATGTCAGAATGAAGAAAGAAATGTCAGAAAGAAGTTAAGGCATAAGAATGAATCGCCAAACTAGTCGTTTCTCTAAATAAAATTATTAGATTTCAATTTTTTTTTTTTTTAAACATTGTCTGGCAATCTAAGAAGATATTTCTATAACTATATTTTACTATGCCACATGGACCAGCGGAAAGGTGACTCTGACCTCCATAATTGGTAAGATAAGAAAACCCCATAGACAGGGAACAAGTCAAATCCAGTGGATGATTTCAACTGTGTTACTATTGATAATTAATGAGGCTTTTCTCTTTTTTTCTCTTGAAAATCTACATTCAAATACAAAGACTTTTGTCTTCACCAACCCTCTTAATGATTTGGTAAAAAAAAAATATCCCCCACTACCAGTTATGTTTGAATGTCAAGAAAAGAAAAAAAGAAAAGAAAATCACTCATCACTTTGTGTGTCTATCTCTTATTTTCATTTTAAAAATTTTATTTTCTTGGCATCTAAACATAACCTTTGTATGATTATTCTTTCCCATGATCTCTTGCACAAAACTCACTCTCTCTTTCTTAACCTTATGGCCTCCATTGAAGATGCTCTTGAAAAATAATCATCCAATTAAGCGAACTTGAACATTTATCGAAAAACAGTTTAAGTATGGTCTAATATTTGTAGAGAGGAATACTCTAAGTTTCCATGCTCGCATCTAAGTTCAAATCTCATCAGAATTTTTTTTAATTGGCAAACACAAGTTTTGAAAAATTTAAGCCTAGAGAGTGCTACAATTAGGGGTGTCAAAATTGAGCTCAGTCTGAAAGCCAAAACCAACTGAAAAAATCCGTTGAAGTCTTATTGGGTCAGAATTTGGTTTTGTTTATATAGACAGATACAAATAGAAACAAATCAAACCAACCTAATAAACTGAAACCAAACCGGTAACAACATGATAATGGATTGATAAAAACCCCCTTAAGCCAATCTTTTAATAAATATAATGTGCAAAACTAACCGAAACCAATCCAGTATCAACCCGATATTTGGCTGATAAATGCCCGTTAACCTAATTTAATAGTATCTATAAGTATAGGAAACCGAAACAATAACAATCCAACAAGGACCGATAAAAGTTCGTTAATCCAACATGATAAAAACCAAAATTGATGCAAGTTTTGGTAACTGTTTGATTTTGGGTTTGTTGATAAAAGACCAAAACCGATTCAGACCAGACCTAACCAACTGATGGACACCTGTAAGCCGTGGGAACGACAGTAAATGTGCATGGAAAAATATGAAGATACATGTCAAAAAAGATATTTTGTTGAATTAAAGTTTGAAACTTCATTAATAGATATCCAATGGTAAGAAGTGTCGGCAAAATTCAGGTGCCGGGCCCACTTGGAATAATTTTTCCCTTATAAAATATAGTAAATTCGCAGAATTAAAAGCACAGATAGAAAGTTCCATCACACAAGGAGAAAATGGGAATGGAGAAGGGAGAGGAAGACCACAGATCCGCATCCTCTCCTCCCAGTTGATGCCTCTGTCGGATGATTGACACCGGGTTTTTGGGAAAATTCGAGCCACAGCTTGTCTGCTGGGTGTCGGCTAGAACATGTGGCTCAGATTCTCCCGAAAGTCACATGTCAGTCATCCGACGAGGGCGTTCCAATCCTCCAATATTCTGGGAGGAGAGGATTTGAATCCAAAAAACCACAACTCATATCCCAACAAAATCCTGAGAAACTGAAACTTACTAATATCCTTCCCTTACAGTTTCCATCAGCCCAATAATTCCACCAACTTTTGTAGCATCCAAACGCAACCGAATATAAAAATAAAAACAAAAACAAAAACAAATAATTAAACCTTTTATCTTTTGGAAACAAGTGATGAATACATTTTTTTTTCAATAAAATAATCCCATCAATATTGCATCACCAACCCTTGCATTTTATCATCAACAATCTCTTTTTTTGGGTAAAACCAACGATCACACTATTACCCAAAACTGCAATACAACAAATTTTTTGACCTCTTTGGAAACTTGGACTTCCATCAATGGTAAACGGGTCCCATTTCAAGACACTCTAAAAGGGTTTTCAGTTTTACTCTAAAAAGCTTCACTCCAAGAAAAAAAAAATTTACTTTAAAAGATGTAAAACCTGATGGGATCATGCTCCTGACAGAGTATGAATGAAGTTCATGTTCTTCCTAATTGGATTTTTTTTGCACTTCTCTTATTGGTTGGGATGCTGGATCCTCAACCCTAAAAGAAAAAAAAGAAAAAAAATCAGAAACACTCAGGTGTGAGGGAATGGTCTCTCTTGTAGTCCCTGCAGTAGTTATAAACCAAGTAATTCCTCTGGACCCATCGCATAGCCCAGTACTGTTGACCAGACAGGCGGCCAGACCGATACGGTGAGGCCGACACCGGATGGCACCAGGCTGGTGCTTTGGCTGAGCATCCACTGAGCTTGAAATTTGTGTATCTGCCGACGAATGGTTGATAGTGATAATCAGCTTTGTATTTGCCATCCTCCGTGGCCCAAGATGAAGCGTCCCATATCGATCCATAGACCCACATTGGCCTTAAAGGGAAGGTGGCATCACTTTTCTTTGGATATATCCTTATGGGCACATCGTCTACAAAGAATCTGAACCCCACAGACACAAATCCACAAATCAAAATCCAAAACAACATTAGATCATGGATGGTTTAAGTAATTAGTATTGGATAGATTGATTCATATCGGTTTTGGATTTTACATACCCTCTATACGATCCACCTTTAATATTATTATATCATGTATATATCAGTTTTCCATTGGAACAACACACTGATCTAATCAGATCGATTTTAGACATAATTGATACCATATTCGGGACCTAAATTTAGAACCTTCCATTAAATTGATCATGTCCCTTAATCATATATTTATACATGCATACTTTTTATCTTACAGTTGTTACATTAATAAGAGCAAAAAAAAAAAAAACTGGTTCTTTTATTTCCAATATATATATATATATGGGAGACCCACCATTACTTTTGTGAGGGAGGAAAAAACAGTTTTCTTTGAAAAATAATTTTGTTGGTACAAGAATAATATTTTTTTTTAATTGATCCAAACAGACCCACCGCCGAAAAGAAGAAAAAAAATTCTGAGTCTTATCTCCATAGTCCAAACATATATATATATATATATATATATATATATATATATATATATTAGAATTGACATTATTTTTGAAAAACATGTTTTTGCCATCTTTTTGTTAATAGGGGAGAAGTTGTCGGTGGCAGATTCCTAGGTATATAAGGAGATATATAGTCGATTATTTGGTAATCAATGTGGGATTAAACTCCCAACACTTCTTTGTATGTGGACAGTACATAATGCAGACACATAGAAACAATAAAAACCTGCTTAATAAATACTTGTATGTCAAGGGACTTCCAAATATATGAAGGATTATATACTATTTGATAGTTGGTATAAGATTAATTAAATTCCCAAAAAAAAATAAAAAATGGAGGACTTACATGATCTCCTTGGGGCTCCAAAGTACACCATAGTTATGAAAATCACTTGTTGGATCAAACCAGAGATGAAACTTCATCTCTCTTCCAATAATATGCCCATCTCCACTTCCTCTGATATACACATTAGTCTGCAATGTGTAAGGCTTTCCTGGTGTTGTTCCAAGGAACTCAATGTCGACTTCATCATGGTACCCAGGATGAACTTCACTGTTCGAAAGCTGCCATTTCCCCAATTAAGAAAACAAAAATTATCCTCATCAATTATTATTTAATTAAATAATGGAAGAGAGAAAGAATAAAAAAATATGGTTTAATTCTTACATATAAAGATGTTATCACTCCTGCAGTATAACCAGGTTGGAGCTTAATGGAAGCACCGAAGTACCCAGATCGAAATGGGTGAATCGACTTGAACCCACTTCCTGTTAAAGAAGAAATATCAGAAAGATAAAACTAAGAAATTAATTAACCAGTGATTTTAATCATATATGAACTTTACCTGTGGTGCTATCAAGCCAGATTTTCAATGTATTCTGGTCTAGTTGCTGGTGCTGAGGACCCCAGAGATTTCTGAAGCCTTGGTAAAAGCTTATGGACCTGAATTTGGAGGATGGGTAAAAACCAGGTGAAGGTGGCCAGTCGGCATTGGTAGAAGGGACCACTAGCAGGATAAGAAAGAGAGAAAGCTGCAGAGCCATGAATTCAGAAGAGATTCAAAGAAGAGTGATTGGAAGAGAAGAACAGTATATGCTCAAAGCCTTAAATGCAGGATGGGAAAGAAGATGGTGTATTGTACATATGGGAAACAGTATGGTAGTACAGTGATATAAATAAGAAGATCAGAGGACCCACCATGGAAGTGAATTGATAAGGAGGTTGATGTGGAGTTACGCATCCAGACAGAAAAGAAACGGCAAAAACACTTGGTTATAAATTTAGATAAAGAAAACTACAATGAATAAAGTAAAGAATATGCAAAGAACCTCCACTTAAGAACTAAGAAGTCCTCACCATTGGAATACTCCTATGAGTACTCAAGATGGCACATCAACACACTAAAGAATGGAAAACCCCATTAACATTAATAGAGGCATTTCTCAAGGAAGAGAGAGAGAAAAAAAAAAAACGAAACAATGCACAAGAACTTTACACATCTTAGAGACAGACCGAAGGGTCTTCAAAATTGGGTTCTTCTCAGATAGGAATCCATGACATTATAATATATAACTTCATTCAATTTTTCATTTTCCTCCTCATCTCCCCCCACTTCTACTGTATCCAAATCCTTTGCACCTGTTGCATTCGTCTCTTTCATCCTCTCCCCTGGACTTCATTCCAAGTCGATATCATGAACCACATCATTGTCACTCTAATTACCCATTGTTAGTTTGGCTGTAAAATTTTTCAGGTAAATGATATTTTATATAAAAATTTTATGTTTTTTTAATGTATTTTTTTTGCATCTTACATGAAAAACCAAAGGGAATTCTTATTTACATGTCGTAATTTTTTCACCCGTTTTACATGGAACCAAATGGAGTCTAAAGCCTAAAGAGAATTTGGAAGGAAAAAAAACAATACATGACTCTTTTATGTACATGACCGATGTGTATACACCGTACGTGTACAAAAAATGGTATTGCACATACTACTCTCCTCCCCTTTTGATAGCTGAAGTACAACCGTGTATTGTTATATGTACATGATCGTGTACCTCCAGGCCAGGACAATGAATTCCTCAGTCAGACGAGGAGAAACGAAAATACCAAATCTACTCCTCTCCCTAATAGAAAAAATATATAAGTACACGACCGTGTATAAACCGAGCCCATAAAGGATGTCCACACATTATTTTTAGAAGGGAAGGGAAGCAATTTAAATTGTATTCCCTAATTTAGGATTAAAATTGCTGGTTCCGAGCCAAGGTAATTACTTGATGGGGTAAGCAGTCACTGAAGATGTCTCGTGGGTGGGTGGGAGGGAATTGATAGGTAACAGATGATTGGTTGGATTTTTATTGTGTGCTCTGTGACCCTACAGGACCTTTGAGTTGGGTTTGGTATTGATCCAATTGGGATCCTATCCAGTGGTTGGAGGGCCAAGTTAGTGATCCGACCAATCATTCAGCGTGCAGTCCGATGCATGGGGCTGCATGCCAATGCACACTGGACAGCATGGGGCTGCATGCCAATGCACACTGGACAGCCCAACGCAGAAGAAGATCTTTGGCTTAACTAATCCTAGGGGTCTATACTGACCCAACAATTGCATGGACCGAGTCATTGCGGGATTGAACGAGAACTATTTCATTTGCACCCATAGCAGGAAAGATAACATTCTCGTGTGGGGAGTGGCCCCAAGACAAGAAAAAATGTCAAACTCAATACCTTCCGTCTCTTAAGACGTAAACTCTTTGCCAATTGAGCTATTCCCGTAGGATTAAGATCTTTGGTATTGTCTCCACCATTAAAACGACATACATGAATGATTGTTTTTTTCACACAAAAAAACAATGTATGACAAGCCTGAGTTTTTGAATGTAGATCCTCTTTCCACGTGATAACCATCCTTCACCCTTGAGGGTCGAGTGTCCTGCACTTCAACACTTCAACGGTAGAACCTACACCACTCAACGACCAGAAGATTATGGTATGGTTTCCATGTGAGAAGAGGATCCTGACTCTAAGCTTTGCTTTCATCATATAAACTTCCTATTTACTGTATCAGGAACCGACCACCGACCAAGTAGCCTACTGTGGTGATGTGGGTCAGATTCCGGTGACCCCATGCATATCTCATATAGAAGTAAAGAAATATTGAGGAAGTCCTACCCACTGGTATATCAGTGTAAGGAAAAAAGAAGATTGCAGGATTGGGTCCACCTGAATGGCTCAAAACTGTTTGGAATTTCTCTCTTTTTCATCATCACTGTTTAGTGATTGTTTGATTGATTGATTAATGCCTTTAGAGCTCTGTTGGGACGTATGGCTGGGGTCCACTTATTGTACGGTCCTCCGGAAAGTATTTGGATTTTAGCTTGCGTGAAATGGTTTAAATTCCTTTCCCTCAAGACACATTGACAATGATACATTACCCAATTGAAAATTGAAATTTCTTCTTCGGATGCTCAGGATAAACACTGGATAGTCTGGATCTATGCAGAGAACAGTTCATCTCCATATATTCCTATTCTTCATGGATTTTATTATCATCCATATTTCATGGGTCCACAATCTAGATGTGGGTTCCACACCAAATCAATGGTGATGGAATCTCAGAAAGAGTACATTTATATATAGGTGATCCAAACTCATTCAAATGTACCAGGTTAGTCTGAGATCTATAAGAACCATCAAGCTTTATGTGGATGGTCTTAAGAGATGAAGAAGAGTCGAATTTTAGAACCTTGACAATTCAACTAACCCCTCGGTTGGATTTTCCTTTTTAGTTATCAACCTGATCCCAATCATATATGCAAGTGCCAAGACATGGACATGTGTTTTGATGTCATTGGTAAACTTACGCTTGAAGTGTTTCTATTTTTTTCTCTCTCTCTTAGAACTATATTTTGTAAAAGTTTTTTATTTTTTTTATTTTATGTTATTGTGCCTGTTGCTGAATGGATCTGAATCGACTTTGGCCCGTCAAAATTGCACATAGGGAAATAGATTCAGACAAAGTAAGGGGTCGGATTGGACAACCTTTAAACCACTCTGATGCTTAAGTTAGTCCAATTGATATATCACGGAGTATGAAAACTCCTTTGAATAAGTGGGGACCAACAATCATTAGGTAAAAGGGTAAAGTAAGTTTACGGGTAGAAATGTGTGTATGTTTACCTTCATCGACTACTGCATTTGTAGGCATGGAGTGGTTAGATTGTATATGACAAGTGTTGCTGTTTATGGTGAGTGGTCGGTTGAGTAGACGCGAACGTCGCCTTGTATGGGAGGCCAACTAGACTTTCCTTGTATGTCCATTAATCAAGGCTGTCGGATCTTGGACTTCCATCATAGTCTGCTAATCTTGTTTGCTGATCTTGGCTGTTGGATCTCGAAAAAATTAAACTTTCTTTCTTGAGGTTGGACCCTTCCTTGTGGATAATCTCCCACAGATTAATTTGCATTATATATGATTTTCTAGCGAGGATAGCTGTACTTGTTCTTGTCCTGACAGCGCATACAGGCTGCCAACTCAGCATGGATCATGGAATGGATAAACATCCATGGCATCCTGTCATTTATATCTCCGTCCTCGGCGAACTCATATTAGTAGAATTCATACAAAGAGGTCGGATTCCTCCTGACCTTGAGAAGTCGACTGAAACTACTGCTAGCCTAGCTTAGGCATATTGTTTATGTACAAGTGTCAGACCCTGATTGATGATTGTCCTTGAACATGTGTCATGCTCTGATTAGTTGATTCTCTGGACACGTGTCTCTTTTGCATTGGCGGGTGTATAACATACACCCCGTGACTGTGTGTCTTCCAAATGTTTTTTTTTATTTCTATTTATATTAAAAAATATATTTTTTATTTAAAAATATTTTAAAAAAACAGAAACATTAGCTTACGTAGCTGTATGACCTACAATGTCATTGTGCAAACAATCATACATAACAGTTGATCCAAGTTTTAGATTCGGGATCGATCGATCGATCAATTCATATTGGATTTTGATAGTGACTAATCAATTATTAAATCCTTGGGTTGATCACAATTATTTGAGTTTTCTTTTGTGTTGTTGTTTTTTTCCAAACCCTTAAAAAAAATCCTCTCTTTTTGTTTGTGATTTCTTGTTTTGGTAAGTAGCTCTTTTGTTCTGTGATGATGAATGCTTTGATGCTCCCTATAACAGCCAGGTCCGTTTCTGGGCCAGACTTGTCTGGTTAGACCATCATGGCTTCTTTGCTTGCCACGTGTACCATTTTATCTTAGGTCTATAGCTTGAACAGGATAACATTTGGTCCCCCCTCATATACATATGCCAAAATCTGAACTGGTTCTAGGTGGGTCATTGATGATCCCAAAAACTTTGGCATTTGAAATATTGGATAGATCACATTCTCTGGAATCCACAAGATGGAGATCCGGTTCTAAATCCTCCGTAGAAAGCATTGGGCTAATTTTCCTGCTGATGGTAATACCAAAGGTGGGATGGTTAGTCCGCCTTAAGTCAGGTTGTGGTTCTATCTGATCTGGACTTTAATTCTATATAGTAGGGGTGTTAATTTTGGAATCGAATCAATAGCCCATAATAATTCGATCCGAATTAAATTGAAACTAACCTAGACCAAACTGTTACTGAACATGTTTAGGGTTGAGGTATGGCATATCATAATTGTTCTAGTCTGGTCTGGACTAACTTAAAGTTGGTCCGATGAACTTGAACCTAATAGTGGCCCAGAGCAGACCAATTTAAACCAAATATTAAACCCTAGCTTCACTACTTTAGCCTTCTAGATAGGCTTAATGGGTTTTCTACCGACTTTCAATCTGAACCGGTCGATATCAACTCGATAAGCTAAACCCGATAACAACTTGAAACCAAACTAGACTTAGTTAATATGCACAGTGCAGCCCACTCAGTCGAACCTCTCAATGGACATGTTTCGATCAAACCCTATAAAGCATTTGACCCAAATCGAAACCGACCCAAATTGGCCTATTGACACCCCCTACTATTCACTAATTGTATGTGTTTGCTACTTTACTAACAGTATTTAACATGGAATTGAACTACTTAATGACAAAAAAATTCCCCATAGTAAGTGAAAGTTTTCCTGCACCATCCTTCATTAAGACTATGTTTGGATGCTAAAAGAATAATTTTTTTATGAAATGGAAGAGAAAGATACATAAGGTAATCATTGTTTCAATGTTACCATTGTCTTATGTTATTTTTTCGATTCTTGACATCCAAACATAGTCTAGTGGATCGATGGTCGTAATTATCAAGCGCCCTTGTGACGGTCTCTTAGTTAGGAGGAAAATTGAAGACAATTGTTCGCTTGACTGGTGCCCTACCAGTGGCAATGGCTGATACGGATATTATATTCGATACCTTCATTTGTTTTTAATACTTTAATTTAGTATCAGCCATATATCACTCTGTCATTGATTCCGTATCAATTCGAAACCGATGCCATGTATCTGTTTTCATAGTACTAATAGCGTGAACTAAAACCATGCTTTCACACCTAAGAGATAATATAGGTTCAACTCTTTTGTCTACAACTTGCTGTGCCTTAAAACACTTCTCCACCCCTCCCCTTTATATGGGAAAAGATCCTTTTCTTGTTTAGTCCCTCTGCCATGATCCACTGAGAGTTCATCCGACATGCATACCGATATATTGATATGTGTACAAAATGAATTTCAGCTACTGAATCACAACTAGAGTCCCTCCAACGACAGAAGAGGATCCAAATCTCTTGTCATTTATTTGGCAGGTAAATAAGTAAGAAAAAAAAAAGTTTAGTGTAAAACTCAAAACACGTGCCATAAATAAAAGCCAAATATATATATCTGTAAAAAATGTCAATTTAGACGGCTATGCATGATGGGTCCATCGTTATAAGTCTATCAATAATGCATCTGAAAAAAAAAATAATAATGGATCTGAAACAAAGTAGACCATTAAAATTAATTTCTCTCTCTCTGCATAAATTGCAGACATTTATATGATAAAGACATCGGAGATTTGGAGCATCGACGAGGTCTGGACAAAAGGATGTGTCGGTCATGGAGTAGTTGTCGTACACATTTAATTATTAATTTATATAAGATTTTTTCTTCTTTTTTTAACATTAAAACAAATAATTAAAAATCCTATAAAATTTTATTTTTGAAGAAAATTTTTCTTTCCTATCATTTTACATGGTCTGATCCAGTGCTGGAAAACATCAAGGGCCCCAGAAATCATTATTTATGGCCACAGCCCATAAATATGCTAATCTTGTCATGTCTATGTAACATAACGCAGCGCCTTTCATTCGATCATTAGCATCTAAGATCACCTGGATTCTAATTTAATTTTGAAGAGAAAAATTCTTTGAATGATTGAGTGGGAGACACATGGCTATGCTAGTACCTCTCTCTCTCTCTTGGTAGCGATCCACCTCACCCCTCCCATTGGTCGATATAGACAACAACGTCATTGTTTCGGCCTCAATCCGTCCTATGGGTCCACCGAGTTGACTAGACCTGCAAGACAAGCAAAGACAAAGGGAAGCAGCCCGGATGTTCCGGGTCCACTCCGATGCTAAAGTTAGGGTTCTGTGAACAGTCAGTGGGCTCAGTGTCGAACCCACGAAGATATTCTAGAAAGATGTGTGGGGTACGATGTGATTCTCCGTCCCAGGTGTCAGAGCGTTAATCTCAAGAATGAGCAGTGAGTAATAAATATTCTCGTACCTGAAATCTCGGGATTTATCCTATTTATAGTTAATAGTGTATATTTTCCAAATACCGCTTTTGCCCTTTGCTTTTGTGTTTGAATTGGTGAAGGAGTTTTCTGGCGTCGAATAGGGAATCTCCACGTGACTCGTTGATCGAGTCCTACGTGTCAAGGTGATATAGTCAGCGTGGCATAATTCCCTAACAGCCATTTAGAGAACCCATGCTCAATTTTTAATTACATTACATACCGTATTTCCTAGAAAAACATGATTCTAATTTCGTTGATCTTTCATGGCAGTTATTGGTGTCACAATCGTTTGTCATGTATCCGAAAATCACAAGAAAATTTTGAATCATCCATTTTTGTAGTTTCTCCCATCTAAATCATATGTTTTTGTTTAAAATCACAAAATAACAGACGGCTTGTAACAATAATTTTCTCCTTTTTTCATTCATCTTCAAACTTCAAATGCAGTAAAAATCTCTAATGAAGAAAAGCAGTTACATGGAGACAAGCAGGAGACAACACTCTAAAATCATGAATTTGCAATAAGGTGTCCTCATTCACTTTTCTTGATTTTGGATGTTGACATTTTTTCTTGCTGAGCATATGTGATGAAAAGTTTGAAAGAATAATATCTAACTCGGATCTTTACTGAGTTCAGATCGGACTGTGCCATAAAATGATAAAATGTGATTTGAGTGATTACCCACAAAGCTCCAAAGTTACTTAGCCATAAATCTAATGAAAAAGAGATTTAAAAGGAAATATCCAATAATGAGTTCTTGCTTTATGGATGATTGTAAGGAATCCTCACTGTGGCAGTGATAAATTTTCTCATAAAGACAAAATATGATCGATAAAAATCCAAAGGAAATCAAGTAAAACCGGTTAATTTCAATCTAAATGTATAATATTTTATATGTAGTATAAATTTTTAATGTGCTATGCCTTGATATAGTGGCATGCATACCCATACGATATGTTATTTGTAGTTTATTATTTAATATTTAGAGTTTTATTGTTGAACTATTATGATCATTGAATATTCATTCATTCTTCATAAACCGTGTAAGAAACTATTTATGAACTGATTAATTAAAACTGGTAAGAAACCGATAAACCAGTTGTTAACCGATTTGATTTTTTAGTTTGTTCATTTCAGTTATGGTAAACAACTCATATTTGCTGTAAATTAGGGAAAATCAGGGTGAATGCAAGTAACTAGAGAGAAAGGAAAAGAGCCATGGGAACGAGGTTTCCAGGCAATTCGGTTTAGAATTGGTCATGGTTGATCTTAATTCGATCCGACTTGATACAAACACCAAGTTTAACACATGTTTGATTGATTCAGCCCACTTCAGGCCGATCTGACTAGGTATTGGATTGGAATCAGCCAGGATCGATTCTATCACCGAACCGACCGAACCAGGTACTTGAAACTTGCATGGGAGAGATGTTTACTTGTTTAATGAGACTTGTTGGCTTCTTAATGGCAGCTTTAAGGGCCTAAGGTTATCTTCAAATTAGATTCTCTATACGTGGGCCTTTAGTCACATGCCAAACCTTGAAATGAATGATTGAGAAATGTCAATATGAAGAAAGAAAAAAAAAAACCCATTCAAATGAGAGAGAGAGAGAGACTCAATTACTACCATATAAAAGGAATCTAAAGGGTAGTTGGTCAAACTATAATCTAGATGGTATTCCATCTCTTTTCAAAAGTACAGTGTTACCCTACCGACAATTTATGTGTCCCTAGACAATACAGCCCTTGCCCCTTTCGTAGGCTAAATAGTTCAATTAATTCAAACATGAATTATTGTTTTTTGGGCCCTACAATGCCCACTGTGGGGTCAGGAGATGGAATTAAGGATCCAAGAAATTGGCCCATTTTAACAGGAAAAAAATGTAGGACAAATACAATGGCCATTGTGGGTCAGGAGATGGTATTAAGGATCCGAGAAATCGGCCATTCTTAACAGGAGAAACTGTAAGACAAATACAATACCCACTGTAGGGTCAGGAGAGGGAATCGAGGATCCCAGAAACCAGCCCTTCTTAGCAGGAAAAGGAATCCAAATCGTCTCATCCTTGAAATTTGGGAGGCGTGGCGGTGACCCCACTGGATGGTCACCATGTGGGGGTCGTATGAATCCGACCCCTCCGTTCGAGCCGACAAGTCGAGCCGATAAGAGAGTGTCGGCTCGAACGGAAGGGTCGGATTCATCCAACCCCCACATGGCGACCATCCAGTGGGGTCGCCGCCATGCCTTCCGAATGAGACGATTTGAATCTCAAGAAAAGATGCAGGACAAACACCAAGTGCAGGTAATGTCTAAGCTTGTCTTCAAAATAAATAAAAAAATGTTCGAATAATAATTCAATAACACAATCCCCATTCTGCATAAATCAACTAGAAGCACGTGAGAATCCTTTTTTTTGTTCTTCTTCTTTTTCTTCAAGGTGTTTTTGGTATTATTTTTATTTTTGTTTTACTAATATATATTTTTGTTTTTATAGGTGTTTGGTATTATTTTTGAAAAGAAAAAAAATAAAAATAACTCAAAAAAAAAAACACTTTTTGATAGTTTTTGCACAAGAAATTAATAAACATGTATTTTAAGTGAGGGTAAAATGGTAAAACTAATATTTTTTTATAGCATTGTTTTCTCATTCACTCCTCTCTCTTTCTTCCTCTTTGTTTCATGGATTCGATTGCCCTAAAAAAAATTTCTAGTCGTGCAACTTTTGATTAGTTCTGCTAGATGTCAAGTATAACTATAAATGGTAAGAGTTTCTAAATTTCAGGTAGATCAGAGAAGAAGATCATTAGATATCGAGATTTGAAAAATGATGCAACTTGAAGAAATCCAACTTTCGTTCTTGATTTTGGCCACAATTTTTTGGGTCGTTCAACCTCCACTCAGATCCGTTGGATGTCAAGACCAAGCAAAATCGATAAAAAAAAATTCAAGTAGATTGGATAAGGGGATCATAAAATATCAATACTTAGAAAATTTTACAATTTGAAGAAATCCAACTCTTGTTCTTGCTTTCGTCCACCTCAGTTGTACTTATTCGGCCATCCAAAGTTAGATCTAATCCATTAGATGTCAAGGCCAAGAAAAAACAGTAACGTGTCCAAATTTCAGATCAATCGAATAAGGGTATCATAAGATATCCTGGTTTGAAAATTTTGCAAGTTGAAGAAACAATAACACATTTTTATTCTTAATAGAATACTAATTTTTTTCTCATTCTACGTTCTACTTTGCATAGTGATTACCAAACAATATTTTATTTTTGATAAAAAAAAATGATATCACAGAAAGCCTTTGTCGTCTTTTATGTTTATTTATCTTAATAAAAAAAAAACCTGAATTATACTAAGAGGGAAAAAAAGTAAGTTTTCAAATTATTCGATATCTTAGAAGGTGTCAATAGGAAAATCACTTTAACCAATTGTATTCTTTATGAGAAAACAAGGCAGTTTCATACCGTTGGCAGTATTGGAATGTATACAATTATACTACATACTCATATTAATATGTTCCGTGAAAAATATTTTTTTGGACAAGGTTTTTCTGAGTTGCATTGTTGCCTGCACCCACCAATGAGCACTAACAACGACAGTAAATTCGTCATTAGCAGGAGATTCTGGCCTAACTCCCCCTCCGCGGTTCATATATATTTTTTTTTCTCTCCCCTTCTAGGTAATGTTATGTGAATAACAGGGACCCCAAGAAAAAGAAAAGAAAGAGCTCTAGAAATTAGGTCATGGGCCGGGTTGAGCTTTCAGCCTAGAAGCTACAGGGCCCAAAGAACCTTATGCTTTGTGGTCAGCCTTACCAAGACCCACTCAATGACAATGTTTTGATCGTTCTGCGTAAAAACCAGCATGAGATACATTGGCCCATAACCATCCCTTCCCTTGTAGGTCAGCTGCCCACAAGTTTGGACTTGATCTCGATGGATCGGGGGTTAACTTTAGCTGATGGGCTGGTTTGAATCGTTTATTAATATGGCCCATATCTATAGTATGATACATTGGCCCATATCTATTCCCGGAGTTAAGCCCATACAAGGCTTGAATGAGGATCTATCGAAGGAATTTTCTATTTTTTACAAGGTTTGTTACAAATAGAAATGTAACAAGGTTATGGCCCAATGAGTATGCATTAAAGGGAAGCGGTTACAACAAGTTGTTGTAAAAACCCTTATCACATCCAAACAGACGCTTGGTAAAATATTCTCATTTCCTTTTTAAGACATAGATCCTCACATTGCCAGTCGTATGTGGATTCTTTCCCACATCCCCTCACATAACTAACATTCTCTCTCCTGATATTTTCTCTCTTCTCCCTAACCTTGTGATCCCCATTGAAAATATTGCAAATCAATTGTTGTGATGTGGGAGATTCCCCAGGCTGGATGCTTGGGAACTTTCGCCCTTGTTTTATATTTATTCACTCCCCTTCATAATACGCACGTGCACACACACACACACACACACACTCTTAAAAAAAAAAAAAAAAAAAAAAAAAAAAAAAAAAAACACCTAGATTCTTTGCTTTCATGCCTTTTTTAGTCAGACCAATCCAACCAGCAATTTCTTGTTTCCTGAGTTAGGAAGCAAGACCAAGTCTATTTTTTCTTTCGGAAACATAGTAGTCAAAGAATGAACCAAACAAAAAGCGAAAATTCATACAGTTGAAAATTACAACGCATGCGTCAATGCAACAGTGATCATAGACTACCTTGACTCCATCAACAAACAAAAGGACAAGGTAAAACTATCTTGGGTGAACATTTCATGTATCAAAAAACCCAACTACTAGATGGTAAAAAAATTTAATGAATTGTGTGGGTGGCTTTCTCCGACAACCAATTGGTATATCAAAATTTGGCAACGCCTTTAAGCACCCAAACCAATTGGACTCTGTTTTTTTGAGGTAAAATAGCAGAAAATGAAAATTTTATAAAATAAAATTTTTCACTGTTTATTTTAATGTAAAATATAAAAAAAAAGCATTAAAAAAGTAGGAAATTTTATATGGGCTCTGTTTGTTTTGAAATAAAATTTTACTGTAAAATATTACATATAATATTTTATAATTAAAAAAAAATTCAATGTTTATTTCCAATGGGTAAAAGAAATATAAAGTTCATTTTCCCTCTCTCTCAAGTTCTCTTTGGTATGTATTATAGAATTAATTATATAATATATTATGACATATGTAGTTATTTGGTATGATTTATGATATTTATTTATATTTAAAATAAATTGATATAATCTAAAATCTACATAGAGACTAAAAGGTGTTTATCATTAAGGGTGCAACCTTTGCATAGAAACTGTTTACCGAAATCAGACCGAACTGTTTACACCAAACCAAGATATCGTTTAGTAATCGATTCGATTTTGGTTTGAAATATGACAATGTTTACCTAATCGGTATGGTTGGGTTTGAAACCCTTTAAACCAACGAAATACACCGACTAGACACTGACTAAACCGAATAGAATCTGAACCGTTTAACTCCCTAAAAACTAAACTAGTAAACCCTAATCTCATTAGTCATTCCCTATTAATAATTTAATATTTTATTTTTCTAAGACCCCAACCCCAATTAATATATTATTTTCTTAAGACCCAACCCCAATTCTCAAAAGCCTAAACTATAGAACCAAAATAGAAAAATCATAATAAGCATTAGTGATTAGGTATAGCAACAGTCTCACTCTCTAGAATCTCGACTCTCTCCTTCCCGTTTGAACTTTTTTATTTTTTTATTTATGAAAAATCGATTAATAATCTATGCGTTAAACCGTTTATAAACCACAAGCAAAGTCAATGAAACTGATTACCAATCGGTCATAGTTTCAGTTTTAAGACTGCTTATTTAATCGATTCGATTTTGATTTTACCCTCTTATACACCACACAACACCGGATTGGACCGTTAAACTAATTATAAACCGTTTAACACACTTATTTATCATTATTGTGATAATCTATTAATACTTCTTTATGTTTGGTGATACCAAACGGATATTATTTATGATTCATAATTTATTTTCATAAATGATTTGTCATAAATAACTCATAAACATAAATATAAACTATATACCAAAGAAAACCTTATAGATTATTATATTTTATTTTTTGGGAACAAACATTGAAAAACAAAATTACATATAAAATGTTACACGTAAAATTTTACATCAAAACAAATAGAGCCATGAAGGAATTTTCTCAAGTAAAATATCATTTGCGTCGAAAAATTTTACAACGAAATAAACGAACCTTAATGAAATTAAAACTTTGTTGGGTTGGTTTGAAGTTATGGGGTTGGTTTGAATTGGATTTACTATGAGTCAACCCAAGTGATTGTGCTTTTATGCTATTTCTGGCAACTATTTTACACTAATTTGCTCTTTGTTTTTGGTAAGTAGAAAATCTAATTTGCCCTTTGTTAGAAAGACAAATAATATAGTTATATTATATTATTTTATTTTAAGATCATTGTATATAAATTCGAACACATTAAAACAATCTGGGTTTCTAAATAAATTAATGAAATCCATAACTGATTCAATTAAGGAAATTAACATCTAATTATTCTTTATATTTGAGGAGAAAATTAATACAAAAAAAGAAAAAGAAAAAGAAAAAGAAACTGGTCAATAAGCATTAATCATGGAATTAATAATTAATCCATTACTTAAGACATCAAAAAGAAGATTTTCTTTTAAAGAATAAGATTTCAAATTCAAGCCATTAGTTCTTGATTTGTATGGATTGGAACCTCTTTCATCGGTTCTCTGTAAGGGTGTCAATTTGGGTCCGAGCCGAAAACTGTTTCAAAATCGATCTACTTACATAGTTGGAAGAAGTTGATTTGATTGATTTGGAGTTGGTAGTGTTAGGAGTCATTTTGTCTTTTATATTTGTCTGAAGGTGTTGATGTTTAAATTAATTTATTCTTAATTCTGATTATCAAGATTTATTTTTTTATGAAATGCCGATGTAATCTTTTGAAGATGAAACCCACTATGCCCCTCACTTCATCTGATTTTCTTATAGTTAATAACATTGGAATTTTTACCAACATTAGAAGGAAAAAAAAAAAAAAAAAAAAAGAACATCGGAATTTCTGCAAACGGAATGTGTTCTAAATCAAGAACACATTCCAAAATGAAAATAATAGTAGTGTTTGATAGGATCATAGAATGCACTAAAAGAATGTGGTCTTTTATGGAATATGCTCGTTTGCCCATTCTACTTGTTAAGTCCAGAGCAGAAATGCCTCATACTTTAGCCCTTATCAGTTCGGTCTAGTTTCGGTTTCAATCCAATTCAATTTTGAGCCTGTATTGGAATTGCTTAATGGGGTCATATTGGTCTAATATTGATTAGGTTTTGATTTACTGTATGTTTGTATAGTAATTAATTCGCTTAATGGACTCTCTTGAGCCAATATTGGGATGATTTGGTTTGAGTCTCTTGGTTTAATTTTATTCAAGTTTATAAACCGAACTGGTCCCATTTCGATTTTTCACTCGGACTCTAAAAACACAATTCAATAAGGTTGAATTTTGATTTGCCCCAGCATATCAAATTTAGTTTCGATTTTCAATTTAGGCCCAATTTTGACTCTCATACTTAACCACTTAGGTAGCTATAATTCCATGGTTCAGATAACTTTTTTCCATTATTATTGACTATTTGGGTCTTATCTTATTGGTATGTGGCCTTAACCAAACGAATGTCCATAGTTGCCATTATAGCAAAATATTTAAAGAGGATTAGATAAGGTGAAGTAGGCATCAAATGCATTTGTCCTCCCAACCTATTCATTTTTTTCCCTTAGCCGATTATGGTTGTCTGTTTACCAATATTCAAAGAGGATTAGGTATGGTGAAGCTGTTAGATTTCTGTTGTGTAGGCTTGATCAATTACCTAACTAGTTGTTAAGTGGGAGTTTAATTATTGATTTAACCAGTTCAGGTCTGGTTCGTCACTGGTTAGAGACTACCAACCCAGTCCACTATGGGAATGGTTCTGGGTTAAGGATAGTATTATAAATACTATGGTTAGGGTCTTTGCAGCCATTGATTTTTATCTCTTTGTTGCTCCCATATGTATAGAGACAAAAGGAATCCCAAGAAGCTGTGGAAGACTCTAATCGAGGCATTCAAGCTACAAGAAACGGTCAGAAATCATTCTACAGCAAATGGTATGTGTTCTATCATCTCTTTTATTGTCCATTGTATTCTAGTAATCTGTGTGATGGATTCATTAGGATTCATGAGAAATCCCATGAGAAAAACCCAACTTGCATTAAAAATTCTACACCCACCACTATTGTAAAGAGAAAAAGATCTTCTCCTATCGCCTAGTACGTCAGTCGCCTATCAGATGGACTGGGATGCATCGACCTATTCAAATGAACTACTGGCGCAACTCGACAACAAGAGAGGATCGAGGTTCATTGCAAAGTGGACAATAACAAATACTGAGTTGGCTTTTGGGAGTCCATATTTCATTTGGACCTCTTGCTCATTTTAAAGCTGTTTTGGGTTTAGAGCTACAATAAATTCAAAATCGGGTAAGGGATAGGTTGCCATTGATTTCAATTTGATTTGGATTTGAATTTTACTGAAATCTAACCATCAAATTATAATAAAGCAATCTTACCGATGCGCCAAGACCTTCCCTTTGACCACTTTACAACCTTATCTCTAATATAATTCTAACTCAAATGAATCAATCAGATATTTGCTTTAAAACAATGAATGGATCACGAAAAGTTCATGCCATATAACTTAGGGTGGCAATGGGTCATGTTGGTTTGTGTTTAGTCAAGTAAATTTTCAGTTCAGCCAATTTAAGATGACTCTAATTAACCTTGTTGTTAGGGTATATCTCTATGTCTAGGGGATGGAGTAAAGAGGGCACTCAATGAGATTAAAAGGTTCCACTAGTCGACTGCCTACCACTACACAACGCAATGGATCTCGCCTTGCTTCTTAATGATGTCAAAATATTATGACACTTGTTATTGTTCCCAGATGGCCATTGAGAGAGAGAGAGAGAGAGAGAGAGAGAGAGAGAGGGGGGTGGAATCAATGACAGTAAAAAACATTCCCTCAAATTTCTCTATCACTTGTGAGGACTCACTAGTTCGTCAAACCCAAATTTCTAGTTCAAACCAGTTGTACCCCACATGCGTATGTGTACCTCACCACACAACTACTAGTCTGTTGCCAGATCTATCATACACATCCTGCCAACCAAACACTCTAATATGCATGTGTAAGCAATTTAATTTATGTTAGGGTTTTCCTAAGATCAATACAAAATCCTAAAATACAATGAGAATTAAAAGAAATGATTATAGATGATATATTTTTTGATGAAGATTGATTTTAGCCAGTAATTCCATGCAGTTTTAATTAAAGTCTTCCACTGCCCTTTAGGATCCCTTTTGGTCTCTATGCATAGGGGAAGTAAAAAGAGAGATTTGTTGGGTTCGTCCTCACACCCACATGGGTGGAGGAACCCACACCCCTTGACCCTCGTGATGGGTCTTAAGGCGGTTTCCCAAAACCGTCTCTCTCCAATCCTCATTAATATCCCATATATTTTATTTCCTTATATATAAAAGGAAACAATGTGGCGGTGGCATATGATATATGGGCATGAGATCTTGAGTTAAAAATAACTAGAGAAAAAAAGGAGCCATGCGTTCTTGAGTTTTGAGACTTCTCATAGAGAAAAATCGAAAGCCAAAGTTGATCAAATCCGATGTTTTCAAGTAGAAGAAAATTTGTTTTTTTTTTTTTATTCCTCCATTAAAGAGTAGATACTTATTTTTTCTACGTGTGGTGTGATGGCATTCTTCCTATCCAGAGAAGAGAGAAAGGTGATAATTATTCTCAGTAATTATGTCGACATCTAGATGAGAGTATTCTTGTTATTCTTGGATTACCATCAATTGTTTTGGCGAGTTATTGTATTACCTAAAAGTGGGTTATGTCTCTTGGAGATTGAAAACCTCTAGTTGTGACTAGAGAAGATTGTATTGTGTATCCATTATTATCATAGTGGAGATTTACCTAGACTAAGTTTTTCCCCTTTCATCTTGGAAGGGTTTTCTACGTAAAAATTGGTATGTCTCTTGTAGTTTGATTATCTCTATTTATTTCCACTGCTATATCTCTGTATATATTTTTGTGGTTGTGTATTTCATTGGTTAGCATATAAGAGGAAAAAAACCTTGTGTTTTTCCTAACAAATAATATCAGAGCTAGGTTTTATAACCGTGTGTGAATAATGGAGGGAACCCCGACAAGGATATTAGTTTGAATGTGAGCAACTGAATGATTTGAAAAGCCAAGATGAAAGACTTATTATATTAAAAGCAACTGTCTCACAACGTTCTGAACGCAGCTCACGTACCGCTTTAATGGACGAACAACCCAATGTTTCTCATTATTAAGAAAAGGTAACAAAGATAAAATACGAGCTTGTTTTATAGCAATAATAGTTAATCGTTGTTGTTTCAAGGTCAATCTTTTCACTAGTCTAGATAAAAATTTTCCTCGTTCACTAATAAATTGACTAATTAAACTCATGTTTCGATCCCCCGATCCAATTGAGGGCAAATGCCTACGAAAAGATCGCTTAGATTTAAGAAAGGGTTGCTTGGATTTATCCATGGTTTATTCCTTATCTCTAAAATCCTATTTCTGAATTCTAATTCTTTTTTTTTTTTTTTGGATCTAACCAAAATATGATAGGATTTGTTAGAAATTTGTTAGAATATTTCTGTATCTATAGATTTAATCTATATATTTTTTTTTATAAAAATGATTCTTTCGCCATTTGAGGCATTAATTTACCTACTAAAATATCACCATTTTCTACCCAAGATCCCAGCGTCACAATTCCATTTCTATCTAAATTTCGGAGTAAATGGGCTTCTAAATGTGGTATTTCATTAGTGATCCTTTCTGGACCTTGGCTTGTCACATGAGTATGATAATTGTACGGACCCGTACAGGGTGATACGGAAATACCAGAAAATTGTCTGATACCGAGTGAAAGAACTTGGACCGAAAAACTGTTGGCTTTATTCGATAATGGTGATGACACAGTTTTTCAGCATGTCTCTATAGAGACATCGGCAAAGTCATTGTGGAGTAAATTGAAAAGTCTGTACAAAAGGAAGACTGCCGACAACAAAGTTTTTCTTATCAGAAAGCTTGTGAACCTGAAGTACAAAGATGAACACTCAAATGCAGAACATTTAAATGAGGTACAGAGTATTGTGAATCAATTATCCTCAATGAAGATTATATTAGATGACGAATTACAAGCACTGTTACTACTCAGTTCATTACCCAATAGTTGGAAACACTAGTGGTGTCTCTTAGCAATTCTACACTAGATGAGAAAATCATAATGACTCAAGTAACAGAAAGTCTGTTGAATGAAGAAACAAAAAGAAAATTTTTGAGTTTATCTCAACAAGAGACATTTGTCATAGAAAATCAGGGGAGAAGCAAATACAGAAAATTTCAAGACCGTAGGAAGTCAAAAGAGAGATCCAAATCAAGACAAGGGTTCATATGTTACTACTGTAAAAATATAGGACATATGAAAAAAGAGTGCAGGAAACTCAAGAGAGATTCTAAGAAAGAAAATGGAGAAGAGAAGAACGAAGATATTGCTGCCGTCAACTCAGATAGAGACACTATTATTATCTCAAGTTGTGAAGAATCTTGTCTTACATTTTCATGTCACGACTCAGATTGGATTGTTGATACTGGTTCTTCATACCATGTTACCCTTGCAGAGAATTATTTACCTCTTATAAGATAGGTGACTTTGGTATTGTAAGAATGAGAAATAGTGTTTAAAAAATTATAGGGATATGTGACGTGAGTGTAGAGACAAATGTTGGATGTAAATTGACTCTCAAGGAAGTGAGACATATTCCAAAACTTCGTTTGAATTTGATTTCTGCAGGAAAGTTAGATGCAGAAGGTTATCACAGTCACTTTGGTAATGATCAATGGAAGCTTACCAAAGGTTCTTTAGTGGTGCTAAGAGGAAACAAGTGCTGCACTTTGTATAACACAAAGGTACAAGTGTGCAAGACTGAAGTGAATATAGCAGAGGGTGAATCCGCTACAGATTTATGGCATCGATGACTTGGTCACATGAGCGAGAAAGGGATGCAGATCCTCACAAAAGAAAAACTTCTTCTAGACATGAAATGTATGCCTCTGAATCGTTGTGTTCATTGCTTTGTTGGTAAACAACATCGTGTCACTTTTATGAAAAACTATCCTCATAGAAAAAAATATATTTTAGAATTGATATATTTCGATGTTTGTGGTCCTATGAAAGTGAAAACACTTAGTGGTGCTTCTTATTTTGTTACTTTCATAGATGATGTTTCTAGACATAAATGGGCATATGCTTTGAAAACCAAAGATCAAATTTTGGATATGTTTAAAAATTTTCATGCTATAGTTGAAAAAGAAACAGAAAAATCTCTCAAATGCATTCGTACAAATAATGGGGGTGAGTACATTGGTTTATTTGAGAAGTATTGTAGTAGTCAAGGTATTCGATATGAGCAAACAGTTCCCAAGACCCCACAGCATAATGGTATAACAGAAAGGATGAATCACACTATTATGGAAAGGATTAGGTGTATGCTCTCATAGGCAAAGTTGGCATGGTATTATTGGAGAGAAGCGATGCGTACTACAGTCTATTTGATTAATTTATCTCCATCAGCTCCTTTGAATAAAAATGTTTCTGATAAGGTGTGGAGCGAAAAAGATGTTTCTTATGGTTATTTGAAAGTATTTAGTTGTAGGACATTTGTGCATATTCCAAAAGATGAGCAGTCAAAGCTTGATGACAAATCAAAGCAGTGTATTTTCTTGGGATATGTAGATGAAAATTTTGGATCTGATTGAAAAGAAAGTTATCAGAAATAGAGATATGATGTAAGACCCATATTGAACTAACCGGTCTTACCACCTTGTACTGGGTCTACCTATCATGGTCGAGCCAAGTGGACCAAGTGCGTGAAGAAACCACAAGACCAGGTATGAAGTGTAACTCAAAAATAGTCAAATATGAGGGTAGGGTCGCATGCCTAAACAGGTGTGACCGACCCCACCTCAAAAGATTCCAACCCATGACTTTTTAGTCGTGGGGTCGCATGACTAAAAAAACGTAGGGTCGACGGATTCTGCGACCCTACATCCGACCCTACGAAAACAGCTCGAAACTGGAAATTAGGAAACCTTCCTAATTCGAAGGGGGGCTTTCCTAAACTCATTGGGGCATATTATGGAGGGTTTTCCTCTATAAATAGGACGTCCCTAGCCTCTTTCACTCCTTTAGAACCCTAATTAAAAGTGAGAGAGAGAAAAGAGAAGGAAGATAAGGAGAATTGAAGAAGAAGGCCAAGGAAGAGAGGAAGTTCAGAGAAACCTCTGAATCTCAGTAAACCTAAGGTATGAACCTAAATCCATACATGAATTAAGAACCTAGGATGGTTTATGAAGAATAAAGGATTAGGAGAAACCCAAATCATCCGTCCATGGACAAATTCCAGGAGATTCCATGGAGGGAATCATTATGGATAATAGATAGTGTATAAAAATTGTAGTTTGAGCCATAAAACGATCATAGGAAGAACCATGATGGTAAGCCAAAGGATTTAAACATGAAGGAATGGACTTTAGAGTGAAAGATCGATACAGAACACGTGTGGTCGCACGTAGGGTCGAATGATATCCGACCCTACGAGACCATATGGTCTACTACATGCCCTCGAAAAGTCCCAAGGAGGGTGTGGTCGCACGTAGGGTCAAATCATGTCCGACCCCACCTGCGACCCTACACCCTAGGGTCACAGAAACTGCTACCCTAGGTGCTACCCTACCCTGCGACCCTACCCCTGTGGTCGCAGAAACTGAGACCCCAAGTGCTACCCCACCTGCGACCCCTCAGCTTCTGTTATTCTAAACATATTAGAATTAATTCTAATTAAAATCTATCTACTTGTTAGGTCTTTCCAGTGGTTTAAAAGTGAATTATAAAACTTGAACGATGATCTACTAGCAATCAAAGGTGAGGGAACAAGACCTAAACTAATTGGCTAATAATAAGCTGTTTTCGTTTATTGAGTCCAATACCATGAATGATTCTATGCTTGTATGATTGTAATGTGCATATCACATGTTATCCAATATTCATGTTATTACTGTTCATGCATATTTAATTCAATTTATTTATAACATGATGATGATGATGATGATGCTAGGGATAGGCATGTGAATGTTTGTGTGTGGTTAGTGTACTTGATGCGAGTGAGGCATCAGGGGGAGGACGTGACACTGTGGTTCATCCTGGTCACCAGACTCTAGCTCTATCTCTACTCAAGTCTTGTCCACTAACATCGTCGTATCGCCATTACTTTAGCAGAACTATTACGTCGTAGGGCATCAGGGGAGGTGGTCTCGGACCGTGTAGTCTCTGACTTTGTCGGGGGGCCTTAGCTCTATCTTTATGGACGTATTGAGGGATGCTGGGGTGAGGCCTTGGATACACTGTTTGACATTAGGATTGGTTAGTTGTGAGCCTAGTTTGTAAGCCCTCGTCAATAAGGGCTTACGTGTTGGTATGGGTAGGGCATCAGGGGAAGTGTGATGCGGTGCGATCCTAAGCACTTTAGCTCTATCCCTATTCCATGGTGGGTGCATGTGGGACGGCAATGGTGTTTGATCCATTGGGCGGCTTCACACACTCGAGTATAGAAGTGCGGCGGCCACCTATCCTTTCTATTGCACATTGCAAACTTATGAATCAGACCAAAGTTATGAATTGAATGCATGCATATGTTTGTTGCATTGTTTTGTTTGCTCACTGAGCCGTGATGTGTGCTTACCCTTTCGACGTCGAATATTTTTAGTTGATGATGCAGGTACCACAGTAGAAGATTATATGAATGCTTCGATGTACGGACATGCTGCTGCGATGGATGCAGAAGTTATGATGGAGTCGCATGATTCGTCATGCGAGTGCAACTCATGCGTCTTCGATTAGATTTTATTTAAATTATATAGAAGATGTAATTGATTAAATTATTTTATTTTATGTCTTAGTATTTTAAAGATAATTGAATAATTTATTTATGTTATCATCTTTAGACTCTCAGTTCATTTGATATTAAAGACTTCCGCTATCGTGTATTTATTCTGATTATGATTGTGGATGTGTATGGTTTAAGCAAATAGACACAACCTATTCGAGATCCTGGTTGAACCGTTGGTTTATTGGCGGTTCATCACACCATTCTGAATAGTGCGGAATTGGGGTGTGACATGTGATCTTTCTTGAAGATCAAACAATTAAAGACTTTGAGAAAATTGAAAAGCCTCAGCCATTTATTGATGACTTATCGATCTTGATCTAGTTCCTCTATCTGTGGTACATGATGATGGGAGAGATGTGTAAAATGGTAATGATGATGTTCCCATAGATGATACAGGTAATGTTGAACAGGGAGAGAAACCCCCTCCAGAGCCATTAGTTAAGCTTCAGTTGAGAAGATCAACCAGGAAGCAACAACCATCTATCAGGTATCCACCAAATGAATATATTATGCTGACAGATGCAGGTAAACCAGATTGCTTTGAAGAAGCACAAGCTGATGAGCACAAAGCTGAGTGGTTAAAAGTTATGCAAGAGGAGATGGATTTTTTGCATAAGAATCATACTTATAATTTAGTAAAGCTACCTAAGGGTAAGAAGACACTCAAGAATAAATGGGTACTCAAGTTGAAGACTGAGCAGAACAGATCACAACCAAGGTGCAAAGCAAGGTTGGTTGTAAAGGGATTTGGGCAAACAAAAGGAATTGACTTTGATGAGAATTTTTTCTCCTGTTGTGAAAATGTCATCCATACCAGTTGTGTTGGGTTTAGTTGCAAGGTTGAATTTAGAAGTTCAACAACTTAATGTCAAAATAACCTTTCTTCATGGTGATTTAGAGGAAGAGATTTACATGGAGCAATCATAAGGTTTCAAAGTTAAAGGTAAAAAAGATATGGTTTGTAGGTTGAGGAAGAGTTTGTATGGTTTAAAACAGGCTCCAAGACAATGGTATAAGAAGTTTGCTTCATTTATGATGGATCATGAGTATACAAGAACAACGACAGATCATTGTGTGTTTATTAAGAAATTTTCTGAAGGTGATTTCATTATTCTTTTGCTCTATGTTGATGATATGTTGATTATTGGGCAGGATGTCAATAAAGTGGACAAGATGTCAATAAAGTTGACAAGTTGAAGAAAGAGTTGAGCAAGTCTTTCGACATGAAAGACTTGGGACCAGCATATCAGATCTTAGGCATGCAGATCTCTCGTGATAGAAAAGCAAGCAAAATATGGCTATCACAAGAAATGTATATACAAAAAGTACTTGAAATGTTCAATATGAAGAAAGCAAAGTCAGTTAGTTTCCCATTTGCAGGTCATTTTAAATTGAGCAGTGAGCAGAGCCCTTTAACTGAGCAAGGAATAACAGAAATTGAGAAAATTCCCTATGCATTAGCTATAGGAAGTTTAATGTATGACATGGTGTGTACAAGACCTAATATTACATATGCAGTTAGAGTTATGAGCAGATTTCTCACCAATCTTGGCAAAGAACACTGGGAAATAGTCAAGTGGATTATGAGATATCTCAGAGGTACATCTAATGCATATTTATGTTTTGGTATTGATAAACCTATGTTACAAGGGTACACAGATGCAAATATGGCAGGCGACATCGACTCAAGAAAATCGACATCAGGCTACCTATTTACTTTTGTAGGGGGAGCAGTGTCATAGCAATCCAAGTTGTAGAAGTGTGTCTCTTTGTCAACAATAGAAGCTGAGTATATTACTGCAGTGGAAGCTTGCAAGGAGATGTTGTGGATGAAGAGGTTCATTCAAGAACTAGGTCTGACGCAAGACAAGTATATTGTTCATTGTAACAGTCAGAGTGCCATTCACTTGAGTAGGAATCCCAGTTTCCATTACAAGACCAATCATGTTGATTTGAGGTATCACTGGATTCGGGATATACTATAACAGAAGTAGTTCTAGGTTGAGAAAATCCATACTGACAAGAACGGTGCAGATATGATGACAAAAGCAATACCCAAGGCGAAACACGACTTTTACAGAAGCATGATAGGTTTGGGTTTGACAAATCTCCGCTTGTGAGTCGAAGGGGGAGTTTGTTGAGTTTCCTTACACCCACATGGGTGGAGGGATCCACACCCCTTGACCCTCATGATGGGTCTTAAGGCGGTTTCCCAAAACCGTCTCTCCAATCCTCATTAATATCCCATATATTTTGTTTCCTTATATATAAAAGGAAACAAGGTGGCGGTGGCTTATAATATATGGGCATGAGATCCTAAGTTAAAAATAACTAGAGAAAAAAAGGAGCTATGTGTTCTTAAGTTTTGAGAATTCTCATAGAGAAAAATCGAGAGCCGAAGTCAAAGAAATCTGGTATTCTCAAGTAGAAGAAAATTTGTTATTTTTCTTCATTCCTCCATTGAAGAGTAGATACTTATTCTTTTTACGTGCGGTGTGACGGCATTCTCCCTGTCCAGGGAAGAGAGAAAGGTGATAGTTCTTCTCAGTAATTACGTCGGCATCAAGGTGAGAGTATTCTTGTTATTCTTGGATTACCATCAATTGTTTTGATGAGTTATTGTATTACCCAAGAGTGGGTTATGTTTCTTGGAGATTGAAAACCTCTAGCTGTGACTAGAGAAGATTGTATTGTGTACCCATTATTATCATAGTGGATATTTACCTGGATTAGTCCCGTGGTTTTTTCCCTTTTTATCTTCGAAGGATTTTCCACATAAAAATTGGTATGTCTTTTGTGGTTTGATTGTCTCTATTTATTTCCACTACTATATCTCTGTGTATATTTTTGTGATTGCGTATTTCATTAGTTTGCATACAAGAGGAAAAAACCTTGTGTTTTTCCTAACAAGATTAACCATGGCTGCGAGGACCCTAATCACGGTATATAAAATACCATCCCAAATCCTAAACCATTCCCACAATGGACCAAGTTAATTTATTTCTAACTCATGACTAACCAAACCAAAGCCAGTCAACCAGTAATTGGACTCCCACCAAAAAATCATAGGCAATGCAAATAAACATATAATAAAATAAATCATTACAAATATGGTAGCATGCCGAATCATCAATTTTAATTATGTGTTTCTTTACTGACCTGATTAATAAACTATAGCCTGGGTAAGTGAAGGTCGATTCCACAGAGAATGATTTGATTAAGATTTATACTCTATTCAAACTAAATATACTAATTAATGCTAAGCAAATACAATAACGAAAAGGAGATTTTGGTTGAATGAATCGAACTGAAGTAAACAGACAGAATTTAAATTGAAAAAATAATTAGATGAGAAGATTCAGTTCTTGGTTCAATATCCACCCACATGTAATAGGTAAAATTAATCGCAATGCTACTTTCTTCCTCATAATTAGAATTAAAGACCTTAGATAACAATATGCTCTGTTATCTGAGTTTTCCCTGAAATATCTCTACAAAAACAAGCTCTTCAGAGAGATCTAACCATTGAACAACACTGAATAAGTTTTCAACATTTAATTCAATGGCAGCATTAAGTAAGTGGAAAATAGATCAATTTAAGCAACGATTGTAAGCGATGACTATTTAATTTAGGTTATATTATTCACAATGATGAGATGAAAACTTGGACATAATCATCTATCAATGTTTGCTATTTGTGATTAGAATCAGGATGATTACGTATCACAGATTCTAGATCTAGCAATTAATATTAATCTAACTGATTCAGCAGGCCATTACTGAATTATTCAAACAGATATCATAAATAAAGATAAAAGAATAACATAAGCAATTCCAATAAAAGAGAGAAAAAAAAAAACAACGATACTGAATAGGGATTACATCATTGACATGAGTTTGGGCTTCAATATCCCCTTCAACTGAATGAATAAACTAGCTAGACATTATAATCTTTTCAGAGAGAAAAATTTTCAGCAGAGAGAGAGAGAGAGAGAGAGATTGAGAGATACTATCTTCAACACCAGTGCTTTATATATAGAACATGACAATCATTTGTAGCTTAGAATTCCTTCTTTGTGTAGGATTCCTTCTCTATTTAAAATTCTAAAATTATGGAGTTTCATTTCTTCCTTAGAGGCTTTTAGAATGGTAGTTTTCCTATCTAACTCAAATACTAAATCAATTCAACCTCTTCTATTGTAGGCTTCCTAACTTGAGTAGGAAAATTTTTATGGAAATATCATCCACCGTTGAATGCTCTAATAAAATTGTACGGTTGCTTCGATTCAGATTCAAATCAGATTTTTGTGTTAGAGTTTGAGACAATATTTTGGAGGCCTAAACGAACTCATATTTTTCTCCATAATATCATTCCGAAAAGGTTGAGACGTCCTCTACAACTTTACTGAAGACCATTTTTAATTCTGAAACTCTTTCCACATAAAAAATCTATATAAAGCTCAGAACATCAATATTAAGAATGCTAAAATTTTCTTATCTTTTAGTAATTAATTCACAAAGTCTTTAAAATATATTAAAAATATAAAATTCATTATATTCAGCTCAATAAGGAATAAAACATATAAAAAAATATAGTGCAAATGTAATAAAAATATAAAAATCACATACTTATCAAAATATAAGAAAATGTCTCACATTAACTAAGCAAATTTAATGACTTGACAATTCCTATATTAGACACATGTTCCATGAAGACTCTCACTGACAAAGCCTTCGTTAGAAGATCTGCAATCTTGTTGTCCGTCGAAATGTCACAGTGATATGATTTTCATTGACCTTTTTTGTCTCCTAAAGATACTTGATCTTTATATGCTTTCGAACGTTGGATTTCTAATTGTTCTTTGAGAGAAATACAGCTTAACTGCTGTCACAACACATTTCAATGGATGTGAATGTAGAGTCTACAACCTTCAAAGTCCAAAAAAATACTCTTCAATCAGATAAATTGCTTAATAGTTTTATATAGAGTTACAAACTCTACCTGCATAGTATATAATGCAAGGATAGTCTGTTTTGCACTCCTCCAAGAAACGACACCAGTTGCCATCATGAAAATGAATCCTGAGGTAGGTTTCATTTCATCAATGCAACCACCAAAATCTACATCAGAATAGCTAAGACTGCCATTATTGCCATAAATAAATATATAGTCCTTGGTCTTTTACAAGTACTGCATGACCTTCTTTTTTTGCTGTCCATTGAGTTATACCAGCATCCAATTGAAAATGTCCCAGTACACTGACTGCAAAAGCTATACAAGGACGAGCGCAAACCCAAGCATACTTTAAGCTTCCTACTATAGATGCATATGGTTTGTCAGCCATATGGTCTCTTTTAATATCATTCATTGGACACTGTTGCTTGTTCAATTTGTCTCTTTTGCTAATAGGTACATCCCCAACTGAACAGTCAAACTTACTGAATCGTTTAAAAACACGATCAATATATACTCTTTGAGATAATCCCAATAGTCCCTTTTTCCTGTCACAAGAAATCTCAATACCAAATACAAAAATACTTTCTCCCATATCTTTCATCTCAAATTTATCAGACAGAAAATTCTTGGTTTTAACTAGTAAACCCACGTCATTGCTAGCCAATAATATATTATCAACATAAAAGACTAGAAAAATGAACCTGTTCCCATTGAACTTTAAATATATGCAATGATCGATGACATTCTCAACAAAATCAAAAGAAGATACAACTCTGTCAAAATTTAGGTACAATTGCCCGGATGCCTGCTTCAATCCATGATTGACTTATTGAGTCTTCAAACCATATATTCTTTACCTTTGACCTAAAAACCTTTCGGTCGAAGAATATAAACTTCTTCTTCTAGATTCTCGTTAAGAAAAACGGTTTTTACAAATCTAATGTAACTTCAAACCAAAATGCACAACTAAGACCATAAATATTTTAAAAGAATCTCCTTAAAGTCAATATCTTTTTTCTATGTAAATCATCTTTGCTACAAGTTTTACTTTGTTAGCAGTCAAGTCTCCTGTAATTACACTTTGCCTTGTATACCCATTTTGAGCATATGAGTACATAGCTCATCGACAAATGAACAAGATCCCAAACCTTATTGTTGTCCATAGACAGCAACGCATCCTTTATGGTCACCAACCACTTAAGGACAATTTCTGTCACATCCCAAATCTGGACTAACCAGTGGTGTGATGAACCGTCAAGAAAACCAACGGTTCAACCAGGATCTCGTATAGGTCGTGCCCATCCGATTAAACCAGATACATTCCACAAGCATAATCAGAGTAAATAAACAATAGCGGAAGTCTTTAATACTAATGAACTGAATATCTAACAATAACAGCATAATTAATTATCAATTATCTTTAAAGTAACTCAAAACATAAAATAAAATAAATGATTCAATTACATGTTTCGATAACCAAACAACTAAACTAATCGAAAACACATGAATTGCACTCGCACGACAGATCATGCACCTCTTCCATAGCTTCTACGTCCATTGCTGCTACGTGTCCATACGTCGACGGGTTCATGTAATCTTCAACGGTAGGACCTGCATCAACAACTAAAAATATTCGATATCGAAAGGGTAAGCACACATCACAGCTCAGTGAGCAAACAAAACAATGCAACAAACATATGCATCCATTCAATTCATATCTTTGGTCTGATTCATAAGTTTGCAATGTGCAATAAAAAGGATAGATGACCGCCGCACCTCTATACACGAGTGTGTGAAGCTGCCCAATGGATCAAACACCATTGTCGTCCCACATACACCCATCATGGAATAGAGATAGAGCTAAAGTGCCCAGATCAAACACCGCATGACACTTCCCCTGATGCCCTACCCATACCAACACGTAAGCCCCTATTGGCGAGGGCTTGCAAACTGGGCATCAACTAACCAATCCTAATGTCAAACAGTGTATCCAAGGCCTCACCCCAGCATCCCTCAATACGTCCATAGAGATAGAGCTAAGGCCCCCCGGCAGAGTCAGAGACTACACAGTCCGTGACCACCTCCCCTGATGCCCTACGACGTAATAGTTCTGCTAAGGTAATGGCGATACGACGATGTTAGTGGACAAGACTTGAGTAGAGATAGAGCTAGAGTCTGGTGACCAGGATGAACCACAGTGTCATGTCCTTCCCCTGATGCCCCACTCGCATCAAGTAGACTAACCACACACATACATTCACATGCCTATTCTTAGCATCATCATCAACATCATGTTATAAATAAACAGAATTAAATATGCATGAGCAATAATAACAGAAATATTGGATGAAATGTGATATGCACATTACAAGCATACAAACACAAAATCATTCATGGTATTGGACTCAATAAGTAAAATAGTTTATTATTAGCCAATTAGTTTAGGTCTTGTTCCCTCACCTTTGATTGATAGTAGATCATCGTTCAAGCTTTGTAATTACTTTTAAACCACTTGAAAACCTAACAAATTTATAGATTTTAAATTAGAATTAATTCCCATGATTTTAGACTAACAGAAACTGAGGGGTCGCAGGTATGGCAGCACCTGTGGTCTCAGTTTCTGCGACCACAGGGCGTGGGGTCGCAGGGTGTGGTCGGACATACTCTGACCACATGTGCTACCACACCCTCCATGGAACTTCCCGAGGGCATGTGGTCGGACATTTGTGTCTCGTGTGGTGGCACATCATGCGATCACATGTGCGACCACACGTGTGTTGGTCGACCTTTCACTCTCAATTCCAATCCTCCATGTTTGGATTCCTTTGGCTTATCATCATGGTCCTTCCTATGATTGTTCTATGGCTCAAAACTATTATTTTATACACTATCCATTGTCCACATGATTTCCTCCATGGATTCTCTTGGAATTTGTCCATGGATTGATGGTTTGGGTTTCTCCTAAATCCTATCTTCTTCATAAACTATTCTAGGCTCTCAATTTATCATGGGAAATATGTTCATACTTTAAGCTTGCTGAAGAATCAGAGTTTTCTCTGAATTTTTCTCCTCCTTAGTCTTCCTCTTCAATTTTCCTTCTCTTCATTCTCTTCTCTTTCTCTCACTTTCAATTAGAGTTCTAAAGGAGTGAAAGAGGCTAAGAAACGTCCTATTTATAGAGGAAAACCCTCCATAATATGCCCTAATGAGTTTAGGAAAGACCCCCTTTCGAATTAGGAAGGTTTCCAAATTTTTAGTTCTGACTGGGTTCCGTGTGGTCGGAGGTGGGGTCACAGAATCCATCGACCACATCTTCTGAAATGTCCGACCACACGACCTAAATTTGTGTGGTTGGACTCTTTTGAGGTGTGGTCGGTCACACCTGTTTAGGTATGCGACCACACGCTCATAATTGACTGTTTTTGGGTTGATTTCATACCTGGTCTTGTGGTTTCTTCACGTACTTGGCTCGACCATGATAGGTAGACCTGATACAAGGTGGTAAGATCGGTTAATTCGATACGGGTCTTACATAGAATCCATAAATTTATTAGGTTTTCAAGTGGTCTAAAAGTGATTTACAAAGCTTGGAAGAGGAACAACCAACGATCAAAGGTGAGGGAACAAGACCTAAATTAATTGGATAATAACAAACTGTTTTATTTATTGAGTCCAATGCCATGATTGATTCTATGCTTGTATGCTTGTAATGTGCATCTCACATGTCATCTAATATTCCTGCTATTACTGTTCATGCATATTTAATTTTTTTTATTTATAACATGATGATGATGATGCTAGGAATAGACATGTGAATGTATGTGTGTGGTTGGTGTGTTAGATGCGAGTGGAGCATCAGGGGGAGGACGTGGCATGGTGGTCTTTGACCTCGTCACTAGACTTTAGCTCTATCTCTACTCAAGTCTTGCCCACTAACATCGTCATTTCGCCATTATCTTAGCAGAACTATTACGTCGTAGGGCATTAGGGAAGGTGGTCTCAGACCGTGTGGTCTCTGACTCTGTCGGGGGGCCTTAGCTCTATCTCTATGGACGTATTGAGGGATGCTGGGGTGAGGCCTTGGATAAACTATTTGGCATTAGGATTGGCTAGCTACACCAATAGGGGCTTACGTGTTGGTATGGGTAGGGCATCAAGGGAAGTGTTGGCGGTGTTTGATCCGGACACATTAGCTCTATCTCTTTTCCATGGTGGGTGCATGTGGGACGACAATGGTGTTTGATCCATTGGGAGGATTCACACACTCGTGTATAGAGGTGCGGCGGCCACCAAACCTTTCTAGAGCATATTACAAACTTATAAACCAGACCAAAGATATAAATTGAATGCATGCATATGTTTGTTGTATTGTTTTGTTTGCTCACTGAGCCATGATTTGTGCTTACCTTTTCAATGTCGAATATTTTTAGTTCTTGATGCAGGTCCTACTGTTGAAGAATATATGAATGCGTCGACGTATGGACACGTTGCTGCGATGGACATAGAAGCTGAAGAAGATGCTCATGATTTGTCGTGCGAGTGCAACTCATGTATTTTTTATTAGCTTAGTTGTTTAGTTATTGGAACATGTAATTGATTATTTTACTTTATTTTATGTCTTGAGGTATATTGGAGATAATTGGATACTTAATTATATTATCACTGTCAGATACTCAGTTCATTAGTATTAAAGACTTCCGTTATTGTTTATTTACTCTGAATTTGCTTGTGGGATGTATCTGGTTTAATCGAATGGGCACGGCCTATACGAGATCCTAGTTGAACCGTTGGTCTATGGATGGTTCATCACACCATTCTGGTTGGTTCAAAATTGGGGTGTGACAGATAGAGCTAAAGTGTCTGAATCAAACACAACCAACACTTCCCCTGATGCCCTACCCATATCAACACGTAAGCCCCTATTGGCGAGGGCTTGCAAACTGGACTCACAACTAACCAATCCTAAATGTCATCCAGTGTATCCAAGGTCTCACCCAGCATCCCTCAATACGTCCATAGAGATAGAGCTAAGGCCCCCCGATAGAGTCGAAGACTACACGGTCTGAGACCACCTCCCCTGATGCCCTACGACGTAATAGTTCTACTAAGATAATGGGGATACGACGATGTCAGTGAACAAGACTTAAGTAGAGATAGAGTTAGAGTCTGGTGACCAGGATGAACCACAATGTCACGTCCTCCCCCTGATGCTCCACTCGCATCAAGTACACCATCCACACACACACAATCACTTGCCTATTGCTAGCATCATCATCATCATCATATTATAAATAGACAGATATGCATGAGCAGTAATAACAGGAATATTGGATAACATGTAAGATGCACAGTACAAGCATACAAGCATAGAATCAATCATGGCATTGGACTCAATAAAAGTAAACAGTTTATTATTAGCTAGTTAGTTTAGGTTATGTTCCCTCTCCTGCTAGAAATGTTCAATCTTCTCCGAGCTTCTTAACTCACTCTTGAACCTCTTGGAAACCTAAGAAATTTGTAAGTTCTAAGTTAGGGTTCAAGCTTATCTATTTACAGTACTCAAATGTCCATACTAGCATCAAACAGACCTCCAGAAGCTGAGTGGTCTCAAGTGTGACTGCACTTGTGGTCACAGTTTCTGCGACCAGAGGGTGTGGGGTCGTGCGACCACACACATGCGACCATAACCTCCCTGGAAACTTCCCAAGGACGTGTGGTCAGACATATGTGCCTCGTGTGGTTGTTCAAACTGCGACTACACGAGTTTTTGGTCGACTTTTACTTTCAGCCACATCCTTTCATAACTTGATTTCATGGCTAACATTATGATCCTTCCTATGATTGTTCTATGGCTTAAAATTCACACTTTTACATAGTCCTTCACCTTAATCCGTTCTTCATAGATTTCCTAAGAGTTTTGTTCATGGTTTTAGGATTGAGATCTTACTTTGACTCAATATCTCCTCTATAATCTATTCTAGGTATTCAATTAATGTAGGGAATGATTTCATACCTTAAACTTGCTGGAGAATCAGAGCTTTCTCTGTAATTTCTTCTCCTAGTCTTCCTCTTCAATTCTCCTTTTCTTCCTACTCCTCTCTTTCTCTCTCTTTCAGTTTGGGTTCTAAAAGAGTGAAAGAGACTAAGGGACGTCCTTTATATAGAGAAAAATATCCATATAAAGTCCCACTTTGATTAGGAAAGAACCCCCTTAAATTAGGAAGGTTTCCTAATTACGAAGTCGGTTATACCATCGTGTGGTCGCACATGGGGTCACAGAATCCGTCGACCACACATCTCAAAACTGCAACCACACGTCCCAGACTGAGTGGTCTCAATATTCTGAGGTGTGGTCGACCACACCTGTTTAGGTATGCGACCATACATCTCAATTAGATGATTTTTTGTTCGAATTACATACCTAATCTTGTGGTTTCTTCACGCACTTGGTCCGCTTGGTCCGACCATGATAGGAAGACCTGATACAAGGTAGTAAGATCGGGTTAGTAAGGTACGGGTCTTACAATTTCACTATTAACAACTTGCTGAAAACTGCTGGGATCTTCATCCTGTTCAATGTCGGACATCATCTAGTAATATTTTTGTTGTCTCAATTAGTTGTTCCACGACCATTTCTATGGGGTCTCATCAAACTCTAAGTTTCTTGGCTGTGACAGCTCACGCATCATCAATGAATCTTGCATGACTATTTTTACTTTCCTATTTACTTAGTTAGGATAATAAAATCAGAATCCTTTGAACCTAATTAGATTTACCAAAAAATAATAGCTCAATGTCATAAAAGCAATCTCTTTCTCCCGAGGGTTATATAGCCATGTTGCGGCTCTATAGTCCCAAATATGAAGATAATTTAGACTGAGATTGACTTACTTGGCAACCTATTAATAATATAGGTTGCAGTATTGATTGTCTCCTCATAGGATCAAATACTCTCTCATGTTCTTGATCGTATCTATTTGCTACTCTTTTTGCTGTTGAATTTCAAGTGCAGATTGCTAAGCTATAGCTCTTGTAAATAATCGGTCAAAGTACAAGGAAATTGATCATAATCATATGGCTGCCATAATACTTACCTTTTCTTTTAAATCTAACAATTTTCATCTTTTTGATAAGAGATTTTCTACTTCTACTTTGAATATTTTGAAAACATCCAATGAAAAAGATTTTCCTGAAAAGAGATAAGTGAAACCATAACAAGACAAATCCTCAATAAAAGTAATGAAATCTCGATATCCACCAAGTCCAATTCCTTGTTATGAATAGCTTTCATTTTCCTTAATCTTGTCATCTTCTCTTTTTAAACAATCTTCACATATATACATTAAACTTTAGAGGGTAATCCTTTATAATCTCTCCATATTTACTAGTCCCAAACATCTATGCCAAGGATGGGAGATAAGGGTACTGCACCCCATTTTGCTTTCCCCGACTAGGACAACCATATTGGTGTGTAGATAGCGAGAGAGGGGGGGCGAGTAAAACTCTCTCAAACCAACAGTCAATTAATCCCTGTGTGCTCTCCACGGTGTTCTGAGCTGAGCCAAAGTGCCCCCCAGTGTGTAGGAGTCTTGGCGAAGACATTCGGAAAGATTGCTTGTTAATTCAAGGTTTGGAAGTTAAGCGATGACTCCGAAGCTGATTTTGATGGACCCCACAATAGGGTCATAGGCTTGTAATCTACATGGATGCGTAGGTCTTAGGAATACCTTCGAAATGAAACTGGAATCACTCAATTCTGATATCAGATGAAGAAGATATGATGTTTTTAATCTGGAAATAAGCGTAAAGGGATTTTATGAAAAATAATAATAATTGTCCAGGGGCTTGCATGTAAATTATCGTAAGTTTAATTTTTTAACATCCTCATATCTTGATCATCCGACATCCGAATCCGGCGATCCAAGCACTAGCGTACTCCATCATCCGTCCTCTTTAAAGTGGACGTGAAAAATCTGGGACAACGGCCTCCGAAGGATCCCATGCAGAGCTGCAAGCCGATATACTCGCCTAAACTTCGATCCTTTATAATTTTATTATCTAACGTCTGAATCAAGTGAGTCAAGCACCAGTGTTCTTCATTTTGGATACTCTACAAAGTGGACGTGGAAAATTCAGGAGAAAGGTCACTGAATAATTCCATGCAGATGCATACTGAAATGGCCCATAAAAAACGGAGAGGAGCCGATCAAAACCCAAATCAACCCAACTCGGTTCAACCCAAGTTAGCTCAAATCCAATTCAGTCCAACCCAGTCAAGCTCGACCAGTCCAGCCTGACCCAGCCCAGACCGGTCCGGACAAATTCGGGTCAGCCCATGTGCACTTTATGTATTTATATTAATTTTATATATATATATGATATATATATATATATATATATATATATATATAATATATATATATTTATATAATGTACACATTAAGAAGGACACGGGGAGAGAGAACCCGAAGAGAAAGAAAGAAGAGAAAATGGAAAGAGAGAAGAGAGAGAGGATCAGACTAAGGGAGAAGAGAGAGGGAAAAACGAGAAGGGAGAGAGAGAAAAAGAGAGAGAGTGAGAATGGAAGGTGTTGCTACCATGCAACACCTTATACCCAAGCATCCTACACAATCACCAACCCACTGCCCACCTTATCCGTCGACAACCATGGCATACTCACTTGCCCAGCCGTCATCACCTTGAGAAGCCACCCACCTGCTCTACCAACCAGCAGGCCAACCCATCACTTGCATCACCTCTCATCGAGTCCCTCACCCACATGCGGCAACTTCCCCAACCGAACACAACTCCATCAGATCGAACCCATGCTCACCGCCGCTCACATGTTCCTATCCCATACCCCTGCTCCCAAGCATTCCCTGAAATCCCTCCACCAAACTACTGACTAACCGTCTGCCCATCGATCGTCGACTCTCCCATCTGATTCCTCAAATCCCTCCACCGACCATCATCCCTCCTTGAGCCACTCGTCACTCTTTCTCCCACCTATTTAGCTGAACCACACCACCACCTCCCTATTGGGAATCAGACCTGCCCAGCCCTTTCTCTCTCACCTGCTCCCAGCCATTCTTGGAAATCAGCTGCCGAGCAACTCTTAACCCAACTGCTCCCCTAAAATCCAGTCCCAGTCCCTCACCAATCAACACATCACCCGCCTACTGCCCATGCTCCTGTCCAACCGAACACCACCCTACACCTGCATCTTCTCCTATAAAACCCCACAAACCACCATTGCTCAAGGGGAGGGGAGGCAGAACCGAATCACTTGCAGAGAAAGAAAACCTTGAACTTGAGCTATTACCCTCTGCAGATCGTCACTGCTCAAGGGCTGACCACTTCATTCCCTTACCAAGCCTTACACCTTTCCGCCACCTATAACTACCTGCAAGCTCTCCGCGACCATCGTCGACAAGCCTCGGTCATTCCTGCGAAGACCATCGTCAGCAACCCGACGACAACCACATCCTGTTGCTCCACCCCACAGGCAACATACGTCAGGTTGGCTTCCTTTCTAGTTTACCATACTTGTATATTATTATTATTATTATTATTATTATTATTATTATTATTTATGTTTTTATTATTGTATCTTGGCATGCATGTTAATAATTCTTTGATCATATCCGTTGGGTTACACATATGCATGTGGGTCACATATTAATTTAATTTTGATTTCAATCTATTATTTTCATAGTATGTAATGTGTCGTGTCATATTTGTATAGTGTATTACATTATTTTTTGTACCTTACAATATAGTGCATTTCATATTGTATAGTATATGATTAAATTTTGGTCTTTTCATACTTTTGTACATATTACATGCATATTGTATTATTATGTAGGTATGACATGAATCTAACCACATGATCTGAATT
Source organism: Protea cynaroides (assembly GCA_028583415.1). NCBI lineage: Eukaryota > Viridiplantae > Streptophyta > Magnoliopsida > Proteales > Proteaceae > Protea > Protea cynaroides. Next base: position 26,744,712 of record CM053266.1, read on the forward strand.
TTATGAGAATTGATCATGACCATATGAATGGAATTTTAATGAGTCAATCATGGCCATTGATTTGGAATTTTAATATATCCATTGATCATAAATTTTAATGTGAATTTTAATATGGTCATTAGATGTGATTTTAACTAATTTGAACCATTGGATTGTCTTGTTAAGTGACTTTATAAAATCTGAACGGTTAGATTATCATGGTGAGCAATCTGAACCGTTAGATTATCTTTGGAAGTGATTTTAACCGATCTGAACAGTTGGATTATGATCTTGAGTGATTTGAACCGTTGGATTTTCATTGTGAGTGATTTAAAGTGATTTGAATCATTGGATCTTGTTTGTAAATGTCTTAAATGAATTGAAACCATCGGATCTTTATTTATGAGTGTCCTAAATGAATCTGACCATTGGATCTTCGTCATGAGCATTTTAAATGAATCTGAACCATTGGAACTTGATCATAAGTGTTTTCGAATTGTTGGATCTTGATCATGAGTGTTTTTGATGAATCTGAACCGTTCACTTGATTACACTATCATATTGTGCCCTACCATGTTTAGAATGCTTACACTACTAGTTTTGTGCACACTACCATGTTTGATATGCTTGCTAATGCCATGCTTGAATCATATCCTTTGCTGGCAAAGAACTTACTTTCTGCTACACCCTAGTCGAATTGCCGTACATGCACACTAATAGAAGACATTCCTAGGTGTGGAGGCATGCATGTAGGCACCCACATTCATGGAAAGGATAATAATGGAAAAAGGATAAAAGTCTTAATCAAGAAGCATGAAGCCTGGCCCAATAATTCCAAAATTAGGGTTTAGATTACAAGGGTAGCTTTAGGACGATCCCTACCTTTCAGCTCATTCCCTAAGGTGCAAAAACCTAGATAGATGCGATGTGAATCCAGCCATAGATCTTCTAGGATTATCACTCAGTCCTACTGGATCACCCATATTCTGACTCAAACGGATCACCCAATGAACAATCCATTTCGAACTACGCAGACCCTGATTCTTAAGGCAAGCCCTAAGATACGTAGGTAGTCTGGGGAGACTCCCATATACGGTTCCACACCTCAGTCTATATACACTTACACACCCTGCTCCTTGAGAGTCTTGATCAACCTTACTCCCTAAGAGACATACCTTACTCCCTGAGAGACACACCTACTCCCCGAGAGACATACCCTACTCCCGGAGAGACATACTATCACACTCCAATTTTGGACTAACCAAAATAGTGTGACGAATCGTAAATAAACCAACGGTTCAACCAAGATCTCTGTTAGGTAGTACCCACCATATCAACCACACACACCTTCCACATAAATAATCAGAGATAAATAACAAATAAGCGGAAGTCTTATAAATAATGAACTGAGTGTCTAACAATGATATAATAATTATCTAATCTAATTATTTCCCAAAAATGCAAGATATAAAGGTAAATAATCCGTTACATGTCCCAATGACCTTACTGCCTACGGTCGATACTGTCACACCCCAATTTCGGTTGAACCATAAGTGTGAGTGAACCGTCACTGAACCAACGACTCACACTAGGATCTCAATAAGACCGTGTCCACTCATACAAATCATTGCACATAACCACAATCAGAATAATAATAAATACAGCGAAAGTCTTTAATAAAATGAACTGAGTAATCTATTGATAAATTTAAATGAAATATTCAATTATTCAAATAACCGAAACTTAAATAATATCTTTACATCAACTTCATCCCAACTGAAAATAATTAAAATAAATAAAATCAAATCAAATCCTAAAGGTACACGCAGAAAGGGCACTCGCATAAAGCGTCGTGCTCGTCCTCTCCTACCTGCACATCCAGAGCAGCCACACCTCCATATGTCGGCGCGCTCATGTAGTCGTCCACCGTGTAACTTGTATCAACATCTAAAAAATGGTGTATACACAAGGGTGAGCTCACAACTTAGCTCAGTAAGACAATCAAACAATGTAAAATTTATATGCATGAGTTGACAATCATATTATATAATGGTTTGGTTTAAGTTTGCAATGTGCTATAGAAAGGATTGGCGGCCACCGCACCTCTATACACGAGTGTGTGAAGCCACCCAGTAGATCACACCACTGTCGTCCCACATGCACCCACCATGGAATAGAGATAGAGCTAAGGCGTCCCGATCAACATCGCCAACACCTCCCCTGATGCTCTACCCATACCAACACGTAAGTCCCTATTGGCGAGGGCTTGCAAACTGGGCTCGCAACTAACCAATCCTATATGTCATCACAGTAGGCCCTATCCCAACACAACTCCCTACGGCATAGAGATAGAGCTAGAGTCTGGTGGCTAGGCCGGAGACCACAATACCACGTCCTCCCCCTGATGCCCTACCCGCACCAAACATGCTAAGAGAGAACAATACGATAGATAGACCCTATCCCAACATAACTCCCTACGGCATAGAGATAGAGCTAGAGTCTGGTGGCTAGGCCGAAGACCACAGTACTACGTTCTCCCCCTGATGCCCTACCCGCACCAAGCATGCTAAGATAAAATACTACGAAAAGGTGCTAGTGTGATGAATGAAAACAGACCCCAGGCCCTTCCAATTCTACACACCAACGAAAACAATCACATGCCTAACAATCACATCCTAGCATAGAGAGTATGCATGAACAATAATAATAACTGAAAGTAAATGATGACATGCGAGTATGCACAAACATCAATCCACAGAGTCATAGTTATTAACAACGGTTTATTGTCCATTAGATTGTTAAGGTTTAGGTTTGATTCCCTTACCTGACGCTCGTTTGATAGCTTGCTCCAAGTTGCAAGATCCAAACGTGCTATCACAAAGTCCTATACAATATTAGGGTTTAGTTAGAATAGTTTTCCTTAGGTTTCATGTTGGTCGGAAAACCAACGATATTACAAAATATATCTCACAGAGCTGACCGGTCACAGTACCGGTCGCAGCACTGTGGGGAAACTTGCGACCGGTATGGTCAGCCGGTCCCCACAGACCAGCCCCCGGAAGGTACCGGTCGCAGTACCGGTCGCACAGGGTGCAACCGGTATAGTCGACCGGTATGTCTCCGAAAGACCATACGTCTAGTTCTCGACTGCCGTCGATCATCCCCTATTGATCCTAGGGTTTCTTCTACACATTCTAGGTCTGAGCACTGAGTTAGAGTTGTTTGCAACTCTATTCAAGTCCTAGCTTTGACGGTCTTCTTCCTAGAACTCGAATCTAGGGTTTACCGACTAGATTAGGGTTTGTCGACAAAATTAGGGTTTATTGGCAAGATAGGGTTTTAGATCGATACATGCTTTGCATGGTATTGATCAAAGCAACCTAACCATACTAGAGTCATAATCCTAGAGTCATAATGTAAAAGAAGGTTTAAGCACTCACCGTCGACTGGCGGTAAGGTGTTCTTCGTCGAATAGCAATATCGGTTCTTCCTAGCTTCTCCTCCTTCTTCAGCCTCTTTTTCCTTTCTAGGGTTTGTGAGGATCAATGAAAGGGATTCTAGGAGGTTTAGAGGTGTTTATATAGGCTAGGTTTGGGTTTAGGAAACCTTCTAGGATTAGGAAAGTCCTAGGGTTCGGAATTTGGAAAGTAGGACCCGCAGAGATCCGGTTCCGGATCTTGATAGTTTGCTGACTATACCAGTCGACCGGTACCAATGCTAAGACCGGTATCATCGACCGGTATGACTAAATTCATACTTAATTTGGTCCGTTTGGTCCGATTTCATACCTGGTTGTCATCCGCTCGTCCCGTCTGGCCCGGTGATGATTGGAAGACCTATTACGACATGAAATCGAGGTTTAGATCGGGTTCATGGAGTGCGGGTCTTACAACTCCCCCACCCTTAAAAGAAATTTCGTCCCCGAAATTTGCATGTAGGTTTCACAGATACCTTACGGTCGCATATGGTGTGACCGTAGTTGTGACCATATGAATTCTGAAATCTTCTTGAATGCCTATGGTCGATCCTCTGGTCATGTTGGTCATGCTATGGTCACCCGTAGCTGCGACCTTAAGACTTCTGGTCACCAACAACATTCAATTTGAGTTCTTCTTGGGTCAACTCCTCGGCTTTTCTCTTGGGTTCATACTAAGGTTATCCTATGGTCATCATTAGTAGTTTCTCATCAACCAATATCATCAAACTCACCCCTCATGATTAGCCTTGGGATTTACTCAAGGAATCACATGGATCATACTAGTTTGACATCTCCAATCCCCCATAGAAGCCTTATTCCATAGAATTTACATCTTCAGGGATTAGGTTCATACCTTTGCCTATGGTAGAGAGCTAAAATCTTTTCAGCAAAACCTTCTCCTCAGTCTTCTCTTCTTCTCCTTCCTTTCTTTCTCTTCCTTTAGGGTTTACTAATGTTCTAAAAGAGTGAAAAGGGTTGAGGGATGTCCTTTATATAGAGAATAATTCTCTATATAGAGTTCTCCAACATTAGGAAAGAAATCCCCCTTAAATTTAGGAAAGTTTTAACTTGGAGTTTGGTCTGGGGTCTTACGGTCGATGGCCTACGGTCCCAAAATCCGTCGACCATAGGGTCGAAAACATTGGCCATAGGGTCATTGATCAGTGACCATTGTTTCTTTCCATATGGTCAACCGTACCTACCCTAGGTATGCGACCTTACGTATACTTTTGAGCATTTTAACTTGATTCATACCTGGTTTTGTGATCCATCTTCACACGATCGGTCTACTTGGTCCAACAATGATGGAAAGACCTGGCACGACATGGTTAGACCAAGTTAGTGGAGTGCGAGTCTTACACATATTCTACTCCCTGAGAGACACACCTTACTCCCTGAGAGACACACCTACTCCCCGAAAGACATACCTTACTCCCTGAGAGACATACCTTACTCCCAGAAAGTACACATAGTTTACTCCCTGAGAGTACTTACATATCCTACTCCCCGAGAGTGCATATCTTAGTCCCTGAGGCTATCCAATCCACCCAGTAACAAACTACGTTGTACCTGATTTCCAGGACCTCGTAGGCAACTTGGACGACTCTCTAAGTACGGTACCACATCTTAGTCTTCTTAGGCCATCCATGTCACACCCCAATTGATTATGCATGAGTAACAATCAATTTTATCCGTGGTCCGGTTTTAAGTTTGCAATGTGCTATAGAAAGGTTTGGTGGCCCCCGCACCTCTATACACGAGGTGTGGCATCGCACGAAATCACACTACCACCAACCCACATGCACCCATCATGGAATAGAGATAAAGCTAAGGTATACCCGCACCTCCCCCGATACTTTACCCATACCAGTACCTAAGCCCCTATCGGGCCGGGGCTCGCAAACCGGGCTCGCAACTAACCAATCCTATATGTCAACAATGTATGCTCTATCCCAAAGACACCGCCCACGGCAAGAGATAGAGCTGAGGCGTGTGGTCGGGTCGAGACCACCACACCTCACCTCCCCGATACCCTATCCGCAACTAACCCACTAGGATAAAACAATACGCAGTAGACCCTATCCCAACATAACTCCCTACGGCATAGAGATAGAGCTAAAGCATCGTGGACAAGCCACGTCGACTGAATCCTCGCACCACACAACGACCTGGGACAACATCAATATCGGAGACCACCGCACCACGATCTTCCCCGATACCCCACCCGTACCAAGCATGTTAAGACAGAATACTACAAAGGTGCCAGGTGAAGAGCGATCCCAGCCCATGCCCCACTCCACACACCAACGAAAAACAATCACATGCCTAACAATCACACCCTATGAATGATGAACAATAATAATAACGAAAGAAAGGATGGCATGTGAATATGCACAAACATCACATCATAGATATTCAATGATTAACAACGATTTACGTCCATTAATTATTAGGTTTAGGTCGATTCCCTTACCGACCGTTCGATCACTTGCTCCACGTCGCAAGATCCAAACGATAAGTCACAAAGTCCTACATAATATTAGGGTTTCATTAGAATATATTGTTTAGGGTTTCATGTTGGTCGAAACCAACAGAGATCACAAACTACCCTCACGGAGCCGACCGGTGGCATATACCGGTCGCCTGTGGAAAGACCGGCGACCGGTATGGTCACCGGTCCCCCACAAACAACCTCCCGAGGTAGCGGTCGCCATATACCGGTCGCACTATGTGCAACCGGTATAGTCGACCGGATGTCTCCGAAGACCATACATGGGTTCACCGCCGTCGACCATCCTCCATGGGTTTTTCGGGGTTTCTCCTATCCATTCACGTCTAGGTTTGGTTAGAATTATCCCCAACTCATTCAAGTCTCGTTGATGAATATCATCTCGAAACTCAATCTAGGGTTTGGACAACTTAGGGTTTATTGGCCCATTTAGGTTTTATCATAATATTTTTTTTTTTTTTTTTTTTTTTTTTTTTTTTTTTTTTTTTTTTTTTTTTTTTAAAAAAAAATTAAATTTTTTTTATAAATAAAAAAAAAAAAAAAATAAAAAAAAAAAAATTTTTTTTTTTTTTTTTTTTTTTTTATCCATATTCTCCATATCTATATCCATATCCATATCCATATTCACTTCAATCCACATTAGGCTATCTCTAGATTCAATCTCAATCATCATCAAACATAAACTTCAACTTAAACAATTGAATCTAAGGAAGCTTAATCATAATCCATATCCATAAAATTTAATCACATTCTGTTTCAAATTACGTTTTGGACTTGATTTCCAGGATTATAATACGTAGGCAATTTGAGATGTTTTGGACATCTCAGATTCAGTCCATCATCGAACCATCTTTGGTTTGGTTGATTGTATATTATTTTGTTTGTTTTTTTTACTTTGAGAATATGTTTGGCTGAACTTAGGCTAGAAGAACTTAACAACTTGGCATAGGATCCCTTATGAGCCCTAGTCATCATCCATTGACCATGAACAGTCAGAACCATAGAGTCTAAGGAAAGTAGAATCACATAGGAGGCCGATTTTTAGATCGGGCAGTTTTGGGTGCCTAACACCTTCCCAAACTGTACCTTGAACCCTTATCCGTTCTCTGATATACCAAAGCCAATATGTTGGGTCATGAGTCAATAGAAGTCATATCTCAGGATGAGACTATAGTTTAGGTCCTAGACCTTAATCTAGGTGGCGACTCCAAATCATTTACCGTCCATTCAGCATGGGTGGACATTTGTCCTCACAGGTACACAGTCTAACTTGTAATAATAGGTAAACAACTGAGAGTAAAAAAAAAGGTTCTTGCTACTCCTATGGGTCAGACTACAACTAGTACTTAAGTTACCAATTCGATCGAAATCATATATTGTGTCACCGAAATTCTCTTCTAGCATGCTTCACATCTTTCCATCTGATTCGAATATGCCTACATGGCACTATAGGATCCACTCGATTGAGATTTTTAATAGATCTCAAAATAGCACTGCCACCCTTTTAAGTTACAAATTTCCCAAAAAGTCTTTCTGAGTTTTTAAAACCCCTGTCATATAAATGCAACCCAAAAGCTTCAATTTTTGTTTTTTCTTTTCGCGACAAATCGAAAACACTTGTAACTTTGTCATACAAACCCAGAATGAGGAGTTGGGTTTCAAAGAGGACTCAACGATACCACTTTCTGTTAACTGTTTCTACCAAATCTGCCATGGAATTCACTAACATTGGCCCCAAAGTGGAAACATCAATGCAAACCTATGAGTTTGGCCATGGAACATTGCGTACACATCACCTGAAGCTCCCATACAATGCCAAGCACTGTTATGCACCTTAGTGCATTGTTACATATACTCATATGCATTATTCTCATTGTAATTCTGTACTTTCGCTTCTCTCTCTACCCACAACCACTATTATTGTGTCTGAACACTGTCACACATGCTCAGAAGATGTAATTTTGCATTTTTACTGCTCTATCTGCTCACTGTCATTGTTTCACTGCTCTTTCTGCTCACTACTGTTGATACCATATTCTGCCTATCAATGACAGAGCGACATGTGTCCACATGATTATGGGCATACATATCACAATATGAGTATGACATGTGGCGATAATCTAATATATTGGTGGCTCCCCTGAATACAAGAGAATAGTTCAACAATTTGAACTTCTATCTATCACTTCCTTAAAAACAGAGAGAAATCTAAGAGGATATGCACTCACAACTGCATCTATCATGACCGTAGGATCATCATCCAACGGCTTATACAATTAACTGTTGAGGACTTTGGTTATCAGCCATGTGTCACAAGGATAATAGAGTTTGTGGTTTTCTATTCTGGTAGAGAACCATTCCCCACTCAACAACTACATACTAAGATTGGTGCACCATGATGCCATGCATTAACTACCATCATTTTGACCTTGGGTTCTTATCCAATGGTGAATCATCATCTAGACAGTTTCTCAATTGTCTCCACTACATGGGTAGTTCGTACCACTTCTGCAAGTGCGCCTCAAGTCTCTATATATATACTAGAGTTCAAAGGTAAGGGGGCAGGCTGACTTCCTAATTATCTCATGATGGATACTTTTACATCTATTTTCTCTTAATTCAAACCTTACCCCATTCTAAGAAGTATTCTTTCTGTAGTACTTCATACTGCTTGATCTGAGAACTAATTTAAGCATCAGAGTGGCCGCCGGACTACCCAGTCCACCCCTCTTTGGTTTTCCTTTGTTATTTTAGGTTCTCTTCGGTTGGTCGGTTATAACAGAGAATAACTCTTTCATTATTGTGGTTCACTCTGTACGTGTTATATAACTCACTTAAGTTGTGAAGATCTTTATCGACGTGGCATCTAAGTCAGATTGAACAGTTTTCAGTATCAACAACTTCCACTCTTACTAGCATATCTGGTACTGCTCTGCCACTGACTGAATGTAGTATTGTACAACTGCCCGGCTCTATGTGTTGCACAATTGACACTATGTGTTGATAGCAATGACAACCACCCAGTGACTCAAGCTTTGTCATATGTTATTTGCATTGGGACAATGGATCATGTGTTGAGGGCAAAAAAGTTTTTACAATAGACATTTGGGCTCTCCCTTCCTTCTGTTTCCCTAATCATATTTACACTCACCTCCCCTGTACTTTGATCAAATGACACGGACCTCCCCTTGTAGTTTAGAAATTACACTCAGCTCCAATCAAGTAATGGTGTTAACATGAGACAGTAAAAATTTCTCATTTACCCTTTGTAAATCCATATAAGAATGAAAAGACGACTGATGTGCAACCCCATTCATGAACCAACCTGTGACTGCATACTCCATCGGCTTCCCTGCTAGTCCGGCAAAGAGAAATCAACTCCGGTGACATCTCTGCAACAGCGACAACAGTGTTGAAATTCTGGTGACTTCTATTTACTCCCTTGTCTTACCTCTCACATCCTCTTATTCGTCTCAGATATAATCACCTCTCTACACTTCCACAAAAATGATTGAATCCTCTAGCTCAACTCTAACAACTTCTTTGATTAAATCCAACCCAAACAATAAGGGTATATCAATTTATACTCAAAATTCCTTCTTTTGACAAAGTATATTCCTCATCCACTATAGGTTTGCATTTGAACACTTCTAGAATAAGATTTTCGAGCAAAATTTGAATGGAACAATGGATATTCATTTCATACCATGGAGATTTTGATACATGGGAAGGATAATTACCAATCAGAAAGAGAGATAAAACATGGGTTATTTGAATTTCTCCGTGATAAATGTGATTGCTTCCTCCCAAACATATATCTTAGAAAGGAGAATACTTAAATGCAGATTGTGTTTTGATTGAAAAGCACTCAATTGGCAAGGGAACTGTTTAGGAAGCATTTGGTATCCTTCATGAATCATTATCCTGCAATTTTCATATATGGGGAGGAGATTTTCTCATATATGGGGAGGAGATTTTCTTATTTTACCAAATTTTTGAGACATTGTAATGCACCAGAAATCCATGTATTGAAACTAAAGGCCCTGTTTGATAAAACTTCTGATCTGAATTCTGGATTCTGGATTTCGGTTCAAAATTTGGATTCTACTTCAGGCACTCCAGGATTATTTGGGAGTAAAAACATGTTTGATAACGCATTTCTGGAATCTGGAATGGATTCTAGGAATAGAAACATGTTTGATAAACACTATCCTCCCAACCAAAGTCTAGAAAAGGGGTGGTGGTAGTGGTCGGTGGTGGTTGGTGGTGGTGGTGGCGATGGTGGTGGTGGGTGGTGGTAGCGGTAGTGGTGGCAGTGGTGGTGGCGGTGGTGGTGGCAGCGGGGGTGGTCATCATGGTGGCAGTGGTGGTGGTTATGGTTGTGGTGGTGGGTGGTGGGTGGTGGTGGATGGGGTGGGGGTGGTGGTGGCGGTGGTGGCAGTGGTGGTGGTAGTGGCAGCGTTGGTGGTGGGTGGGCGGTGGCGGGGGCAGTGGCGGTGATAGTGACGGTGGAGGCGGTGGTGGGTGGTGGTTGTAGTGGTGGTGGTGGGTGGTGGGTGGTGGGTGGTGGAGGTGGTGGGTGGTGCAAGTTTTACCCTGACAACCCGAACCCGCCCAGGCCCGCCCTGAACCCTGGCAGGGTTGAACCCGGCCCGAACCCTAACAGGGCTGGGTTAGGGTTCAATTTTATATGAACCCTGGCAGGGTTGGGCTGGGTTAGGGTTGACCCCCTGGGTTGAACCCGGCCCAACCCGACCCTGTATATATTTGAATATATTTATAAATATATGTATGATTTGTATTTGTTCTTTGTTAAACACTTAAACTGATTTGGTTTGTATTTGTTAGGTTCTTAAAAGAATATCATAGGTTGCTTGTATTTGTCATATGTTTTAAGTTGTAATTGTTATTTGATAATTTGTTGTATGTTTAGGGTCAATCAGAGTCAATATCAGGGTCAATCTAACCCTGAATCAGGGTTAATCAGGGTTGACCCGGCCCAACCCGGACCTGTCAGGGTCAATCAGGGTAGGTTAGGGTTAGGCTCAACCCTGTCAGGATCAGGGTTAGGGTTGTACATTTTCTAACCCTGACAGGGTTGGGCTGGGTTAGGGTTAAGTTTCAATAGTCAGGGTTGGGGTTAGGGTTTTGAAAAACCTAGCCCAACCCGACCCTGTTGCAGCCCTATAGGTGGATACAACGAGCTTGCAAATATTTTTTTAACCATGGATTGAATTTCCAAGCTATAGAACATAACAACAGCAACAACATTAATAACGTCTGGTTAGGTGGTGGAGACGTATCGGAGAATTTGTGGATTGGTGAGGACATTTGGTTTTTACAGCAATAGTCGGACCAATCACTCAGAGATCGATAAAGTTTGCACGAATCAAAGAAAGAAAGAGAATTACATACAAAATTATGATTTTGCCATCTCGAGAAGAGGATGGGGTAGTTTTGCCATCTCACATATTAGGAAAATTCTAAAATCAAGGGTTATTATCGTCTCCAATTGCGAGGATCCAGCGGTCTCTCTTAACCAGGCACACCTACCGATGTATTGGTAGGTGCACCGAATTAAAGAGAGACCGCTGGATCTTCGATTAAAGATCCAGCAATTGGAGAAGATAATGATTCTAAAATCAAAGGGAATTGTATAAGGGATAAAAAGGTTTTGAAACTTTTCTCTCAGTCAACTTTGGATGTCGACATCAGGTTAATAATGTATTTATCACGAAAAAGAAGTCGCCCCATGTTATTAAGCCAAACCACGGGGGTGGTGGGTGAAATTTTCCATTAATGTTTTTATTCTTTGCGTCACACACTCACACCTAGCCGTTTGTATTGAACACGCACTCGTCTCTGTCAGCATTTTCCAATTCAGAGAAAGTAAGGGGAAAGTAATATCTTTCTGGTTCCGGTATAATTCAATTGACCTTACATTTTTACAGGGTTTTCTGTAATCTGTACTGGCTATATTACGGAAAAGAAGCTTTGGTCCTAAGCGATCTCATCGGAATTGAATAATCGTCATCATCTTCATCTGCTGCTTCTTTCTATCTTGCGGATTCGTTTGTAATACCTAATAGATATGGAAAAAATGAAAAATCTGCTGAAACCGAAACCAAATCCGCAGGAGCAGTTGAGGGATTGGCAGAGACGACTCAGGCAAGAGTGCCGCAACATCGAACGCCAAATCCGAGGTGATTTCCTAAATCGGACCCGTTCTCTCCATTCCTTCTGTTTCCCTAATCATATTTCTGTACCCATCACTGTAATTTGAATGCCTGTTTACGCGAATTTCAATATTCTAACTTTCTCTTCCTTGTTGAGTTCATAACTGACAAGCCTTTATTCCTCCCCTTCTCTAGATGTGCAGAGAGAAGAGAAGAGTGTACAAAAAGCGATTAGAGAAGCTGCCAAGAGAAACGACATGGGCTCAGCAAAGGTAGAATAAGAATAATGTTCGGTGAATTTTTACTAAGTGCAGATGAAATAATCATTTAATCAAACCCTTTTTTGTTCATTATATTCTTGATATCCTTCCGTTTTTCTTATTCTACAGCATTGTTATTTTCTATTTCTTTTCTTTTTTTTAACTTACTGACTGATGATTAAGGAGGAAACACAACATCGATTAATCTAGTTACATTTAGGATCGTACACTTCAAGATATAGAACCAAAGAATAAAAACAAAACACTATAAATGGATTTTCAGATTCACCATCAAAAGGGGTCTTGATTATAGAATTGTATGGCTGACATATGATCTCTTGTTCCTAAACTGAAGAAACTCTCAGGGGGTTCAATCCCCTTTAAGTAAGAGCCAGCTTCAGTGAAAAAATGGACCATCAATTGCTTGGGGTTACAGCTGGCATAATTTCATATCATCTCATTGTGGAATTGACTTGACGATGGCTCTTGATTGAATCTCTCTACCTTTTAACTTTTAGAGCCGTCATTGTGGGGGATTGTGGTTTTATGAGCAAATAAAATTGAAGAAAAAAAGAATGTATCTCGATTTGTTGACAGAGTGGTGCGAGAGCATCCTAGAGAAGAATTTCTGTGGTTTGATAAACCATTGTATCAGTTTTCAGTGATAGAGAGTATTTATTAACTATTATAGGAAATTAGTTATTTCTGTCACTAGTATTGGAGCTTAATTTTGGTAGCCTCTTGAGTTACCTATCATATGAGAACAAAACTCACGATTCTGAGATATATTCGGAAAGTTATGACCAACTTTCCAATAGAGTATGAATATTTGATGCAATTACTATTTTAGAGTTTAATTAGAGAAATTTTTTTTCTTTCTTTTTTTTGGGGGGGTGTTTAATTTGATTATTTATTAAAATACTATTGTAGCCGACCCCATTTAGTTGGGATAAGGCTTTATTGTTGTTGTTGTTGTTGTTGTTGTTAATATCTCACCGGAGTTGCTAAAATTGAAATTAGAGTCAATTCAGAAATTCTAGTAAAAGTTAAAAAGTCAAACTCAGATGGGGATGTGGGGGTCTGTAGTGTTTTAATATCCATATAATCCTTGTAAATGGTATTTTTTGAGTTGAATGGTTTTGTTTTTGGTCACGATTAAGGGAATTAGGGAATAGTTCTCTTCCAAGCAGTTTGTTGGTCAAACCCTAGCCTTAATGCATGTTGAACAAGTCTCTATTTCTCTCTTTCTTTTTCTTTTCATTCAGTTTGGGGCCATTGCCCCAGGTTTTGTAAAGCAGCCTGCGTTATAGAGTGGCTTCCATGGGGAACAAATTGGACTATCTTCAGTCCGGTTTTGATTCTCTTCCAGCAACAGTGAAATCTATGACTGCTAGTGTCTTTGGGAAACATACACTGTTGATGGTTAAAAATAAAAAGAACTATTATCCCAACATCAGATCCACAGTTTGGTCCAGTTCAGGGACCACCACAGTTAACACTATTCGCATTCTAAGATGCATTTCTGCCAAAAGTATCTCCTTTTAGTCCTTTGATCATGCTCAAAAAAAGAAGCACAACCACTTGAGTAGTTGTAGCCTCTATAAGTATGTTCTGCAGATGGGAAGCCTACGGTTCTATCCCCATTCCCTCTGCTTTTCTTTTAGTTGTTTTTTTCTTTCTTTCTTTCCTCTATTACTCAAGTAAGTACCATGAGGTACCAGTTGTGCATGCTTTAAAATTCAGATCTGGTTTCGATTAAGTTACTCCACCATTTGATATCAATTCTGGTTTCAATTCCCATTCTATTCTTACTATCGAATTCTGATTTCTGTGGAGTAAATATTGCTGCATATTAGTTTCAAATTAAATACCCATTTTAGCCTTTGGAATTCGGATTCATTGCAAACCTTGAGTTTCTGTTTCAGTTTTTCCCTTGGGATTCAATTGCTGTTACTGGCTGAAACCTGCTGGTATTGGTAAAAGATGATCCTACTGTAGAATTAGTTCCTAGCCATATAGTTGGGAACTGGTTCTACATTATGTTTTCTTTTCTCTCTCTTCTTTTTTTTAATCGGCAACAACATAATTATATCATATCATTCAACTAAGGGAAGATAGTTGCACTTGATGATATATCCATCATATAACTCCTTCCACACCCCCCCCCCCCACCCAAAAAAAAAAAACCTTGTAGACTGTACACATCAAAATATAATTATCAACACAAACAACGAGAAGTCATTCACGTAAGTAATGAATCCTAGATGGAAGAGAAACCATCCTATCTACCCAATGAATTCTTTGCAAGCTAAATCCAAATCAGTTAAAGTTGGCAATAAAAACTCTAAGATTGTCTATGAAAATCCTTATGTTTCTTTCTGTCCTTAAGCTCTATACCACTGCATACGGAAGGAAATTCCAGAAAATACTCCCTTTGTTTCCAAAGAGACTCTTTGCTTTCTGAATAAACAAGTTATGAACCTTTGCAGGCCATGTTATGGCATATTCAAACAGACTGAAGAAATTTGTCCCAATCTTCTATGCCAATTACATGAAAGAATTATATGAACTGCCAAGTCCTCTTGACACAAACAAAATAATATCTATTACTAGATGCCAACCCTTCTATTATAAGATATCCAGGATCTTGATATTTAAAAAAAGAGCAGTACTTTGTTGAGAGCTAACACCCAAAGAAAGTAGTTGTTCTTGTCAAGGTTTGAAAACTCAAGTCTTGACCTTGTCTCAACCAGGTCGAAACAGTCAATATTTTTAAGATCTCGAAAATCTCGACCTAGTCGGTGCATTTTTTGCCCGTCAATCTCTGTTGGCTGTCTCGTGGGCCAGATGGGCATTGTAAGGTCTCATATTTCAGAGAAACCTTATTTTAACCAATAGAAACATAAGTGAACCCTTAGCTTGTAATAATAATCACACATAGTTGAAAGCTAACATAACCAACTCTTCAACAAATTCGAGATTGTTTGAATCTGAATTATATTGAAAGAGCTATGCTCTAGTCAAACCTTGCTCAGAGTATGCGAATGCTATTTAAAGTCACTCGAATGAAAATAATATTTTTGGCCATCAAACAAATGATTATTTTGGTAGTCTTTTAGTTTTTAGTGATGTTTTACGATAATAAGATTTATGAAATTTGCAGATTGTAGAAAATCCCTAGCATTTGAAAGTTGAAAATTATCCCCGCAACCGAAAATGCGATTTGTTCTTGAACTGAAGGGTTGACTTTTTATCATTTTGGAATTTGAATTTTAGACTATTTTTATTGGTTTCAAATGGGGGGTATCTGCTTATTTATGAATAATATCTTAAATAAATGAAATATAAAAGTTAATAAACATTTACTTAAATGATATTAATCATAAATTAGTGTTGAGTGTTGTTTACTGTTCCCTGAACCATTCTGTCCAGGTTATCAGGTTTCAGTCAAGAAAAACAGGTCTAGGTCGAAATTTTGACTGAAACCTACTAAGATGATTGAGCTTTTGGTCGAGACACTGTACACTTAGTGTCTCTGGTGTGTTCTCGTCTCAACCTGGTCGAGATTACCGAGATTTCAAACTATCTCGTAAGTGCCATAGGCTTCCACTTCCTACTGATTTCCGTGTGTCTTTTCTCCTCAACCTCATCAGGATCTTTGGTAAGGAAGCCTTAATATGAGGCTTTCTGGAAAATATCCGTTGAACCACTACTCCAAATCCTTCCATCTTCTTATCCTAATTCAATCTCATAGCTATAGAAGCTCCAGCAGATTATACACTTCCCCTGTCTGTCAGCTTTCTTCTAAAATGTTGAACCCATAATGCTTTCCCATGCCTAACTTCTAAGCAATCAGCAACCACACAATCTTATCTGCTTCAGCCCTGTATGATCTTCAAAACCAGTCCCTCTGATGGGGTTTTTTGGTCACCTAAGGATTAGGGTTCAGAAATCCCAGAGAGAAATCATAATCAGAGGGGTTAGGAACAACCAGATTGAGGATATTTGATAATTAAACAAAGACTGATTAGATGGGGCAACAATCCAGGTTGAGAGCTTAGTTTAACAATGTGAACAAATCTGTTCTTAGTTTACAAATATGAACAAATCTGTAAAATTTTATGCTGATCTGATGGTTAGATTTGAAGTAACTGAAGAAACCAACTTGAATTAGGAAACTTGAATATCAGATTGAGAACAGAAATTGATTGTGGGATTAATGGTTAAGAAACAAGAACTCAGATAAAAAATAAACAAGAATTAACTGGTGATTGAAATCCAGAAACAGAAACACACAATTCAGAATCTAAAACCATAAATTTTAGAAGTATAGTAGAAGTAGGCTACCTAAATTTGATTGGGAAAACTGAGATTTAACAGAAACTGAGACTGATGGTTAAATAAATTGATGGTGTGATTCAGCAGGGCTTAATGACAAACAGATCAGCAACCAGCCCCCGACAACCTTGTGTCAAAGATTCTAGTTGAAAATCAAAACTGCTGGTTGTAGATATTAAAGAACTGACCTGTGATTTGATGGAGAATAGAACAGAAATAAGGAAAGATAAGTTATCAGGAATCCACCTGACCCACCTGGACTCCACCCGGGTTTGCTACCGAATCCACAGCAGCTATCACTCCTGAATCCACAAGAACCAACACACCTGAATCCACAGACCAAAACAGCAAATATGCCTTCTTCATTCATGTAAAATTGACGGAGCTGCAAGGCCTTTACAACCATCTATAATACTGAAAAACCAAAGAAAACATAAGCAAAACAGGACTAAACACCTGCCAATCAATTGGCTGAGTTGGCAGTCCTAGACTGACTCAATAGTTAAAATAATAAAGGAAAAGACTGTTCAACATAAAAAAGAAATTCCTGCCAACCGCAGGATGTGGTCTAGTATCCTGAACCAGACAACTGAATAAAATATTCCAAACAAATCTGGACTTTTAGAGTCCTAATATAGGACTCAAACAACCAGATTTGAGCTAGAAACTGGTTCAAATCAAGAACCACAATATCAAAAAATGCTGTGATCTTCATGCAGCTGCAAACCTTCCTTCCTTCTCTTCCTGATGGCAACTGAATACCGCATCATCCTCACATTGCCTCCCTAAGCCACCTATGTCCAAAAACTTCACTTTGTAATTGCTGTTGTTCTTACTACTCCCTCCATTCCCACAATAACTGTCCTCCTTGAAAGCTCCTGAATTTAAAGGAAGAGCAATTAAAGTATTTAGGATTCAATTTTTGTCAAATATCGCCTCCCACTTATTTTCTGTGTGAGGCTTCCTCTACCACTTATGTTTCAAAATTTGAATGTGGTGATATATGACTGGAAGTGATGTTGACAGAATGATTGGGTCCTCTTTTCCTTTTTCATCTTTCCCAAATTGTTTGTCCACAGTACAAATTAAGTGAAATTTTTTATAAGGTTTTGCAAACTCACAGAAATTACCTCAGAAGTTACTTACGTTGCTATACTAAAATTTCGTGTGAGATATAGGGAATTGGGAACCCTATAAAATAGGGGAGAGAAAAAAACTAGTTTTATGAGATGTGATTAGTGTGCGAGGCTCCTAGATTGTGAGGTTGGCAATTTCGTTGTTATTAGGAAGAGCCAATGCAGGTCCACTTTTACCACACCTTAGTTCTACCAGCAGCCCTATCTGTCGCATGGCAGGTCAAGTGGGGCCTAATTTTAGTGGGCAGATAGGCCACCTCTCCTACTTATGTATCAAGTTTGACTTCAGTCCGACTCTACCATGTATAAGAAAAAAAAGGCAAAAGGTTGAAAAAGCACAAACCATTAAAACAGTTTTGGGCCACTGAGAATGCTATGAAAAAGTGCAATACAAGGTGAGCCATACAATTGAATAAGGCCCTGAATTTAACACCAGACCACTATGGCATCCTTTCCCGTTCAAGGTTAGGATAATGTAGAACCAGTTCCCAACGATATGGCTAAAACCTAATTTTACAGCAGGATCGTTTTTTAATTATACCAGCAGGTTTCAGCCAATAACAGAAATTGAATCCCAAGGAAAAACTAAAATCAAAACTCAAAGTTTGCGATGAATCTGAAGGCTAAAATGGGTATTCAGTTTGAAATACCCTACAGAAATCAGAATTCGATGGTAAGAAAAGAATGGGAATTGAAACCAGAATTGATATCAAAGGTGGAGTAACTTAATTGAAATCAGAAATGAAATTTAAAGCATGCACAACAGGTACCTCAGGGTGCTTACTTGATTAGTAGAGGAAAGAAAGAGAGAAAAAACAACTAAAAGAAGAGGAAAGGGGATAGATATAATCATAGGCTTCCAACCTAGGTTTCAGTTGTCTCTCTCAACCTTAGGTCTCTCACTGCTATACATGCACAAAGCATCTTTGTTTAATCAACTCAAATCGTTCCCTTTTTCCAACCCCCCTCTCTTTCTTAAATAATTAAGCTATTGTTACAAGATTGGAACATTAAAAATAGAAACTATTAACTCTTGCACATCAATCAATCAATCAAGAACTGTACTGGGCGGCTTGTCAATCAATCAAGAGCTGGACTGGCTGTCAATCAATCAATCCATCCATCAATCAGGTTGCGCTTGCAGCTAGGTCAGAACTGGGCTGCAAGCCATGCGCCTAATCAATAAATTGGCTATCCCATGGCTGAACATCCCATGGCTGAACTGCGTCGTACGATTTGTCTAGTTGGCATGCCACTTGTAAGAAGTTGTGGTGCAGGAACTGCACTTCGTATCTATACTTCTGGACAACAACAATAACAAATACTTTCTGTGTTGCTTGGAGCAATGGTAAAAGGTTCAAGCTGCCAGGGCAAGGTGTCTAGGCGCCCTGGTGGTGCCTTGGAAAATCGGGCGCCTTTGTTGCCTAGGCGGGTGCCTTGGTCGCCATGGGCATCCGTCAGGCCTCCAACGCCTTGGCACCTTGACAACTATGGAATAGCTATTTTGTGCAAAAAATGTGAGGTTAGTTCCATCTCCAAACTCACCCCTCCCGGGACCCCGTATCAGTGGGACCAGCACTGGGTATTGACCCTTTTATTACTCTCTTTGATTTCCTATGTTCAAGAAATTTGCAGAAAGTTCTCGTAAATCCTTCCGTTTTCTCTTCTTTCTTTCTCTCTCATTTTTTTTTTAATTTTATTTATTTTTTACTTTCTTCTGATTTCTATGTTTCCTAACAGAGCATAAACTTTTTTAATTAGCTATTGATACAATATATGATTTCTGCATTCTAATAGTCCTCTGTCTCAATCCCAGCTCCCATGCCCTGCCCCTCATTTTCTTGTTTTGTAATGTTTAGGCCCTTGCTAAGGAGATTGTGAGATCAAGAAGAGCAGTAAACCGGCTTCACGAGAACAAGGCACAACTTAATTCAATCTCGATGCATCTTGGAGAAAGTGTTGGTATGAGAATTTTTGTTAGGAATTCATATATCATGCAAGCATTTGGTTGATTTTAATTTATGTTTTCGTTATAACATCCAATTGGAATGCCCATCTTAAAATTTTCTTTTTCAGAGTAAAATGTTACAATAGTTTTACATGCGTCTTTTAGACATTCTACCTTAACAGAAAGAACCAACCTTTATTAACACCAAAAAGTCCAAATTAGTGTCAAGATTTTTTTTTTTTTTTTTTTTTTTTGGGGGGGGGGAGTGGGTGGTCTGTAAGTGGAGTTGTGCCAATTTTTTCTCTTAAAAGGGTAGGTATGCATGTTCTCTTTTAAAGAAACAGATTTACTTTGTCGTTTGGTTTTCCAACAGAAGCAATGATATTGTTTTGTGACTATGGTAAAAACATATGTTATCATAGTTAGTTCTGTGGTTGGAATGGAAACTGGCTGAGGCGAAAATTTTACGGTAAATTGGGGAATTGCCAAGGTTATGGCAGGTCTAGTTGGATAGTTTGGCTCATGAAAAAAAATATTTTAAATATTTAAGAGAACTAACCTGTTTTCTAGAGGCATTAGGAATGCTGCTTCATTTGTTGTGATCATCACCAGGATGTCTGGGGATCAGTGATCGTTGAATTACTCCAAAAAATGGTTCACAATTTCCCATACACATCACCTGGGACTGTTTAATTTTTGGTCCATTGTTTATATTATTCCCCCAGTAATTTAACCTAAGGATTTATCTATCAACAACCTACACACGAGTACTTGAGGTGCATAAATATTAGTTTTTTTTTTTTTTTTTGGGGGGTTTGGGGGGTTGAAGTATTGCAAGGTGGAGTACTCATGCTCGAACTACTGGTTGAGACATTGGGTTTAGACATCAGCAGAGCTGCATGACAGAGGACTAATATGCTGTTTTCACGTCTCAGTGACAGATCTAAGGTTGATCTAAATAAATAGACAAGGAGTAATGTACCAACAGAAGTCCCAAGGAGTGAAGTTTACACTTTGTTTCTTCTCTTTAATATACAAGGCTAATAAGCTTAGAATATTCTTTCACAGGTAGGAATGCCGATCATTTAGGTTCAGGATGGGTGTCACCAATACCAGACCCAGTCTATTAGAATTTGGACCTACCCTACCCTAACCCATCCCAACCCATGAAGCATGCAATGGCTTACTGGTTTCATTAGGTAAAATAGGGAATTCCACAGGGATATTTTCTTACCAATTAACCAATCCTAAGTTCCTAACTGTAACCCTATAAGGGCTGTACCTATACTTCTAAATCTCAGAAATCTCGACCACCTCTAGATCTCAAAATCTCGGAAATCTCGGACCTCACCGAGACGGATTCGAGATTTAAAACCTTGGTTGTACCAGACTCTAATCAGTAGGGTTAGTGCAAGGTGGGTCTTAGGTTTTCCCATCCCATTACCATTCCTACCTTATGGGAACCACAATACTGCAGTCTGCCTCTGTATTGTGAGATTTAATTGAGCATTTGATTTTATCAACTTGAGTTATGCTGTGGATATAAATTAAGTGAATGCCAAAACAGGATTTGTCCTATTTAGTTTGGAAAGGACCTACTTGAGTTTAGTTTCATGCCATAAACTGACCAAATTCCTGGCTGTTTAACCCTACAAATAAACTCAAGCCTCATTTTCCTTATTGCTTTACAACTTTTGATGAACCTATGGATTCGTTTTTCTAGACATCTCGAGAGTTTCTTGCTCTTTTAGATATTCTCATAATAATATTTGGGCTCTGTAGATAGGTTTGAAAACCTGGTCTCTTGCTTAAATTTGTAAACCTTCATACTAGATAACCTTTCGTTTATTTAATTTCTAACTTGTCTTAGAGAAGTATTATGATGATGCAGCTCTGTTTCGAAATTTGGTGCAAAACAGAAGCTGAGATGCCAAACTGTGTGAGACCTGGAAGAAATGGAGGATGCCTAGTGTTGCAAACATGGTTCAAGGTATCAGTATCGAATCGGCCAATCCAGCCGATTCATATCGGTTTTGTACCTGGCCAATCCCGATTTGATCCTTGTTTTAATATTATTATATATGGTATCAGCCACTGTCGGGTTCCCATTGGTTCTGTACACATCAGATTGATTTTGGACATGGCCAGTACCATGTCCGGTACCTAGATTTAGAACCTTGGTTGCAAAGAAGGTAAATTATGAGGAATTTGTTGCATTTGAAGTAAGGGGTCTATTGGTTAAGTTGGGGGGGACCCATACCACTTACTCCCACCGCTCCCCAAAGATTGTCATGTTTGACAAATCTTGCTTTCTAAGGAGTTTGTGTAATTGCTGACGATAGTGTGGGCAAATAAAAAAATATTGAAGAATTTAATGTTGTAATGGACAAAGAAAATTTTTTTTTTTGGGTAAAATGAACCAACAAATTGAAACATAGAAAAACTCCAAAACAAAGTTTTTGTGAGATGGAAGGAGTGTATGGACCGTAGCCAAAACTCTCTATTCCAGCAAAACTTGATTCCCCTACTTAGACCAAAAAATAAATAAAATATACTCCCTAGCACCCCGTCAAAGAAAATTTGACATCTGCTTCTTGAAGAACAGAAGTTGGAGTACCATGTGGGCCTGGACCCACTTGGCATTACCAAATAAATAAGAATTTATGGCTTGGAATCAAGAACAAATGACCTCCTTTTCAAGTCTTGGTAGGGTCCAAGCTCTTATCAATGTTCACAAAGACTGGTCAGTAGGGCCATTCAAGCTTGAAAGAGCACATAGGAATCCATCATCATTGCCAAAAGTAAAACTAAAGTTGGCAAAAAGGATGCAGGCCTGATGGTATAGATGTGAACCGCAGTTCCAGCACTCCAATTTTGCCATGTGACACGTGAAGTAGGAAAATCCGAACTATTGAATGGGAAGATGGCTCCTTGTATTGGTTACATGTCTAATTCTAATTCAGTCGGGATTCGGGTGGTACTCTTTGTATTACACATTTTTCTCTGTATTTGCAACAGTTTGGAATTATTCAAAGATTCGTTCTTTTTCACTGCTTTTTTTTTTTTTGGCTTTATGATGGCACTTGGCACAAATTTGAGGGTAGGGAAGGGTGGGGCCTACTGTCACTACAATTTGCGCTCCATCTTACCTGCCATGTGGCAAATAATGCCGCTGGTAGTACAATGGGTAGCAGTCGTGCCAGGCCTACACCCACCCCCCTTCTATTTCCTGAAATCCTTATTTTACTCCCTAGCTTCTTCGGTAATCAAATAAACAATCTCCAGCACTTTTTGCCTTCCTATTATAGGTGACCCTAACACTCCTATCACCTTCTATTGTTTTATTATGAAAATTTGCTCCCTTTTTTGTTAGACCATTAATCACCCTCTTGCCACCAGGATTTCCTTCCTCTACAATGCAAATTTTAACAACTTTTTCCTACTTGTTACCTGTAATCTCTGACCCCAATTCTTTGTATTATGATCATCTGTGTCTGCCTTCATCATTGTAGCAGCATCCATGTCTATTATATTTGTTACCTGGCTCATTAATCACCTCTTTTTGTTGAGTACCATGTTACCCATGCCATTATTTGGTAGACACTCATATAAGATACCAGTAGCACAGATGATACTTTATTTTTGTCTACTTTTTTTTTTAAGTGAACTTCTTGGTTCTCTTTAGTTTAGATGCAAACAATTTCCAGGTTTGTAAAATGGAACTCGGTTTCCAAGTTTCCTTTGTGACACAGGTAGGAAAACATTCTCTCACCTAAGTACCTAACCTATTTTATGCCAGAATAAATTAGTGTTTATATTAACAAGGGAATACTATCACCCTAATGAAATTGGGTTCTTTCAGGTTTTTGTGAAATTCTTGATAGATTAAGGTACATTCTTGGTTGAATTGCAGCAATTGCTCGGACTGTTGGTCATTTATCAAAGAGTGCTGAGGTCATGAAGCTTGTTAATAACCTCATGAAGGCACCTGAAATGGCTATTACAATGCAAGAATTCAACAAAGAAATGACCAAGGTAATTTTGTTTCTCCTCTTAATTTGCTTCAGTTTCTTAACCACTGGTCCTCCTGTTTATTAAGAAATGTTACATCCTAACCACTATTGCTTCTTCTTTTTCATTCGTAATATTGTATCCTAATTCCTTAACCTCATCTCCTATTCCATAGTCCATTCATATTTGATGAGAGTCTAACCCATGGATGGTGCTCAGAGGATCCCTTACCCTGCTGTAATTGCCTGGCAGCAGGAAATAACATACAGTTGTACATCTTATTGACCCAAGGCATATTTCATTTAGCATTTATTTAAGGGTTTTATTTGCCCTTATCACTCTTAGATTAAGAATTCCCCATTTCAGGAAGGAGGAATACATGTCACAGCATGTGGTACAGAGCTAGTACATGGATCTTGGTGGTTGGGACTATTGATTGTTTGCTTGAAACTTACTTCTTGTCTACATGTGGCTTATAGGCTGGTGTAATTGAAGAGATGGTGAATGATGCTGTTGACACAGCTTTAGATTCAGAAGATATAGAGGAAGAGACCGAAGAAGAAGTTGACAAAGTTTTGACCGAAATAGCTGGTGAAACTTCTGCTCAGCTTCCAGAGGCTAACAAGAGGGAGAGAATAAGACAACCTGCACAGGCAGCGAAAGCTGCACAGGAGGTATATGCAATGCAACTTTAATGCAACTCCCGTTTCATGTACTTTTTCTCTGGTTACTTGAGACTTACAAAAGAACAAATGGTTCATGTGAATTTTGCAGGAAGAAGCGATAGCTGAGGGTGTTGATGATGAGGAAGAACTAGAACAGATAAGGGCACGGCTTGCCAAAGTTAGGTCATAATATGTTCACTTCCTTTTCCATTAAGTAGGAAAATGTGCTTGTAGTATATGAACTTGGGTTCAGCCTGGTCTCACTGAAAGTTGATGCTTTCAATCCTTTGAGATGACAGGGTTCTAATCCTAGCGTACATCTGAAGAACAAGAAGAATTAAATGTAATGATTCCTCTATGTAACCGGCTTCTTATATATTCACTTATTACTTGGCTGTGTTTGTGCTTCATTTTTCCTTCCATTGGGACCAATTCTAATTGTCAATCAACCTGGAGATTGGGATTTTCTTGAGAAGCGAACAGTTCCGGTAGTCTAAACCTTTCAGAATTCATGAGTTCATATGCTGAAGGGATATCTAATTAATGCATGATCTAGTAGGTAGATCCACTTATACATCCTCACAGTTGTATTTTGGACATTGAATGTAGTGCAAAGCAATATGATCCGATGCATCGATGATCCGTGCCATGACCAAAGTCTCTTTCCCAGGAGCTTGTGTCAAATCCTTTTAGGGTGCCTACAGGAAATCTAGTTGGTTGTTTTAATCAACCAATCTTTTTTGCATTCTTCAGGGCCACAGAGATCACAATCAGTGCAAAGCTGAAGAATCACAGGATGGGGAATGATGGTTTTGATAAGGTTCAAAATTGTGTGGTTCTAAAAGTGTTAACACATATTCAATCAACCTCAACCATTTCATTTCCTAGGGTTTGGAAAGTTGATGTAATGATGTGTGGAAAAGGCTATAATCTTTATTATGTCTACCAAAATCTGTTGCAAATTTGCTATTCTATATGCTTTATACCTTGGTGAAATTCTGCCATTGTAAGTTCAAAACTTGCACCTTCTAATGTTCCCATTCAGATTGGGTTTCAAATTTTGATCCCTTGCAGCCATTTGGTTCTCATGAATTCATAGTTTCTAATCCAACTAGTTGCAAAATGGTGAAAAAGATTTTCATAGATTCCTGATGTCTTGACTCTTGACAAGAGTCAGGTTTGTAATGGGATCAAAGTGGAACATGTGGATGTTCAATCAGTCATAGTGTTTTTTATTTTTTTTATTTTTTTTATTTTTTTTTTATTTTTTTTTATTTCTTTATTTTTTTTATATATAGCAAATCAGTCAATATTTAAGAAGAATTTAAGGATTTTTCTACCTGTAACAAGGATCTAGTATTAATGCTGTTTTCATTGTCATATTTGCGTCGGTCTCCAAATGAAATACCAATTCTTCTCTTTTATATTGAAGTTTCCAGAAGACCTTCCATCACTAAAATATGAACACCACCTTTCTATCTTTTCCTTAACCAATCGAACTTGACTTGGGTTCTTGAAGCATGTATCATGCGATGAATTACTACATAATCAATGTCAATGGTTTTAGTTCATGGTATTGAAAGAGTATCGGTTATTCTGAAAACTGATAAGGGATCAGTATCAGATCGATACGGAACCAATGATAGAATAACACATAACAGATAATAAATTAAAAATTATTAAAAAAAATAAAGGTATCAAGTTTCGTATCGATATCGACCATTTTGGTATCAGCAGTGGCAACACCAATACAATACATGATATCTATATCCATGTCCCCACTAGCTATCTGACTATTAGCTTTAATTGGCTGCTTCATCCTTCTACTTGATTCAATTTAAAAAGACCCTGGCCTGTTTTTTTATTATAACTTGGTATAATACAAATTTAGTAAGTGGAGTCAAACTACTTATAAATTCTTACCAAAATAATAATAACTGTTAGAACCCTTATTATTTTTATGAAACTATTGATATATATATATATATATATATATATATATTTTTTTTTTTTTTTTTTTTTTTTTTCATATGGTAGACAATAAAATGATGACTCTTTCTGTTAAAAAATAATATAATTTTCAACAATCAACTTGGAACTAAATCAGTAGTTGCTAACAACCGGGGTTTATTAGTCTGTCTCATAAGTGAATTTTAAAAAGGTGTATTGTGCTTAAGACTGGTTACTCACTGCTTTCGTTGGTTGCAAGGAAAATTAAAGGAAAGATAATAAATTTTAAAATTTTTAAAAAGATAGGATTTTTTTTGTGTGTAATTTTATACCATATAATTATGTAATTAATTCTAAATCATTCCATATTCAAATCTCTTGTATTTAAAAAGTGAAATAAAAATTACATCTAAAAAATATCATTATTAAATATGATAAGAAAACTAAATAATTTCCCTATATACAATCATGTTTAGAAAATTTTTATTTGCTTTCTTTTTCCTTTAATTTACCTTGCAATCAAACGGAACTAAAACTATCAACCAAACACTAGAGGACTTAGAAGTCAATGTCATTTAATCCACTTTGTCTTTTTAAATGGATACAAGTAATGGATTAGAAAATATTATTAGTTCTTAAAAGAAATATTGGTTTATCTTATATAGAGAAGTAGGTTTTCTATAACAAGTTGGACTAGTTCGCTTTGGTGTGATAGTATATAATTGTCATATTGCAACTTGATAGTTATTAGTTCGAAATATAAAAACAGTCTCTCCACATTGTGGGGGGGAGATTGCTTATATTTTACTCCTCCCCAGACCTTACAGTAACGAAAACCTTATGCACTGAGATGTTCTTTTTAATAACAAGTGGACCACCTCTTGAGATGACCCACATCGTCTCCCGCCTGGATTTGGGTGGGAGACTGGGGCGGCCCGGATAGATGGCCGCCACCTGGCACTCGGAGGTATCCGAGTCCTCCATCCAAGCCGACCCCCCAGTCGGCTCAGTTTGTCGACTGGGGGGTCGGCTCGGATGGAGGGCTCGGATCCCTCCGAGTGCCAGGTGGCGGCCATCCATCCAGGCCACCCAGTCTCCCGCCCAAACCCAGGCGGGAGACGATTTCTGTTCTCAATAGACTTCTCTCAAAACAAAACCGTTTGATTCACCTAATCTTAATTATACATACATTAATTTAGATAGTATATTAACTACAATCAATGTATGTGTTTATTCCCCTCTCCCCTTCCTCTGTATCTCTAGTAGTATAAATCGTCTATGGGCACCAGTCAAGTAGGAAGTCAACAAAAAAATGTATGTATTTATTTTCAATATAATTTCATTTTTTGTAAAAGAAAAAAAAAACTCTGTATTTATTTTTACATTGGCCACAGTCAATTTATGTATATATTTATTTATGAAAATGGCCTTTCTATCCCTGTTCTTGTATACTAGTACTATACAATCAAAATCCTTGGATACCTAGGAACCCAACCGTTGCTTCATTTCCAATTTAAAGGGCCCACTGAATATTTTCGGTAGAATCGGTCCCATATTCAGGATGTGATTACTACCACATGATCCTTCTCTGTCCATGTGTAAGACCATATTTCGGAAGTGGGTCCCACAAGATGGATAGAGACAAGATCACGTAGAGTACGGATGTACAAAGGAACCGTTCCATCTTCTCCCCACCTTCCTTCCAAAACGCCTTAACCCTTGTGCCGTGCTTCCTAAGAAATGTCTCATTCTCTCTTTCCCCCTCTCTCTCGCACGCCACTTGAGGTGCCACTTTTGAACCAAAATCGAACCAAACTGGTTCTTTAAATTGAATTGAATCGAACCATAATTAATGGGTTTATAGTTTGATCGAGAGAAAGGCTATAAAATAGGGATCCAGTTAGTTTCTGTTGTTTAGTCGCTCCAGTCGTACATCCAAAGGGTTAAAATGGTAGATAAGTATGCCGATGCTGCTCAGCCCAATGGATGGCTAGACAACGAAATGGGGTTCCATCCATAGAAAAGAAACTGATTAAAATAAACCAAAACAGATTATTAATAGATAAATCAAACCGAACCGGATTCGACCGAAAGGGATCACGTTTTAGTCTACTTTCGGTTTCACAGTATCACGAAAGTGGGTTTCATTTCAGCTCTATAAAAGTCCTGTCCGTCCCTCAGACAAACTGTCTCCATATCTCCCCACCCAAGAGTCAGTGGTGAAGCGTTGATTGAAGTAAGAAATGTGGAAAAACCTTGTTCTCTTGCTTCTCTCTCTCCTCCTCTCTCTAATCTCTTGTGGAACTACTGCAACAACGATTCATGATGATCTTAGCTTTCTTCCCAATGCCAAATTACCAATTGCGCAGGCAGAGAAGTTAATCAGACAGCTTAATCTCCTCCCTAAGGATGCCCTTAAAGCTCCCATCGCTACCCAGGCCGTCCCTTCAACTCCTAAGATCGTCGAGAAACGCTTCAGGTTACCTAACCTTCCTGCTTCTTCTGGCGATTCCATCGAAGAGCTTGGTCACCATGCCGGATATTTTCAGCTCAAGCATTCCTACGCTGCCAGGTGCTTTTCCTAATTAATTCTCTGTTGTTTTATCCAATTTATTCTTCTTTTCTTTTCGTTTTTTCCATCAGTCAATTTAGGGTTGTTATTGAAATGGTTTTATGGGTACTGAGCGTAAGAAATTTAGAACGAGAGGATTTGGTAGATTTTAAAGTCTCAAGTAAATTTTTGCTCCAGCTCTGATCGTTATTATGATAGCCCCAGGAAACTTCATTTCATATTCCGGGCTGGTTCTAAATACTAATTCCGCGGTTCAAAAATGGAATCTCGTTGGATTCTATTTGTGTTTCTATGTTGATGATTTACTCTATATAGTTTTTTCTTTTAATTTGTGTTCTGGGAACTGAAACTGAATTTGGAATCAGAAATGGATATTATTATGCTGAGGAAGTTTTGGTGCTTTTCATTCAACCGATGTGTGTTAAGTTTCAATGTGAATTTGCACTCCAGCAATTATCTTTTTGAACTCTATTCACGTTTCAAAATCCTCATACATACTGACCATTCGTAGTGCCGTGCCCTGTATAATTAATCACCTGGTTAACGAACTCATGTGCTGCTAGTTATTGCTCCTCAGATATTGTGTTCATCCAGTGTGCATAAAGCTTTCTAAATTTTGTCATTTCTTCGGCTTTTTGTAGGATGTTCTACCTTTTCTTTGAGTCACGAAACAGCCCGAAGGATCCTGTCGTTATTTGGTTGACTGGGGGTCCAGGGTGTAGCAGTGAGTTGGCTGTTTTCTATGAAAATGGGCCTTTCACCATTGCAAAGAATTTGTCCCTTCAATGGAATGACTACGGGTGGGACAAGGTATTGTTGTTCCTTTTAACTTTCATTGTTAAATTAATTGAATTATTTGAAGAACCTGTCCATTTTTAACTATAATTCATCATAATCATCATTTTTAAGATATTATTAGGTTGTTCTATCTTACACGCATTATCATGATTTACAGTCTGAACATTCTTAGTTTTGTTATTTCAAGTCTATGTTGCTTAACATTAGGTCTTGTTCCCTGTATTTCTACTTCCAATATTGACTCTTTTATTTTCAGAAAGTGGGTATTGGAACTTAATATTATTGAAGTTGTAGTGCATCAAGTTGTAAAAAGAAATTCAACGTGATTGAAAAATGGATTTTTTATTTTTATTTTTTGCTGCATTTTCCATTTTTATTGTGTTGTATTTGTTCACAAGTTCTGTTGAGTTTGTCATACACAAATAGAAGGCATTCATATCACTTACTGTGGGAGCTTTAACATAACTTTTTTATATTCTTCTTCAGGTATCAAACCTTCTGTATGTTGATCAGCCTACTGGAACTGGTTTTAGTTATAGTTCTGATAAGCGTGACCTTCGTCACACTGAAGAGGGTGTTAGCAACGATCTGTACGACTTCTTACTGGTCAGTTTTGTTTCTGTTTATACGTTATTATTCCTAAATGTGATAGCATTTGATACATACAAGGTGTATGACTCTTTTGTGAACCATTGGTGGCATATATAAATTTCATAGGATAAAATTATTTTAATATGAGTAAATGAGTAAATTATTTTAAGATGTTCACTAGAGATGTAGACGGATCGAATGCAGACCGTATGTGACACATGACACATCTGCATTTGCATATGTTTATGAAAGGGAGAAGGAAGGAAGAAGAGAGGGGGGGGGAAGGGGGATAGAAAGAATCTATGAAATGAGTAAATTATTTTAATATGTTCACTAGAGATGTAGATGGGGAGGGGGGGGGGGGAAGGGGGATAGAAAGAATCTATTAAATGAGTAAATTATTTTAATATGTTCACTAGAGATGTAGATGGATCGAATGCGGACCGTATGTGACACATGACACATCTGTATTTGCATCCGTTTATGTTAATGATATCCAAATTTGATTTGAATATCTGCTGGATATCTAAATAACCTTTCAAATTTGAATCTGTTTGATTTATCGGGAATTCGGATATCATTTGATTCGATAATTCCATTCTTCACTATTCCATTTTCTTTTTTCACGCTTTTGTCGTCTTCTTTATCTTGGTCTCTCCTGCACACTCTTAGTTCATGTCTCTCAGTTGTCTTAGTCTCATGAGTCTCTTTTCTTCATTGTCCAAAAACTGATGAATCTTCAAGAACCCTCAAGATCATTAGCTAATAAAAAACAGTATGTAATTTTTTTATTATTAGTCAGGTATCTCTTCGAATCAGATATTATCTGGTTCGAAATAGTGATATCTTTATTCATATTTGATGCTGATACGACAACAAGTTGGGCTTATTTTAATGGAAATAATTCTTGGGTTGGGTTATATATATGTTGGGCCTTTGATCCTTTGGGTTTTCAGTAGAAGGTAGGAATACAGATTAGTGTGTTAGCACCTCAATTCTAGTTAGATAAGTTTTTATCTAGTTGGGTAAGACTTCTAATGTTTTAAGTCTTTTATTGCTTTTAAGTGTT
This sequence comes from Protea cynaroides, assembly GCA_028583415.1. Classification (NCBI taxonomy): domain Eukaryota; kingdom Viridiplantae; phylum Streptophyta; class Magnoliopsida; order Proteales; family Proteaceae; genus Protea; species Protea cynaroides. Next base: position 26,776,192 of record CM053266.1, read on the forward strand.
TTAAGTTGTTTCAAGTTACTTTCCTTTATTTTAAGTTGAGTTCTATTAGAAATAACTACCTCTAAGGTAAGTTATTATCTGGAGGAGTTCTAGAACTAGCTTGATTTCTTTTTTGAGTCTTCTATATATGTTTGTAAGGGGCTACAAGCTTAAGCACGAATTTGAATAATGAAAGAGTATTGGCTGCTGCTATGTTTGGTTCTCTGTGGTGATTCAGAATGTCTCCCTGCTGTGGTGATTCAATTGGAATCCCTTGGCGGTGAATCCAGTGAAAGATTTTAGGTGGTGATTCCTAAAATTCATACCCTTCTTCTTCTTACCCTCCATTAGTTACCCAGTACTTTTTTTTATTTTTTCAGATCCGTCCTTCTCCATCAACAGTAACTATTTTCTGTTTTGTGTTCACCCATTTATCCGTAGATTCTGCCCATCCATAGCTTTAGGCTTAGCAGAATCTGTTTTTTGGTTATGAGCATTGCATCAGTTCTGTTATGCTATTGTTCTTCATGGATCCATTGCTTCCATCTCCATTAGGCTTCTCCATCTCTTCCAATCCTTCCATTAGATCACTCTCATCTTTTGATACATTGTTCTCATTATATTTTACAGCACCACTACCTATTCTGACCATCCATTTGTTGGCTAGATCTTGTTATTTTAATTCCCATTAAAAAAACTGCTTGCCTAAAGGTTATTTTATTGATGATATCGATATTGATGATAGTGACGATATCGTTATTCCTACCCCGTATAGGACCACTCATATCTACCAATCCAGCCATTGGATTGCTTTGTTTTCAGATATACTGTGGGTTATTGTATTCCTTGCTTATGTTCTAAATCTGATCCTTGTCTGTGGGGGTATATATTCAGTTATTCACATTATCCCTACTCTGGTCCCATCCAGACCACTGTGATTCTGGCTTTTGGGAGTCCATTCCTCATCAGTATCCGATTATGTTCTGGATTATCTGAGTCCGTATCCGAAATCCGAGTTTTCAAATATGGATATGAATACGAATCGAATCTGGATTTTCGTCTATCCATTTACATCCCTAATGCTCGCTGCACCTTCTGATAACCCTGACACTCATCCTCTCATAATCAGCTGTAGCATGATTCCATGTCTCCCTTTTATCCACTGGTTAAATGTGGACAAGTTTTCTTTGAGCTCAATTAACTTTTATGTTCTTCAAACACTTGTTGAAGCCCAGGTTTGGGTCTAGAACCCATTTTCAAGTTTTGACCAGTTTGTCAGGCATCTGTCAGAGTGAGCTGGAATTAAAATGTGTAGTTGTGAAGAATAAAGGAACTGAGGCTGCAGAACAATAAACGGGGAGTGTCATACGTTCACTCTTTCCCGCAATCCCGTCCCTCTTTATTTTGTTAAGATTTATTCATTTTCATGCTGAATCCTTAATATTTTCATCTCCATATCTTCTTCAAAAAATAATGTTAGAGCCTGTCATTTGTTGAATCAGATCTGTCTTAAAGGTTAAGCTCCACTTAACTGCACATTTTGGTCTTACATGACACATCCAAGAAAAAAGGGGAAAACTATGGATCACCCACATGAGTGATCTTCCAAAATCATGAAAAAGGAAAAAGAAAAAGCAAAAAAAGAAAAAAAAATAGAAAAAAGAAGAAAAAAGATGATGATCGATGATTGAATAAATGAAAGTAGAGATTATATCCATTAGATGGTTAGTATTTATTAAGCTAAGAATGTGTTTGAAGCTAATAAAATGAGTTTGACTCATTTTCTTCTCTGTGTCTTAGGCATTTTTCGCTGAGCATCCTGAATACGCCGAGAACGACTTCTATATTACTGGAGAATCATATGCTGGGCACTATATTCCTGCTTTTGCCGCTCGAGTTCACCAAGGGAACAAAGCTAAAGAGGGGATTCATATAAACCTCAAGGTATGACCCTGTTTTTAGCTTGTTTTGGAGTTATATTTGTTCAATTATGCTTGCTTCTCTGGACTAAGGGGCGAAATGGTTGAACAGGGATTTGCCATTGGAAATGGGCTCACAGATCCTGCAATTCAGTACCAAGCATACCCAGATTTCGCATTGGAAATGGGAATAATCAAGGAATCTGAGTACAAGGTTATTAACAAATTTCTTCCAGTTTGTGAAATGGCAATAAAGCTTTGCGGTAATTCTTCTTATCTCTGCAATCTTTCCTGTAGTCCATGGTTGTGATTACGTTATTATGAAGTCTCATGTTTGTTGCTGCTGGTTGTTGGTTGAAAGCAACAACAGTGGGGTGTATTTTTGTTACTTATATATGACCATGAAGTGAAATTTAGAAGGGGATCCCTGCAGCACATCACAAGTAATTGAGATTGGGCTTTGAGTTGAATTTAATTTTGAACATAGTGGATGTTCTAACTCTTAATGGTTCTCTGCTGCCTGAAGTTATGATCCTTGGTTTAATACTGTTTATTTCTGTTTCAGACAACAATCGTAAAATCCCATGCATGGCATCATTTGTTATTTGCAACTCCATATTCAGTATGATCATGGGGATTGCCGGGGATATCAACGTAAACATTTTCTTCATTCCTTTTTGTCCATCATTTTAATGGGTTTGGTATTGGAGAAATACAAATTTGTTTTTAACAAAGAAATTTAAGTATTTTCTTAACAAGCATTTTGCAATGTCTTTATTCAACAGTACTATGATGTCAGAAAGAAGTGTGAGGGGAGCCTTTGCTATGATTTCTCGAACATGGAGAAATTCCTGAACCAGAAAACTGTTAGGGATGCTTTGGCGGTTGGGGACATTGAATTTGTTTCATGTAGCCCTACTGTTTACCAGGCCATGGTTTTGGACTGGATGAGGAATCTGGAAGTTGGTTTACCCGCTCTTCTGGAGGATGGAATCCAGATGCTAATATATGCCGGGGAGTATGATCTCATTTGCAACTGGCTTGGTAAGTTTCCTGAATTCAATTTATTAGCCCTTATTCCATATGAGTCAATGAGTACCCAAATCCTCCCAAACTTAGTTAATGGTTATGTACTTTAATTGTATCTATGTTTCTTCTGTGCAGGGAACTCAAGGTGGGTTCATGCCATGGAATGGTCTGGTCAGAAAGATTTTGTCGCTGCTCCATCTGTCTCTTTCATGGTTGATGGTGGAGAAGCAGGACTAATGAAAAACCATGGTCCTCTCACTTTCCTTAAGGTCCCTCTCTTACCTTTATCTCACATTGCTGACTGAAAATTCTCTCCATAAAGGTTTATGTGTATTGACTGTTTTTCTTAACTGATTAAGAGTTGGTCATTGTGATGACTAACAGGTACATGATGCTGGTCATATGGTCCCAATGGATCAGCCCAAAGCTGCCTTGGAGATGCTAACAAGATGGACTCAAGGGCATCTTGCAGAACAAGGTCAGCTTACAGTACAAGGTCAGGTGGCTGACATATGATAGCTCAACTAGGTTATCCATCTTCAGTGGCTACCTTTTTCTTACAAATATTGTTTAACTCAAGAGTTGGTTTATGGGTGTTTTGCTAAACCATTTACAGTTTCCCCCACTTTCTGGCTATCTTTTGGAGGTGCTTGTGAATATTGTCCGAACTGTGGTTTTCTAAATTCTCTAGCTGGATTCCGTTTATAAAGACTCCATACATATTGTAAAATATGTTTGGATTTACTATGTGCATATTTTCAGTAATTCCATCTTGTTTTTCTTTTTCTTTTTTTATTTATTCAGCTGTTGCTCCCTAAAGATCAAGGATCAGAACTTTACATTTTATAAGACATGAAAAGTTCAATGAAAGAGAGAAAATGTATAAAAAGGAAACTAAATGTCCAGTGAAGCATCTTGGCATCTTCAAATACTATATATACATCCATATGTATGAATATCAAGAAAATATTCCTGTTGACACCGTACGATTAATTAAGATTAATCAACAGGGGCACACAGCTTATTATCCCCCCCTCCCTCCTAAAAACCCTTAAAATAAATAAAAAAACAAGGGGCGGCACATGTTAGGGAAGAGTGTTAAAGGGCTGTACATACCGGTATTTTCCCGAGAGTTTTCTTTTGAAGGCTCCTTTTGTTTTGATATAAAATTTTATATGTAATATTTTATATGTAAAAAAAAATTGGATGTTTGTTTTGAGTAAGTAAAAGGCAGACAGTTCTTTTTCCATCCCTTTGTGATCATTATATTTTATCTCTTAGAAATAAATATTGAATTTTTTTTACATATAAAATGTTTCACTTAAAATTTTACGTCAAAATAAAATGACACGCTCCTTCCTTGGATTTGAACTAATGATTCCACCGTATGAAAACAATACTCTTATGCGTTGAGTTAAGTAGGTTATTTATCATCACAAAGGGAAACAAATGGGACCATCACATCTATGGATTATAAATCGAATATTACTTTTAAGCAATACTAATCCTTAAAGCATAGAAGAAAAAAAATACTAATCCTTAGCAAGGAGTTCGATCATGAAATACTTATCTTGATAAGATAGTTTACACGTGTGTCAATGTTTTTCAAGGGAATCCATCATGCAATCAGCAAAATGGATCTTATTGAGAAATTGATGTATTACTCTATGAATTCAAGAGAATAAGAGAACAATAGCTTGACAAATATTTGGTTCGACCCAATTCAGATACCAATTTCGGCATCAAATAAAACCGGCATTGATTTGATAATTGATAAGGTTTAGGGATCTCAGAAAAACCTCTTTTCATCCTATGAACTTTAAGGTGTATGAAATTTTGAAATTTCATATTTGACTCTTTGAACGGAAGAATAGAGACTCCATTTAACTTAATTAATGTTGTCATTGATCATTGACCTAACAAAAAGTTTAGAGTTGGATAGACACGTGGACATAGTTGTTGATTAGATTCCAAATCCATAATTGACAACTAAACTAATCTCTTTTATATCATTTTTTCCTTTTCATGAAGCAACTACTACAACAAGCAGTACCAATGAGTTATGGCACCGTGTATGTTCTAATCAGTTCCATGCATGCTTCGCACATGGTTTCTCACCATTTTTTTTTTCTCTTAAGGTCATATTTGTCTGATTGTAAATTTTTTTCATGCAAGTAATATTTTATGTGAAAATTTTTTTCCATATAAAAACTTCTTATGCTTTTAATGTTTTTGTTTTTTCATTATATATAAAAACAAACAGGGGGGAAAAATCTTATTTTTTGAAAAAAAAAATTCATATTCTACAATTTTACATGGAGACAAATTGAGCAGAAACCTCAAGGTGATAGGCCTATAGAGCATAAAAATCTCATTTTTTTGGAAAAATTTTCATATCCTAGAAATTTTCCATTTCATATGGCTTGTTTGCCACATGACCACCTCTAATTACGATGAAAACTTAATATGTAAAAAAATTGAGATTAGGGATACAAGATTCTTGATCAAAGGATCCAATGTATACACCCGCTTGTGTACAGACTATAGAGTCAAACATAATCTCTTTTTTTTATTTTTTTTTAGGGGAAACCTACCTTCTTGATGGTTGGGGAATTATGGTATACAATTAGTTAACAAGTCAGTCTTTTTGTAATCGAGGTGACACAACATTTGGAGGTAATTTTGGTATTTAAGGGGATGGAACGTTAAAGATCTAATGGTTTAAACAATCATAACAATATCTACATGTAACTGGATCGATTCCAAGACTATTGATTCTAAAAAATCACCGAAGTCAATGTATAATTTGTGGACTTCTAAAGTTTTCTATCCTAGTCACTTTCACTTTTTCTTTTTAGGTTTTGGGAGAAAGAATACTGTTTCGGTTCAATGTACAAGGAATAAAACCAAAACTAAATCATCGGTTTCAAAATGTTTATCAAAATCAATTATTAATCAGTTTGGATTTTTTAGTTTTTAAACGGTTTTGTTGCTAGGAGGGAGAGGAAGAGAATTAAGAATAAAGAAAAGGGAAAACCAAGGAAAACATTAAAATAATTTTAATCATATATGAAAATAGATTTACTATTTAGAATTATGCCATGTAGAAAACATTAAAATAAAATATATTTCTATAAGTATAGACATTTAACACTAAGGGATTAAAGTAAAGGTTAAGTCGGTTTAATGGTTCCAAATAGTCAATTTAAACGATTTCATTTTTGAAACCAATATCGAATCGTTTAACTAAATGATTTCATTTTTGAACCTAGAATCGAACCGTTTAATAATATTCATTTTTGAAACCAATATCTTAGAAAACCCAGCTAATGTGGAAATTGTGCCATCCATGCAGTCGGGCAATATTCTTTCTCCATTTTCTTTATTTTAGTAATAAAGAGTTAAAGAAAATGTTTCTCTGAAGGATGTAGTGGGAGCAGAACAATGAGTGCACGCATTGTTGTCACTGGATTTCGCATGGTGCACAAGATACTGCTACATATCTGTAGATTAAGAACACGTAGTGAGATGGGTGGGTTTTATCCTGTGACCACTCTGATGCCTAAATCAGTAATGGTCCAGGACAAGCAGAATGAAATTTGGAGATAAAATATCATGTTCCTTACAGAGAAAGGACTGAGGTACGAGAGTTTTATGAAATTTTTTCTTCCCAGTTCATAGAAGACAATAAGATGAGAGCAAAGTCGCCGACTCGCCTGTGAGTTAGAACTCATAGATCATGAATAGGAGATTCTAGAGAGAATTTTAGAGAGTAATGGTGCCTTAGTTGGAATGAAAGTTGGATCCTTTTTCCTTTGTTATTTTTTTCTATTTATAGGTCAGGTATGAAGCTTGTCGAGCAAATTTTCCTTCTCTAGCCAGCTTGTCCCATTCCCCAATATCATCATCACTCTATTATGTAGGATAAAAGGGTCTACGACCACCTATAAGAGAGCATATCTCCAATATCTGGCATCTTCGACCCCTTTCTGTCAATGTCACTAGGTCTACTTGATGTGAATAACCTTCATTTTCTCTTTCCTGAGTAGGTTTATGATCTTTTTTTTTTGTGGCGTTCCTTGTTGAGACGATGTGGGTGGTCGTGTCAATATATTTTGTATTTAATGTCCCTTGTCAGCATTTATGAGCATTTATTATGGTGCAATTAATATTCGCCTAATGCATTTAATGCCATCAAATCTCCTCGATGCCAAGCTTAGAGGTTCTTATTGAGATGATGTGGCTGGTCGTGTCAGTATATTTCGCATTTAATGTCTCTTGTCAGCATTTATGAGCATTTATTATGGTGCAATTAATGCTCTCTTAACGCATTTAATACCATCAAATCTCCCTGATACCAAGCTTGGGGTCCTTGTTGAGACGATGCCACTAGTATATTTTGCATTTAAAGCCCCTTGTCAACATTTATAAGCATTTATTATATATAATGCAATTAAGGCTCTCCTGACGCATTTAATGCCATCAAATCTCTCCGATGCCAAGTTTGGGGGTCCTTGTTGAGGATTCAAATCGTCTCATCCCTGAGATTTGGGAGGCGTGGTGGCAACCCCATTGGATGGTCGCTTCATCCGACCCCTCCGTTCGAGCCGACATTCTCTTGTCGGCTCGGCTTGTCGGCTTAAACGGAGGGGTCGGATTCATCCGACCCCCACGTGGCGACCATCCAGTGGGGTCGCCGCCACGCCTCCCGAATTTCAGGGATGAGACGATTTGGATCCCCTTGTTGAGATGATATGGCTGGTCGTATCAGTATATTTTGCATTTAATGCCCTTGTCAGTATTTATGAGCATTTATTATGGTGCAATCAATGCTTGACAAATTTAATGCCATCAAATATATTCGATACCAAACTTGGGGGGTTGAATCGTATCTTCGCCGGATAAATTGAGCTGGATTCTCTGCTTTACTTAGTAGACTTGTGGACCCTCCTGATAGATGCCATGTGTTCGACCCTTGATACATTTCTCTTGATTTCCTTTGGACGGTCTTGATAAACTCGTCATATTTTCCCCCAACGCCCATGGGGGAAATCTAACATTGTTGGGATTTTTATTTCACGGGGAGCAGAGCGCACATTTTCATTGCCCTTCTCGTGTCTAAGCATAGTCTTCACACAGCTTGACAACCTTCTTTTCCCTATTAGGAAATTTCCCCCCATTAACTTAAATCTAGGATTTTGGATGAGTTCACATAATGGTTAGATTTCTCGACCAATTAATTTGAGTTTTGGGTTAGACTATTTGATAATAAATAATTTTAATTTTAGAACCATTGGTTTATTAAAAAGTTAGTAATACATTTAACAAACCAGTCTAGACCAATCGGTTGACCCAGTCTAATCACAATTGTACACATTTTTTTATCATAATATTTTTTTTTTAAATTTCTTCTCCTCCAATTTTCAAAATTGTGGTCCCAGTTCCCATTGATTTGTACCCATCAATAAGTTACCTTATCCATTCGATTGACTACTCTTCTCAATTAGCCTCACCTTTGGATTCCTCATCCAAGTATGCAATGCATTTCTACCTTTTGCAAATTATTATCCTTGGGTATTTGGAATTAAGGATGTAAATGGATAGTCAGAAATCTGAATTCGATGAGTATCTATATTCGTTTAGAGTTATCCGTATCCAGATCCAAATTCAGATAATCCGAAACATAATCTATCCAATTAAATAAATATACAGTGAAGAGTTTTGAAGATTTTATTGGTTATAGAGGTTGAAAAAAAGAGAATTGTGCACCTAATAGGGGAGAAAGGTACAGGTTACGTAAGCTAGCAGTGTAAATAAATAGTTAAAAATCCGATTTCAATCTGTACTAGTATTCGTTTAGGGGTATTTGAACCCAAACAAAGTGTATCTGAATCTGTATCCATCCATATCTGATCCGTTTATATTTCTAGGTAAAAGGGGGTGGGGGGAGATGCAGAAGGGGTAGATGTTGCCAAAGTGCAGTGACAATGGCGTATTAAATAACAGAGATACTTCTTGTCACATTTGATAGTCATATTCGATAGTCATTATTCTCCTTGTGGGGATTCCTTTCCAAGGTGGTAGCTTAGGAAATCTTTTTCCTTTCTTGTTAACCTATGCTTATTTTTGTATAATAAGGTGGAAAAATAAAATTTTCATGTAAAATAGAATTTTTTTATTATTTATTTTCATTTAAAATGCAATTAAAAACATTAAAAAATAAGAAAACTTTGGTGTAAAATATCATTTACATGAAAAATTTTACAACAAAAAAAACAAGGATTAACATGGAAGATTTCATCGCTAGCTTGCCCATCTAACTTGGGGAATGGTTTATTTTACTTATATCTTAATAGTTTTATGTTAAAAAATCAATATTCTTGCATTTTTTTATTGCAAAAGTAAATGTCAGTATGGGATTAACAGAAAAAAAAAAAAAAGAGGAAAAAAGAAGACTAGACTTTTTTTTTAGAAAAAAAAAAGATTAATAAATTAAAGTGGAGTGAAATAAAATAAAATTAAAAAAAAAACAAAAGAATAATTTTCAAAGGTTATTTGTTGGACCTAGATCGTTTCTTGTTGGTCAGTCGTGTCAGGCATGATCGCACGAACTGGGATCCTTTATAATGACTGCCAATGACAGTGAGGATCCTAGTCACTCGAAGTGCATCCGACGCTGATTCACTTTGAATGACCAAATCCTCACTGTCACTTGACAATCACTATAGAGAATCTTTTTTCAGATTGCACGATTGTGCACTTTAGTCGTGTCGTCACAAGCTGAGGATCCACATCCTCTCCCACCTGAGTTTGGGCAGGAGAGTTGGCGACCTGGATGGATGGCCGCCACCTGGCTCTCGGGTGGATCCGAGCCCTCCATCTGAGGCTTAGGTGTCGACTCGAATGTAGGGCTTGGATCCATCCGAGAGCCAAGTGGTGACCATCCATCTGGGCTGCCAACTCTCCCACCCAAACTTAGGCGGAGAAGATTTCTATACCATAAGCTGATGCCTCCCCAACAAAGAGAGGTTTTGAGATTGAGATCCTTTATAACGAGGCCAAAGTGGAAATGAGGATCTTAACCACGCACTCAAAGTGTAACAGAATGACTTGGATCTTCACTCCATTTTGACCTCACTACAAAAGATCTTCTCTAAGGATTTGGGTCCTATTTGCTTGGAAGCACAGTGAAAACGAGTTCTTCGAGATTCTGGCGTGATTTTACTTCCCTTTTTACCTTGTTTTGCTTCAAACGAAACGGCTAAGGGAAGGCTATTTCCGTCATGCTACCTGGATAAGCAATCTGTCCAATCAAAGAACATTATTTACTTACCCAAAAAAAAATAAAAAATCTGACTTCAAATCTGATTTTGATACTGGGAAGTTGGAAAGTGGAAACAGGAAGCGTGAGAGGAAGTTGCATTTTTTTTCATCTTCTGTTCGTCGTCTGTGCGTCTGTTTGAAGCGGACAGAGAAGGTTGAAAGATGAATAAATTTTGTTCAGCCTATGAATGCTACAATTTCTTATCTAGTTCTGATTTTTATCAGTTTGATTTCATCGGCTTGACATTTGTTGTTGTTTTGTTTTGTTTTTCCATTCTTTCTTGATTTTCTCTATCAGCGAAGATATACTCACATGGAGATCGATAAAGCTATAAGGGAAAGCAACGACCGAAGGCTTAAATCAAAGTACAACAACGCAATCTACGTTATCCAGAGAGCTTTCGCTCTATACGCGTAAGCTTTGACATTCTACCCTCTCGCTGGTTTTTCTCTTTTTAATGCTCTGAATTACCAAAGTCTGTGGAATTGGGTTCTTTCTCATTCAGGCATATACTTAATTTGGTCTTGTGCCCGAATACTACAATTGTTGTTTCCTTGCCTTTTAGACTCGTGTTCGTTTGATTAAATCTCATGGCTAATGGATTTGTGAATTACGCTGATGACTAGGATGATACTAAGTTTTTTGTCAATAATGTATGGACTGTGTAATTTGTGAATGGTTCTGCATATTTTTTTAGCCATGTCACTTTGGTCACAGTTGTCCTCTAAATATTTACTATACCGTTGAATCTCTGTTTTAAATTTTTTGTTTTCAAAATTTTCCTACATCGTTTGGTTATGATTCTCGCTGTGCCATATGCTTGATCTAAAGAAATTTGCCTTGTAAATTATCTTCGAGATAGTCAACTACTCTCTGGAGATTTACATTAGAGAATTTCCACTAAAATTCTACTCAACTAAGCCTTAACCCATTTCCATCCTATTGGGCTCAGCTGAAAAATCCTATCTCGCCGTTCTCCTCTGTGTAAAGCCATAGCAGTTGTTAACTCTTAATTAATCATGTCGTTCCTGACCACATCAACCCAGGTCATCGTTGGTTATTTCTTGTCTTTCATTACCTTCAGTTTGGACCTCATTCCTTCTTACTTATTGTTGTTCATATCTGAACCATCTTAATTGACCCTCCATCATCTTTTTCTCCGTTTAAGAATCTCTTAGGTTCGCTTGACTGTATCTGCTTCTAATTTATCCATTCTAGTTTTCCCATTCGTCTATAATCTGTCTGAACATCTGCTTTGATCCACCTTTTTTTTTTTTTTTTTGATGTTAATGTTGTGTCTTTGTTGCATAGCATTCAGCACCATGCAGCATGGCTGCTCTTATTGGTGATTTTCACATTGAAGTGGTTGCATCAAACAAAACTATTATAGAGAAAGAGTTTTTTTAGAGGCAATCTTATTTCTTTGATGGAAATATCCGGACATCATCTTGGGATGGTATTGAGATTTTTCCTTCATGGTTCTAATGGAAATTGGTGGGACATGCTTCTGTGAAATTTTGTAGTGGTAACCTGGTTCTTTGTTAGACTCCTACAAAAATTTAAAATGGCTGCCAAAGATTTAGACATTTGTATGATAATGTTAATATTCTTATATCTCTTTAGCATATTCATTGCATATATGTTGGGTACATTCTTGTCTTTTTCATGCAAGTCTTGAAAGGGAAGCAATTAGAACGAACTCCAAAATAAAATGCTCTTTGTGTCTAGAATATGTCAAATGTAAAGTTGTAAACAGCTTGATCATGGGCATGAAGCTAATGTTAGAATATAGAATTGTCAATTACAGCCTAATGCACAGCCTTGTAGATAATATGTTACCCAGATATGGTAATTGCACAGCATTTTGATGTATCTGAAATGAAATTTACATTGAAAATGGAACTATCTGACATCATAATACACCCATTTGAACTACCTGATAGCATAATATAAGGGATCTCAAACTACATTGCAATGAGGATTCTCCCACAATATCTCCCTCTAGATTTCGGTGGCATGGTACTCAAGACATAAAACGCAATTACAATCCTTAAGTATGTAAGCCCATAGATTTTGGTGGCTCGGTGAAGAGGTGGTTGAAGTAGAGTAATTTTATGCAGGCTTTTCAGTATTGATGACTCATAAAATGTAATGGGGTTGGTAACTTCGAAGCGTTTCAAGGTTTCTAGTTCTTCTGTTATCATTTTTCTATATTAAAGTATGATCAAATGAGTTCCTTGTGTCTAGAGCTCCTCTCTGAGATTAGCAGGAATAGATATTGTCGATTATTCTTTAATTTTGACTCTCTGAGGTAAGACGACCGAAATTTTGAGAGGCACATTGATAGACCACATGGCAGGATGATTTGACATCTCTTGTTCGATTCAAATCTTTTGGGGTTCATTGTAGACTCTGTACTTCATCCTGTGATTGACATAGATTACATTTGAACAGATTCTTTCATGGAAAACCGAATCTTTCTGGCTTAGGGGAGTTTTGGGGATACGTCTGCAGAAAAGGTCCCCCCTCCCCATGTAACCCTGGGCCTGTTGGTGAGGGCAAATGCATCTGGGTGGAGCTGATGGTACTTCCTCTTGGACTGAGACTTTCTGAAATTTAGGGTTTTCATGTTTTTTTTATTGATGGAACAAGATTTCCTTAGAAACTTTGCCTCGTTGGTTGGGTGAATAATGGGTCTGGTGGATTTTGGTGATTTTCTCAATTGCTCAGATAGCCTTGGATATTGGTCTCCAAACTGAACACGTAGTTTGCTCAGCAGTGGAGGTTGACCAGCACTATATAAGATTCTTTAGCTAGAATCCTAAAAGTGGTGATTAAGAACTGACATGAATATTGTGAAGTAACTGCTATGTAATTAAGGCCTTGAAAATGTCTTGCTTTTGGCTTTAGTTCCCTGTGTGTTCTTTTTCATCAATAAAATTCACCAGGCCATAATAAAAATAAAACATTTTGTTTGCTTAAGTGTTCTTCTAATTCTAATTGTGTTCAGGTGGAAACAAGATAGCATGATTAAGTTTATTTATTTTAAGTATTTTTGGGTTCCTTTTTTTTTTTTTTTTTTTTTTTTTTTTTTTTTGTTGTGTTTGTGTGTGGTAGGCTTGACTCCTTAGTGTGCAACTCATTATAATTGATTGTCTTGCACTATTTTAATTCTCTGTAGTTCGTTTTCAGGTGTTATTTTCTTAGAAAGTGTTCCCTTTTCCTTTCTTCTTATGTTTTACTATTCATTAATAGAAAAGTGGATCACTAGTTAGAGAGGAATCAGATATACTTAGACTAATTATTTTGTGAATGCATAGTAAATTAATTCTTGTCTATGCTACTGGGCAAGGATGTGAAGCAATTGTGGGTATGCATCTAGTTGCTTTGCTTTCACTTTGTGTATTTAACATTATTTATCAAACGTAAGGAGTCAGTGATGAGACCTATTCATGTCTTTGTTCTAATATGAAACCATGATATTTTGGAACTGTAAGATGAAAATGCTTTCTTTATCAGTTGGCCTTATACACCAAGGATGAGTTTTCTTGTAAGGTAATTAGTTGTTTTTTTGGACAGGTTTGAGGAGGTTGCATTCAGCTTTAATGGGGGGAAAGACTCAACTGTAAATTAAAATTCTTACTTGTTCTGTGAAAACAGGTGGAGCCACATGGATATTTAGAATTGGCTTGATTTTGCAGGTCTTGCTTCATTTGCTTAGGGCTGGATACTTTTTGCATAAAGAGAAATCTAATCATTTGAATGAGAGCGATACAAATTCTGAAATGAAATGTCCAATAAGAACCATATATTTTGATAGCCCTTCTGCTTTCCCAGAAATCAACTCCTTCACATATGAAACAGCTGCTACGTGAGTGAATTTCTGTTCTTTCGTTTTTCTTATGGAATTGTCTATTGCTGCAAACTAGTTCCCCCCCCTCCTTAGTTCCAAGTATTTTTTTCCTGGGTAGGATGCTTTGAGTTTGTCTTAACATACAAGCATGCAGATTTATTTTGGGCCTACTTTTTCTTTGGAGCAGTTTTGATTTGCAACTGGAAATTTTTCGCCTAGATTTCAAGTCTGGTTTGGAAGCTCTTCTGAGGGAAAAACCAATTAGAGCCATTTTTATTGGTACCAGAATCGGTGATCCTAATGCGGTATGGATGTGCATCTTTGTTACTTCATTTTTGTCTCTTCTTAGTCTTCTGGAGCTTTTTCTGAAGGCACCAATAGTCGAAAAAGCCTTGACAAAATGCATAATTACACTTCTAATTTGGTTATTCTTGTTCAGGTCGGGCAAGAACAGTTCTCACCTAGTTCACCTGGATGGCCACCTTTCATGAGAGTGAATCCCATCTTGGATTGGTCTTACAGGTTTTCCATGAATTATAAGTTGTGAATACACATGCTTACACACAATCACTCATGTCAAATTCTAGTGGCTGATTTGTGACGAAGTTATTTACAATTCCCTATTGAGCATCTGGCTGGAACCTAGGCAGCTTCAGAGGAATTTGATTTAAGTGTTTTCTTATTTAATCATTAGTGATGGCAAGCTATATCTTCTTGTTCTTATTATCTACTAAATCATTTGATCTACATGGAAAAGAATAAGAGTGCAAAAATATGCTCATTCATTCAGTTTCTTATTACCCATTTATTAATAACCTAAGTGATTTATCGACTACCTTTATAATCATCCTCTAATTAACTCTTAATCAATTAATATGGATGCTAAGCTTGAGGAAAGCAACTTGTGGTTAAGTATATATTTCTCAAGATAGTCTCAGACTCAATATTTAAGTCCAGGACTTACTCAAACAAACCTTTTTCAGCCTGTTGCAGTGTTCCATGTACAAAATTACAAATCTTGAAGGAAGTTAAATCTAAAAGAATTTGGGTAGGATTAGACAACCTTTGGTGAAGAGATAGCTTTTCTCAGGATCTTTTCGAAACCTTTTTTTTTTTGGGTGAATGAATGAATGTAGTAACAGCACCCTAGAAGCAGGGAAAACAGACCTGGGTGTCCAAAGGACAGAGCCAGGCTCCTTACAAAAGAGAGGGCAAAAACCCTAAAAAGAGAACCAAAATTACGAAGGAAACAACTGAAATGTTAGTTATTGCCCTTATGAAGTGTGAAAATGCTCTTCTATCTTTTTGCCTGTTTTCATGGATGTAACTAAAGAGTTATTTTTTTTTTCCTGTTGAGCAGGGATGTATGGGCCTTTATTTTGACATGCAAAGTTCGATACTGTAGTCTTTATGATCAAGGGTACTCTTTTTCCCCTCTTGATAGGATTGAATCCTCTAGAATTCTGCAACTATTTTCTTATACCTAAGACTGTTTTACGCTTTCATCTGTTTGGTTCATTGATGCACTAACTTCTTTATTATTATTAAAATTGTTGTTGTTGTTGCGGTTGTTAATGTTATTACTATTTCTTAGAACTGTTAACTGAATTTCTTTGGGCATGAATATTTATTGATAACTAATGTTTAGTTTTGTCACTGATGCACATTAAGCATTCCATTGTTGTACTATATGTTTTTGCACTAAAATCTTAGACACACTTTTCCGTGTTTTACAGTTATACTTCCATTGGGAGCATATATGATACAGTTCCAAATGCATTGTTGTGCATCAATGATTCATCCACTAGCAAAGAGAACTTTAGGCCCGCCCATTTGCTTCTAGATGGAAGACTAGAAAGAGCAGGGAGAGCAAAAAAGTGTCCTCGTCTAGATTCTGGAGACGGTTCTGTCATAAATGGCCTGAATAGTGTGGATAAATGTCAAAGTCGCTCTTTCACGGCAGCAGTCATTGCTGTGGGCGATGAAATTCTGTAAGTCCTTTATTTTAATTGTATATTTGTATTCGGTTTTACAGGAACCTGACTCCCTATCCTGGTGCCCTATCCTGGTGCCTGCACACAACAATCTGTTTGTTTGAAGTATATTCAATTCTGCAATTTATGAGAATTCAGTTATTGATTGTCACCTTTTGCAGGTACATTTATAGCTTTCCTATTTATAATTACTTTTAAGTTTCTGATATATTCCTTTGTAAACTCCCCTTCCATAGCTCAGGTTTGGCACTGTTGAGGATCAATTAGGACCATCATTATGTAGAAAGCTTCGTTCTATTGGTTGGGCTGTCTCACATACCGCTGTAGTCCGGAATGATGTAAGTTACTAGATGTACAATCCCATGACCCTAGAAAAGAACTGTGGTGTTCATTTGGCACTATGATAGGTGTGCACAGCATATGTTACTGTTTTTTCCATTACTTATTCCATTTTATTACTCTGATGAGATAATCCTGTACGCTTGGGTTACTTTAGATTGAATTGAACTCATGCACATGTGGCATTTATGCATGTGGATAGACCCAACATTTGATATGTAAATTTTAGAGATTTTTTATCTCTATAAAAGACATGCTTAGATGATTGCAACAGTTTTATTGTTTGTATTCTTCTGGATGATGAGGAATTATAGAGCAAGGCCAATATAAAGTTTAAAAATGGGATGATTACAATGCCACATACCTAGAAAATGAACTTTGTGGGTGTATTCATCTGGTGCCATTGATTGTCTTGCACTACATATCTTACTTTTGTTTTCCATTTCTTGTACATTTAATTACTTTGATGAGGTAATCCACAGTAAGAGGGCTATGTTTGGTTGTCTAGATTATATTAGAACTCAAAAGAAAAGGAAATATAAGTGAAGTGGAATGATTATATATATCTTCTAATTGATGTATTGTGTAGTGGTAGAGAAGGATAAAAAGGATAGCAAGGAACAGAACAAGTTTGAATATTAGATGATTACATGTATCCTGTTGGATAAACTTTGCTCTTGTAGTAGGCAATCTCCCTCATTTGGTGAGTTCCATCCCCCATGTATGCTCCAAACTCACCTCTTGTTGGTTGACATACTTAGCATTTCCACTGTGGTACATATTGTGTTAATGCCATTAAGGGTTGAACGCAAAAGTTTTTTCTGTCCGTTTCTGGATGTAAAGTTTTCTTTGTTGTACAATATGATTGATTTAGTCATATTTCTGATTGAACTCTATGAAATGGTGGTTCTAATTTCCTATTTAGCTTTTAGGAATGGTTTTGACCAGTTAGTTGCTGAGTAGTCTGGAGTGTTTGGGTGTTAAGTTAGTCAGTAATGCAGGTCCAATTTAAGGCTCGATTTAATTTGAGCCAGGATTTAGAGCTAAGTTGGGTTGGGCTTTTCTTTTTTGGATTTATTCTTTGTAATAAGCTTAATTATAAGGCCTAAAAGTGGGTGCCTAAGGGGATGTACACAAATTATTATTTTAATGGACCCCCCATGCTTTAGTGATGAGGTTAGTTAGAGTCTTTTTTTAGTGAGAGTTGATAAGGTTTAGATAAGAATTAGTTTCCCAGTTTGTTCTCCTTTCTCTAAGAGTTTGGTTGGTTGGGGACACTTCCTTTATCTTGTGGAGGTTAGTTATAATGATTCCTAAATTTTAGGGATCTTATCACTATAGATAGTGAGAGTCATCTAGAGAGTCTTCTATTGTTTTTAGAAGTCTTATTTGTTTTCCCCTTTAAGAAGGCCACTTTAAATGGATTTTTATCTAAAGCCTGTAAACAACCTCCCACTCCCAATGATTGATCAATGGAATGAAATAGTGGTTTAGTTTAGTGGTTGTTGCCTCTCTCCCCTCTCTCTTCCCTCACACGGTTTCTCTTCCTCTCTACTCTTTTTCTTAAAGCAAGACTATTCAGGAATTACTGTTCAAGGGTACTGTTCACAGTCCCAAAACAGTCCACTACGTCTCCTCTTATTTCTCTCTTAACCCATCACCAACAGATCTGCATCAGTCAGTCATGCCAGAGCTTCAATTATTATGCGTGGAAGCAACAAGTATGGTGCTTCGCTAATCTCTTGGTGCTTTTGCTACTTCTCAGTGCTATTGCTTCTTCATCAGTCAGGTGCTTGTGGGCCAATTTTCATGATTTCTTATTGTTGAAATAATAAAGAGAAAATGCTTGGCTTATCAAAATATGACAGAGGCCTTCTCTATTTATAAGAAAAGAAGTTTGCTTTTACATAAATACACCAACCAACCACTACCTACCAACCACTTATCATAAATATTGTATGATGACTAACTACTCATCATAAATATGATATGATGACTATGGTGACTTATCCTACCAATATTGACTTTTACCTTACCTACCAAAGACTTTTATCTTAGTCTACCAATATTGACTTTAACAACTTACTAAGATAAACTTACAATTACAACACTCCCCCTCAAGTTGGCGCATAAATATCAAACATGCCCAACTTGTTAATAATAGAAACAAAGCTCTTACTATTAAGACCTTTCGTAACGACATCTGCTAACTGAGCATTAGACGGAACAAAGGGAACACATACAACTCCTTGTTCTAGCTTCTCCTTGATGAAGTGACAATCGATCACTACGTGCTTAGTAGATCATGTTGAACAGGATTATATGCAATGCTGATTGCTGATTTATTGTTACAGTACAAGCGTATAGGCAATTCAACTGGAACACACAAATCCTGAAGAAGGCCACGAAGCCAAAGGAGTTCCCAAATGCCATGGGCCATGGCTCGAAACTCAGTTTCAACACTAGACCGAGCAACAATAGCTTGTTTCTGGCTCCTCCAAGTAACAAGGTTGCCTCCAACAAACGTGCAATAGCTTGAGGTAGATCTCCTGTCATCGTGACACCCACCTCAATCGGCATCAGTAAAGGCCGCAATACGAAAATGGCTATGAGGAGAGAAAAGAACACCTTTTCCAAGAATGGATTTCAAATATCGTAAAATCCTATATGCAGCCTCTAGGTGAGAGGAATAGGGATCATGCATATATTGATTGATCACACTTATAGCAAAAGCAATGTCAGGCCGGTGTGTGACAAGTATATCAATCGTCCAACCAACTGCTGATAGCTACCTTTATCAACAGAGTCCCCAACCTTGTGCTTGAGATGAGATTAAGGCTCTAGAGGAGTATCTGCTGGTTTACAACCCAGCATTCCTGTCTCTGATAAGAGATCTAGAGTGTATTTCCGTTGTGAGAGGAAGATACCTTGAGCTGAATGAGCAACTTCGATCCCAAGAAAATATCTCAGCTTACCAAGGTCTTTGATTTCAAATTCTGTCCCCAAGTAAGTCTTCAGGTTGGATATTTCGTCAGCATTACTGCTAGTGATAACAATATCATCTACATAAACGATCAAAACTGTAATGTGCTCACCAGTCTTTTTGATATACAAAGTATGATCAGCATTACTTTGTTTATAATCAATCGATATCATAGCTCGATGGAAACGACCAAACACGCTCTTGGAGATTGTTTCAGACCATACAAAGCTTGCTTCAACTTGCAAACTTTGCCATGAGTTTTTTGAGAAGCAAATCCAGGAGGGATGTCCATATAAACCTCCTCTTCAAGTTCCCCATGGAGGAAAACATTTTTTACATCAAGTTGCTGAAGATCCCTTCCTTGGTTAACTGCACATGAGATGATTACTCTAACAATGTTCATTTTTGCTATTGGAGCAAAAGTTTCTTGATAGTCGATCTCATATGTCTGAGTGAATCCTCTAGCAACTAGCCTTGCTTTATATCTGTCTATAGATCCATCAGCCTTTTGTTTGACAACAAAGACCCATTTGCATCCTACAAGTTTCTTTCCTGGAGGGAGAGACACCAAATCCCATGTGTCAGTCTTCCCAAGTGCACTCATCTCTTCATTCATTGCCTCTTTCCACCTTGGACTTGCTAATGCATCTTGCCAGGAGTTAGGTGTGGAAATAAACGATAACAAAGAAACAGAAGTACGGAAGGAGAGAGACAGAGAATCATATGCAACAACATTACAAATGGGATGCTGAGTAGATGTTCTAATGCTCTTACGAATAGCAATATGTAAGTCAAGACTAGGATCACTAGGAGAATCACTAGGAAGAAGAGACTTACCAGAGGAAGGATTTGGAAGATGTAAGTCAATAGCAATATGCAGTGGTGGTGGTCTCTGGCAGTTGCTTACGTTGAACAAATACTTTGAGAGGTGGTTGAGCTGGTTGAGAAGGCTCCATTTACAGTTGGGACGGAGTTGAAACCTGTTCCTGACCTGTTATACCTTCAACATCAGTTTCAGCCATTATAAGAGACTCCATCTGAACAATGATAAGCACATCTTCCAGAACATCCCGAGTAGAAGACTCTCCTTGAAGAGGGGCCGGATAATAAGCTTCAGACTCATGAAAGACAACATCCATGGTGACCAGTAGTCACCGAGTCGAAGGATGGTATCACTTGTAACTCTTCTAAGTAGTAGAGTAACCAAGGAAGATACAACGGAGTCCCGAGGGATCGAGCTTGCCATGGGCATGCTGGTTATGAACAAAGACCACATAACCAAAAACCCGAGGCAGAACCACAAAAGAAGAGGTGCCCATGAGCACATCAAGAGGGCAGCGAGAGGCCAAGACACGAGAAGGCAGCTGATTGATAAGGTAAGCTGCCATAAGAACTGCATCACCCCAATATTGAGGAGGGACAGTCATAGTGAACAAAAGAAACCGTGCCACTTCAAAATGTGACGATTCTTTCGTTCAGCGATACCATTTTGAGCAGGAGTATTGACGCAGCTAGTCTGATGAATGATCCCATGATCAGACAAATATAACTGGAAAGACCCATCAATGTACTCTTTGCCATTATCAGTTCGAAGAATCTTCACTTTAGCATCAAACTAGTTCTGAACCATCTTATGAAATAACTGAAAATAGTTGGCTACATCACTCTTCTGCCGCATCAAGTAGATCCAAGTGGTACGACTATAGTAGTCAATAAAGGAGACAAATCATCGGTAGCCAGAAGTGGATACACAACGTGCATGGCCCCAGGCATTGGAATGGATTAAACCAAAAGGAACTAAATTTCTATTATCAGAAATAGGATAAACAGCTCTAGTTTGCTTTGCAAAGATGCAAGTATCACAAAAGAAATCACTGGGATTACATTTCTTAAAAACTGGAAACAAAGTAGATAAAATTTTGAGAGGAGTATGACCTAAACGACAATGCCATCGATGTAACTCAGATAAAACAACAGTAGAGGAATCGGGGTGAGAATCCTGAGCAGCCAAAGGTGATGGAGAACTATCAAGCAAGTAGAGACCACCAACCACTTTACCACTGCCAATCGTACGACCCGAATTCAAGTTCTGAAAAACATATCGATCAGGAAAAAATGTTAATTTACAGTTCAAATCACGAGTAAGACTACTAATAGAGAGAAGATTAGTAGAAAATTTCGGAACATGTAAAACAGAGGAAGAGATAAGGAAGGAGTACACTGGATAGAGCCCTTGCCCGAAATAGTGGAAAGGGAACCATTAACAACACTTACTTTACTATTACTAGATAAAGGGAAGTACCGAAAAAATTGATTGGAGGATCCAGTCATATGGTCAGTGGCACCCGAGTTGACTATCCAAGGAACAGAGACTACTGAGGCACAATGGCCACCAAAAGAAATACCTAAAGGGGTAAAAGGAGATGGAGCGGAAGGCATTGGCAGATTTCCTGGTAGGATGGTGGCGGACGTTGCAGATGGCGTTGAGGAAGGTGATGAGTCCAGCCTGGTCATTAGACGATGTAGAGTCAGTAACTCCTCTTGAGAGAGGGAAGAATCTTGAGGAATATCGTCAGCGGCACTATGGTGTGCCGTGGCAGAGGCTGGACGACCCAGATCACAAGTATCGGAAGGACGACCATGTAATTTCCAACACTTGTCTCGAGTATGTCGTTCTTTCCCACATAAATCACACTTCATAGGAACCTTATTAGAGGCAGAATGATTACTAACACCGCGAGTCAGACCTCCGAGATGAGGAACCCGAGCCAGAATAGAGAGTTGAGCGTTCTTGTTTCACAGGGAGGACCATAGCAGTGCAGCGACTATCCTCAGAAGACACCATAGCATAGGCCTACTCGAGGGAGGGTAACGGATCACGATTAAGGACATGAGCCCTAATCTGATCAAACTCAATATTGAGACCAGCAAGAAAATCGAATACCCGGAGGTTGTCCTCCCACTTTTTAAAGCCAGTTGCATCTGTATCATAGGTAGCAGTAAAAGAACCATAAAAATCCAACTCTTGCCACATACCTCGTAGAGTGGAATAATATTGGAAAATAGATAACTCCTTTTGTTTGGTCTCGTGAATCTTCTTCCGGAGTTCATAGCATTGGGCAGTATTACCAACTTGAGAATAGGTGGATGTGACAGTCTTCCAAATTTGAGCGGCAGTGTCAAGAAGAAGATAACCCCTGGAAATAGATTGATCCATGGAGTTAATAAGATATGACATGACCAAATAATTGGAAGTAACCCATTTATCCTGAGAAGGACCAGTAGCGGTAGGCTTAACAGTGTCCCCTGTAAGGTAGCCAGAAAGACCACGAGAACCAATAGCAAGATAACATGAACGAGACCACATCAGATAATTGCTCCCATCTAACTTGATGGAGCAAGTAGGGAACGAAGAAAGGTCACGAGAAAGGACTCCTTCCTGTCCAGTTGAGGCAGATGAAATCTTAGACATGATTGCTGGTCAACGTTAGTCACAAAAAAGGCACAACATGTAAACAAATATCCGGAAGTTTCAACTCGACATACCAACTTCCAGAGAGAGCATCAAGAAATCTCGATTCAACCTGTGATCTAGATCTGCATGGTGTAAGAGGCCCTTGGTGGGAGAAAAAAAAAAACTCACCCCCAAGGGTAAAGAGGAAAGAGACCAAAGTGGCAGTGGGAGGCGACGCTAAACCGAGTAGGAGAGAAACGAGAACGAAGGAGTCTGGCGGCGGTGACTGGAGGAGCTAAAAAGAGAGAGTTAGGATCTCAATATTGATCCTAGCTCTGATACCATGTTGAAATAATAAAGAGAATGCTTGGCTTATCAAAATATGACAGAGGCCTTCTCTATTTATAGGAAAAGAAATTTGCTTTTACATAAATACACCAACCAACCACTACCTACCAACCACTCATCATAAATATTGTATGATGACTAACTACTCATCATAAATATGATATGATGACTATGGTGACTTATCCTACCAATATTGACTTTTACCTTACCTACCAAAGACTTTTATCTTAGCCTACCAATATTGACTTTAACAACTTACTAAGATAAACTTACAATTACAACACTTATTTATGAAATAGGTTAAATATGAGCACCCATATACTCTGGATCTGAAGAGTAATTGCTAATGAACTAATAGCACTTACAATATATTTGCTGGGAATTCTAGAAAATAATACAGGATATATTTAACCTTTTCTGGAGTTTTATTTGCATGAAATAGGTTAGATGTGTGCAGTAACATATTCAGCATTTGAAGATAAAACACTAGTAAACTATAGCATTTCTGGTCCAACCATCTTTCCTGCAGGATCTTTTCCTTCCCTCCCTGTTACAGTGGACTCCCCTGCTCCAGCTCAGCCCACTCCACAAATGGACCTCCAAATTCCTTGTCCCTCCTCTGGGCCTACCCCAGCCCTCCTACCCTCTGTCCATGGTCCCCGTCTCCCCCTCCTTCTTGGGCGGGCCCATCCCGAGCTCATCTTCTTCCTTCAACATGCCCCTCCAGCTTGCAAATTAAGTACTCTCCACACCCCCCTTCTCCCAATTCCTGGTCTTCTGTATCCGATTACCTCAACCACCTCCCCAGTCACCCTCTTTGACCAAGTCTGTAACCTCTCTGCGAGTCCTCTTGTGTTTGCTTCCTCCCCTTCTTCCCCGCTTTCTTTTAGTGAGCCCACATCTCCGCACGGTAAGCTCTTTTGCGGTTCTCCTGCCCCCCCTCCTTCCAACTCCTCTCTTTGGTGCGACTCTTTTCGATCCCGGGTCTTGCTCTAAGACTTTGAGTCAATCCTTTGAACTTCTTCCAGAATGACCACTTTCCTTGTGTCCTCGCCAAATATGATTTGTGCCCCTCAATCAAGGCCCTACCCTCCCTAGCCAACCTAAAAGAACCTATGCCAGGTTTTAGAACTTGGTTTCGAGGTTGGTTTCGACGAGCGAGTTGGCCCAGGTTTCGACTGAAACCAGGTCGAAACTTGGGATCATTCTTGGGTCAACTCGAGACCTAGGTTTCGAGGCCTAAAAGTTGTGTTTGGTCCTGATTTGTTTTGTGTAGCCTGTTTCAATCATTTGATACCTATCCCTTAATTAGTTTCAGATTAAAAATCCAAAATGGTATTGTGTTGTGGACCCAAGTTTGATAGTGTATGCCAAATGCTGCTGCGTTGTAGTATGGAGCTTTATTTATGTCTAATATCATTTAAATAAATGTTTCTTATTCTTAAATCCGAGATTGCTTGAATCCAAGTTATACTGAAGGAGTTACGACCGGTTAAAACTTGTTCGAAGTACATGAATGTTGCTTAAAGTCGCTTGAATATAAATAAATTTTTGGACATCAAAACAAAAGAATATTTTGATAGACTTTTGGTTTTTAGTGATGTTTTACTCTAATGAGATTTATGGAATTTTTAGATTGGAGAAAAAGGCTACTGTTTGAAAGTTGAAAATCACCCTTGCGATTGAAAATCTAGTTTTTGTTCTTGAATTGGAAAGTTTGACTTTTTATCCTTTTAGAATTTGAATTTTAAAGTATTTTTATTGGATTCAAAGGGGAGATGTTTGCTTATTTACAAATAATTTTTTAAGTAAATGAAATATAAAGAATAAGAAGCATTTACT
Organism: Protea cynaroides; assembly: GCA_028583415.1. Taxonomy (NCBI): domain Eukaryota; kingdom Viridiplantae; phylum Streptophyta; class Magnoliopsida; order Proteales; family Proteaceae; genus Protea; species Protea cynaroides. The sequence goes on from CM053266.1 coordinate 26,801,256, forward strand.
TAAATGATATTAGAAATATATGAGTACTGCTTAGTAAGTGTTGTTCTTGTGTACTTTCTTTAGCTTTTTTGACTTGTAAGGTTGAAACCAAATCTGAGTTTCGAAACTGACAGGTTTCGACATTGATAGGTTTCGACACCTGGTCGAAATAAGTTTCGACATTAGCAGGTTTCGACACCTGGTCGAAATATGAGACTTTTTGGAATCTAGCCCCATCTCGGATATCTTGGTCGAAACCGCTAGTTTTAACTGAGATTTAGAACCATGCCCATGCTCCCAACTCGGCAATTTATGGGCAAGGCTAGGAAACCCAAGTTCATCTAGATCTTCTTTTAGGCTTTAAGAAACTTCTTTGGTTTTAGAGCATTTTTTTTTTTTGGATGAATGAATAGATATATTAACAGCACCCCAGAACTAGGGGGAACAAACTTGGGTATCCAATGATAGAGCCAGGCTCAATACAAAAGAATTACAAGATTGTAGCGCCACCGATAAAGCACAAAAACCACAAGAAGGGGATAGGGAGGGGGGGACTACTTCATCCAGCATTGATATTCCAAGAGGATAGAATAAAACGATCCTTATCAGAGATCAAAGAAGGGGGGAGGGGGGACAAAGGAGTCATCAACCCACATACATCAAATGTAATAGCTTCCCAAATATGTTCCCCAAATATGTTCAAGAGATCTTGCCTTTGCCTCCCATATTCTTAAATTTCTCTTGAATCATATATGATACACCATTAATGCGAAGGCAACCTTGACAGTAGTATCGCCCATAGATCTACTTTTGAATTTTTTGCAATCCATCTCCACTCTTGATCAAAACCCCAGAATGTTCTATGATGAGGCCAGCACTTCCCGTTAATCTTTCCCCATACTCTTCTAGAAAAGGGGCATTAGAAGAACAAGTGGTGGACATCCTCTTCGGTAGCCCAACATAACCCGCATCTTGCACTTTGAGTGATTCCCCGACTACGCAGCTAGGATCCTGTGGGAAGAGAATTGGTTAAGGCTCTCCAAAGAACAAAGTTGTGCCTTGGGGAAAACCCTTTGAACCACACTACATCAAACCAATCAACCTTGGTACTTCGAGATTTGACAAGATTCCAAGCTAAGGGAGCTGTGAAGGCACCATTAGGGGATGCTATCCAGCTCACCATATCGCCACTACCCCTGGGTCTGCGGGTAATAGAATTGAGTATATCCTAAGCCTGCATCAATCTAAAAGAAGAAGCTCGGCCAGTCAACCACACCCCATCCTGTAAGATTGATGATACAGTTGCAAGCTTGTTACTTCCATAGTTGATTTGGATGTTGGCACCAAGGGCATGAGCCAAGACCCCATGAGGATGCCAGTTATCAAGCCATAAGAGGGTTGAAGATCCATCATCAATAATTAACTTGATATGGGGGAGAGCTAACTGCCTGTGAGATAGGATAGTCCTCCACACCCAGGATGAATCATGACAAGCAGATACCGACCAGATAGAATCTCTCTTGAGATAGTTACAGTATATCCACTCAATTCATAGGCTGTATTTTCTCTGCCACTCGCCGCACCAATTTCATGATACAAGCCATGTTTACCTCTTTAATTCTCCAAAGTCCCAGACCCCCTTCCTCTTTTGGTAGGCACACCTTTGCCCAACCAATAGAGTGAAAAAACTTGTTGTCATCCCCCCTTTTCCACAAGAAGGCACTCATTAGGCTTTCAATTTTTTGGATAATAGTGCATGGAAGCCTAAAGATACCGGTCCAATACAGATATGAGCTTTGCATCACCACTCTAACCAACTCCAGCCTACCTGCATAAGATAAGAACTTGGCTTTCCATAGTTGTAACTTTTTCCTTAGTCTATCAAGAATTAGGGTACAGTAGTGGGCTTATAGTCTAGCCGATATTAAAGGAAGCCCAAGACAGGTAACTGGCAACGAGCCCAGCGGAAAGTCCACAATGTTTTTAAGGGGTCTGGCGAAGGGGATCATCAATACCTTCATGGAACAGAATAGACTTGTGCTTGTTAATGGAAAGACCCGACATAGAGCTAAAGCGATGCATAACATCATCAATGGCCTGAAATGACTTCACATTTCCTTTAGTGAAAATCATGATATCATCCGCAAAAGCTAAGTGAGTCAGCTTAATGGCCTTGCACTTAGGGAAGAAATCAATGGGATGCTGTTGGGCCTTCAACTGGATGCATCTAGAGAGACCTTCCAAGGCAATACAGAACAACAGGGGACATATAGGGCATCCTTGCTTTATACCTTGGCTAGCGTTGAAAAATCCAACAGGACTTCTATTGACTAAGACCGAGAATCTAGGCAACGAAATATAGGACCATACCCACTGGCGAAAGGTGTTGGGAAATTTCATCTTGGCCATAGCTTCCATGAGGTATTCCCAACTGACATGATCATAAGCTTTATTGAAAATAGCAGCAGGAGAATGACTTTTCCTATCAAAACCCTTAGCAACAATCATGATATTATCCACAATATTGCGCCCTTGAATAAAGGCCGATTAGCTTGGGCTAATTCGATAACTAATAACCTCTTTCAACCTAATAACAATAATCTTGGCAATAATTTTGTAAGCATAAGGATATGGGCCTAAAATCACCAATAGAGCAAGCACTCTCCTTCTGAGGGATGAGGCAAAGGAATGTTTGATTAATTTCTCTAGCTTGATCCGGATTTGAAAAGAAACTGCGGATAGCCAATATCATATCTGTCTTAATAATGTCCCAGGCAGCCAAGAAGAATCCCATACTAAATCCATCATGACAGGGGCTTTTTGAGTTTTAATAAACTTTACTGTAGCAAGGATTTCATCTTTTATGCAGATGCCAGCCAATCTATTACTTTGGACTTGGGAAATGTAAGAACCAAATAAATCCGGTGGGATACTGTCACTAGGGGTGGAATCAGGCGTGTTGTACAAGTTGTAGAAGTGATCTTCTGCCATCATCTTGATCCCAGCCACATCAGCAATAGTAGTACCATCCTCAGTCATCAAGGTAGATATGTGAGTTCTATTGTGATTAGCCTTCACTGACTTGTGGAAAAAATTGGTATTTCTATCACCCAATTTCAACCAGTTAATTCTGGATTTCTGTTTGAAGAAGCTTTCCTCTTGATTAATCAGCGCCGCAAGATTAAGGGATAAAGACTTTTCTGCTGCCAGTAGATCACAATAATTTGCTTGTTGCTGGAGACTATTTTGAATATTATAAAGAGCTGCCCTACAATCCTGCACAGCACTAGAAACATTTCCATCACACTCTTTGTTCCATTGAACAAGAGCCCGTTTAGTCTCCTTTAATTTCCTAGCAAGACTAACCAAAGTCTGGCGGGAATCCAGAGCAAACCTATTCCAAACATTTCTAACAACATTTCTAACAACATCTTTGAAAGGCTTGGGCCCGAAAGAAATATATGGGGAAATGGTAAGAATAATCGAGCAATGATCAGATATCTCTGGGGGATCAAAGCTCGCCTTCGAAGAACAGAGCATAGATAGTCACTTGTCATTAACCACAACTCTATCAAGCTTACAAGATACCCTTTGGTCGTCATTTCTTCTATTAGACTAGGTATAATTCATTCCCGTCCATTTCAGGTCAACCAGACCATTGGCGTCAAGGCAAGAAGCAAATTCGCCGACTGATTGATCATTGAAGACACCTCCTTGCTTTTCATTGGCATACTTGACCACATTAAAGTCTCCCATAATACCCCAATGGGTTCCCTCCCATGGTCGACTGAATAGCTGATAAATCTTCCCATAATTTTCTTCGATCAATTTCATGGTTAGAAGCATAAACAGCAGTAATGACGAAGACTTTGGAATTAATCATATCCTTAACTTTAAAATGGATAAATTGATCAGACATACTCACCAAGGAACAAGAAGCCTTGAGGTTTTCCCATAGAATCCATAGCCGGCCATTAGGATGATGACTATAGTTACTTAACGTTTGCCAACCTGGAGCTATAGCTTTAGCAATGTCGGTAGCGTTGCTTTCTTTAACTCTAGTCTCCCCAATAATACAAAAAGAATATGATTCTTCATCATATGAGACCTGACTTGAGCTTGCTTTGGAGGAGTATTAAGACTCCTGATATTCTAGTAGAAACCTTTCATCTTGAACATAGAAAATTACAGGACAAACGATCCAATTAGGATCGGTTAGATTCATCCATACCCAACGAAGCTCATCGGGCTTTCCTTGTTTCGCGGATCTCTTAGCTTTAGTTCTAAATCCAGAATTAACCATCTCAAGTAGGTTCATCTCCCACCATTCTGCCATCATTAGAGCTTACCATTGTACCAAATCTTCGCCTAGGACAGCAACCGAAGGGTTCAGATCAGGGATTGGACCAAGGGTATCAGCAAGGGTTGGGGGAACAATAGTCGGGCAAAAGGGACTGGGCTCAGAGGCACTGGGAGAGAGAGAATTGGATCGGATGATTTCAATACACGGCAAACAATCAGAGTTGGTAGTCGGGTAAGGAAGAGAGGAATTAGGATTTGGAGATGGGTTTGGGCCTGGGTTTGGGTTTGGGGTTGGGTTCGGAATTGGGTTCGGATTTGGTTTAGATTTAGGGTTGATGGCGGTTGGGTTGCTACAGGGTAATGGTTGGGGTTGGTTCAAAGGTTGGTTGATTGGTTAAGGTTTGGGTTTATAGAGGATTGGTTCATAGGGAGGGTTTTGGTTCAACCAACCCCTTTGCTTTTCCTTGAGGAATAAGCAACGGTCGGGGAAGGATTAATTCTAGAGACAGAATTCACAGACTGAACATTTAAAAGACGAAGCTGCTGGTTTCCCGAAGAAGGAAGCTCACGCAGAGGGTTCGACAGGTCCTAATGAGAGGCTCTAGCAGGCGACGACAACCTATCCGGATGATTCAGGGTTGCAGGACTGGGGGATTCTGAGAAAGCTTCATCTCTGGCAGGGGTAGAGGGTGCGATTGAATCAAGGGTTTGGATTTGCTCGTTCAAAGGATCAACCGTCAATTCTTCCTCATCCAAGCCTAGAGCGGAGAACTTGTTGCAGGCAAGGAATAAAGTATTGTGTATCGGTAGCGTATCGATCGAAAAATTTTAAGAGACGTATCGGATCGTATCGTGGATACGGTAGATACGCTAAGATACCTAGATTACGGGGCAAGATACAAACGTGAATGATTAGGGAATTTGCAAAACACAATTTTTAAGCATAAAAAAACTATAATAAGCAATTTTCAAGTATTTCCAAGGATTAAAGACATAGTTGATGACATCTAATGAGCTACAACCTTCAGTTCCCATGAATTGTAGGTTTTCAGCAAGGAAGAAGACCAGAAAAGTGGAAAAAAAAAAACCAGTTGTATCAAGCTGTATAAGTGCGTATCGACTGTATCGAGGTGTATCGATCCGTATTGGTAAGTGTATATTATTTTTTGCAAGAATAGAAACATAAGTGTATCGATACGTATCGAGTGTATCAACTGTATCGAAGTGTATCGAGCCGTATCGGTTCGATACAGTCAATACATGTGGATACACTTTTTGTTTTATGAAAAGAGATATGTATCGAAGAGTATCATATTGACCACTATCGATACGGATACGTATCGGTGGATACAGGGCGTATCGTATCGATACTTAAAACCATGGTTGCAGGTATGTACAGAGTCTACCTCTTGATTGGGTTGGTTCTTACTGATTTGGCCTCCTCTGATAGGGTCTTCGATCACCAATTCCACGTCACCGTCATCTTCTCCGTCCATCCCTTCCTCGTCAGAAACACTAGTGGAATTAGGGTTCCTAATGATTTTTTTTCTCCATACTGGATGAGATTTTGGGGCCTCTTTCCATTCAGAGTTCTTAGAGGCCTTTTCTTGCACTGTGGAAGCCGGCCTGCATGTTCCAGTGTTGTGACCGAACACTCTGCATGAGGTACATAGCGGCGGTTTCCACTCATACAGCACCTTTTGTTTCCAGAACCTTCCCCTGATTTGATTGTAACCGATTCCGGAAGAGGGGCATTAGCTCGGACGGATGCACAAATTCTGGCATTTTCACCAAGTCCAGCCTGGTGTTGTACCACTGATCCCCGGATCAGGTAGGACCTTCCGTACCTTTGTTTCATCCATGAATATTGGCTGCTGTTGGAAATGTGAGGGGCCTTAATTCCCCTTCTAAGCAAGTGGAAGTACAATCTTTGATCAAGAATCATCAAGCCTCTTTTTGTATTCTGGTTAAATCCCAAGTTAAAGAGAACGATGCTGAGCCATAGCTAAATATCTGGCCCCCAACTGTGATTTCATCACTGACTATTATCACCATCCAAATGGTCACATTGGTGTATTTGGGATGGTGCAAAACTTAGTTCGCTGTATCTAGCTCTTCGTCTCAACACAGTCATGATGTAGGACAATCTAGTTTTTAGGGTCTTCTACATTTACAACTAACTAGGTATTAGGTTACCTAATGTTTAGCTCGTTAGGGTAGATGATGGCAGCATACATGTCTTGCATTTAGAGATTTAGGACTGAGATATATCAAACAATGATCAATAAAATCCTAGCATATGATCTACCACTTAGCAATGCTCAAATAAAGTGAAATAGCATTTCAGGAAATAAAGGGCAGCGTTTGACAAATTGTATTATACACGATAATTTCAGTACCCTTAAAATAGTAGCACCTCTGTCTTTATGCATAGGAGCTCAATTACATGTGATTCAATAACAATTCAACATAGAAAAATTAGGGTACTAAATTAGAATTGATACGGAAACACAAAAATCAGTGTCATATTAAACGATTCAGTTTGAAGATGCTGTTCAACAGTAGGTCAACTGAATAGATATGGAAATACCAAAACAGTAACAGAATATGTGCTGGTATAATAATAGAGAGATTAAAATTGAAAGGAATTAGGAAGATTATGGACTGTCTAACATTAACAGTAAATAGGACAGCAATGAAGAAAGAACATACCATTAGACTGTCACAGGAATTTCACAGTTAACAATAGAGTCTTACTCATTCATTAAATAAAGAAATAAAACAAAGGGGAGGGGAATATAGATGTCATGGATTATTGGGGAAATGGAATTTAACGATTTCAGATAATAGAAAGTAGAAGGAAGAAAAATGAAGAAGGGGAAGAGTGGTAGGGATTCAGAAATAGATTTAGGTAAGAAGAGGAGAGAGAGAGAGAGAGGGGGGGCAGTTCCATTTTCATATTGCATAATTCGTTTTCAGCAAAAAATGGCCTTAAAAGGCCTACAGGAAAAACTGTGTGGGGTGCCCCCCGGGGGGGGGGGTGGGTGGTTGGGAAACTGCCTAAGGCTGTTACAGAATTAAACAAAAGAAAAGAAAAACTGTAAAAGGGAGTGGGGGGAACTGTTCACATGGACAGTGAACAAGGGGTGGGGTGTGGGTGTCTACATTACATTTAAAAATAAAGGCATAACTGAAACTGAATTAAAAAAAAAAGAACTAAATAACTGAAATAACAGTCATAAAAAAACTGAAATAACTGTCGTAACAGAATACAGAAAAAAAATATAAAATAAAAATATATTGATGATCAGCTGCTCTACTGTAAAACTGTTGGGATGTCCTCATCACGTCATTTTCTCCTTTCTGACAGGGTGGGTCTTAATAGATGTTTCATCTTAGTTATCTATGCTTCTCACTTGTCCTCTGAAGGGTAGGTTCTCTGGAATGATCTCAGAAGAATATCAACTTTTGTTGATTATATACCTTGGGGCCTTGTTTAATGTAGTCCGTCACTTTCATGAAAATGTTGGTAGTTTTATTGATGAAGCTTCAGTTGGAGATTAAATCATGCCTTGATGATACTGGAGTGGACGATTTAAAATGGACTGGGTTGAAATACACATGGAACAATAGAATAATGGATAATTTAAGGGTGGCTTGCAAGCTCGACAGAGCCTTGGTGAATGATAAATGGATCTCGACCTTCTCCTCTTCAGAGGCCTTTTTTTATTCTTCCAGGATATCAGATCATATGCCTAATTTTCATCACCATTCGCCCCAGTTTCGTTTGGCCCTAAATCTTTCTAGTTCTTTGATATCTGGACTTCTCATAAAGAGTTTCTGCCGATTGTGAGGGAGCCTGGGGTTGTCCAGTAAAGGAATCTCACAACCCTTTCATTATCTTCTCCCAAAGACTTAGAGAAGTCAAGGCTGCCCTTAGTAGATGGAATAGAGATTCCATTGGGAATATTATAAATGCCACCCAGGAATGCAGAGAAGAGCTGGAGTCGGTCTAAAGCAATCTTCATGCTGATTTGGGAAATCCCTCCTTACAAGAGAAAGAAATGATCTATATCTATTCGGCTGGCCATGTTGGTGGCCCAAGAGGAGAGCTTCTCAGAAATCCTGTACCAATTAGCTTAAGCTTGGTGATAGAAACTGGGCGGCTTCCACAGGATTATGAAAGCTTATTATAACCGAAACTCTATTACTTGATTTCTAAGGGTAGAGTTGAGGACTACTTCAAGGGCATATATAGCTTGACTACATCTATTCTGTGATCCATGAAAACCTCTTTGAGAAAGTGCTATTAGTTGAGCAGCAAGATGCTATGGGAGCTTTGTCTTTGGAAGAGAAAATCCTTAGAGCCATTAAATCTTCCAAGGCTCATAAAGCTTATGACTGCTTGTGAGGGGTTTCGAGAGGAAATCCCATCCTCTAGCAATGTTGCTCAAAGTTGACATCCACAAAGCTTATGATTGCTTGGGATGGGACTTTCTGAAAGAGTTTTTGACCAAAATGTACTTCCCTCATGAGTTTGTAACTTGGTTCTATCATTGCATGATTTGCATCTCTTCAGCTTGCTTCTCAACCCTTGTTAACGGGAGTCTGGTGGGTTTCTTTGCCAGTCGTAGGGCTATTTGGCAAGGGTGTCCCATCCAATGTCCCTTTATCTTTATACTCTCATTATGGAGGTTCTATATTGTAGCTTGCAGATTGGGCTTGACCTTAAGGATATTGGTTTTCCCCCAAATGCAAAGCCATTAGGTTGACTCATCTTGCCTTCCGATGATGTTCTTATTTTCTCTAAGGCTAACTCCAAATACTTAGCCTTAATTTCTAGCATCCTCTCCTCCTTTGGTACTTTGTCTGGGTTATTTGTCAATGGACAAAATTCTTCTCTTTTCTTGACGGGGGTTGATGATGAAGTGAAGAAGAGTTTGAGAAGCATTTTGGGGTTCTCCCTGGGTCATCTCCTAGTCACATATTTTGGTCTCCCTTTGATTTCCTCCGAACATTTTGCCCACCCTTGCTCCCCTATTCTTGATTGCCTTAGGAAGACTCTAGCTCTGGAAGGCCAAATTTTTATCCTATGCTGGCCATCTGGAATTGGTTGTGTGATGTAAAACTTATTCATTTATTGGGCCGGGGTATTTGGCCTGCCCCACTCCATTTCTCAAAAGATTGAGTCTTTTATGAGTGCCTTTCCTTGGAAGGGTTCCAACTACAACAAGTTCCTGTACACCTTGAGCTGGTCCTTGGTTTTTTTTCCTAAAGAGGAGGGGGCTTAGGCCTGAGAAGGGTCAAGGAGGTCAATTCAGATTGCCTCATTAAGTTGATTTTGAAAGCGGTTGTGAGAAGGAAAGTATATTGCTTGATTGGCTATATGCAAAGCTTTTTAAAAATGCTCTATATGGGCTGTTTCTTGTGGCAAGGATTTTTTGTGGACCTGGAAGAAGATTCTTGACCTTAGATCAAAAGTGATTAACTCTGTCAAGACAAGGGATTAATGATGGGTCATCTACTCTACTCTGGCTCGATAACTAGCATCCTCATGGAATCCTTACCAGATATGGGGAAAGAATCAAATACGGATCTGGTTGAGACAATAGCAAAGTGCCATCTATTTTGTGTGAAGATGGTTAGCAGCCGGATAGGCTTTCCTTGGCTAACCTATCCCAAGTGTGGTCAGTGCTCCCAGGTATTCCTAGAAGACTTACAGGAAGAGGAGACCTCGTCATGTGGACGGCTTCAACTTCGGGTTCATTCTCCTCTTCTGCTTGGGAGCTTGTCAAAGCCCTTGCTCTTAGGGTTCCATGGTTCGGTATCATCTGGTTCCAAGGCCACATACTCTGCCGTAGTTTCATTGCATGGAAGGCTCTCACCATGTCTCTCCTGACTAAGGACTAGCTATAACAGAGGCACCTTTGCTCCCAAACAGTTTGCTGCCTCTGTTTGTCAGGCTCAGAGGACATTCCTCACCTCTTTTTTGATTGCCCTTCTCAGCATCGGTTTGGGAAGGCATCCTCTGTTGTTGCTGGTCTTCTAGAAGGCGTATTCGATAGGGATCGAAGATGGATTAGCAAAGTTTTCAAAGGGAAGACTACTTGCAACAAGGTAGGCAAGAGCTTGCATTCGGAGAAACCATGTACTACATCTGTGGAAGCAAAATTTGAGGTCTTGGATAGAAAATCTTGGAATTTCAATCAGATCTGGGACACCATCATGTTAGAGCTTTGGGGTCTCTCATCTCCATAGCCAAATCTTGGTATGATTCCCCTAGGAACATATTTCCCATAAATGCTTGGGATCTACCTATCCAAGTTACTGTGGATAGGAGTTCCCATGCTGATCCATTGTAATTTTCTTTTCTGTTTCGGTCCCTTTTTGGGACCCCCTTGTACCATTGTGCCTTCTTGAATATATTTTATCTATTCACCTGAAAAAAAAAATAGCACTTTTCTATCCCAAATTTTCCGTACTGCCATATGATCTGTAGTGTATGCCAAATTTCATTTGCTTTTAGTACTACTAAGATCCTTATGAGCTCAATTTGTTGTGCATTTTTTGTAACAATGGGTCCTGGCTGGAGTTCTCAGTGGGGTGAACAGCCTTGAGGTTACTGCTTTTATTTTCTATTTGGAGTTTGTCTCATCCATCATGAATTGCTTTGATCTTTCAACAAAGTACAGACTCAATTTTGGTTCTAAAATTCCAGATGTCAATCACGATGAGTCTTGTCAGTGCCCATGGGGTTATAGCTCCTTCAACTTACCTCTTTCTTTGTGTGAAGTATTCATTTGATCTCGTTGTTTGTTTATTTATTTCCTTCATGTTATATCTATCTTTGTTTGGCTACTAGCATATGGATGCTTTATTTCATCGTAATCTATGCCACTGAATTGTCAGCCTCTTATTGTAGAAGCAGTAGAGAATATCTTGATTTCTGTTCTCTTACTTTCAAACATAAAGCATTCCCCTCATTGGTTTCACATTTCCCAACACTCTTCCATACCATATAATTTTAATTAATAAATTGTTTCAGAACTAATATGACATGAAGATAAGATGGTTTCTTTCATGTATCTCTCAAAATGCAGATTGATTCAGTCGCTGAAGAAGTTGAGCAGAGGAAGTCCAGCAATGATGTGGTAGGTTTCTACAGATTGCTTAGCAGCTCCCAGTGATTGATGAAGTCTTGTTTTCTTAAATTTTGTTCCTTGTATGGACAAAACTGCACTCATTAAGTCATTATTGCAGGTATTTATGTATGGAGGTGTTGGCCCTTTGCATTCGGATGTATCTGTAGCAGGTGTTGCAAAAGCCTTTGGAGTTCGTCTGGTACGTTGCATTTCAGCATGAAAATGCTTTCATATGCCAAATTATTTTGAATATCTCAATATATGCTAGTGTTCTATGGTAAATTTTTTACTTGTAATTCAGAGGTTGTCGCAGTGGGCATACTATGATTGTATCATTTAGGCACAGATCTGTAGGTCCTCACCCGGAGAGAGGGTTTCGCACTGTTTCTGCCAGTCTTACTCAACAATGCAGTGACACCTCATTGTAAGCTTGCAGTCATAAGAAACTTGGCCACCTGGTTGATAGCTTGCTCCAAACTGCAACCTGTATCCTATGGTACTTGTTTGAGGTTGCACCCTTATAGTTTTGAAGGCTATGTTACACTATAGAGCTGAGCAGCAAGTTGCTAACCTATAATCAAAATGGGGGCCTTTAGATACCCCTCTTTTTAGGAGATGGCATTGCAGTCATCACATTTGACACTCTCAATTATTTTTTATCTGGTGGCCATCATTTCAATTTTATTTTGTGCTTTATTTATTATAATGATTTTGATTGTTTTATCCTTTTGGGTTTTCTGAAGTTGGATCTCTACTAACTTTAGTTCATAGTTTCAATTTTCACATTGCAGGCTCCTGATGAAGAATTTGAAGAATGTCTCATGCATCTTATGAATGAGCAATACACTGGGCATCGGAATGAGGTAACTCAATGCTAAGATAACACTGCATGTCTGCCAGTAAGAATATCATAGTCTTATAAAGACAAGTGCTTATTTGGAACCGTTATGATGAAGTGGGGCTACTCATGGGAACATTTTTAGCAGATAGGATCACAGGAACATACTCTTTTGGTTCAGTTTTGTTAAAAATAATACTGAAAAACCTGGGAATGTATGGGGGATGAGGCAAACAAATAATAATATATGTTAGAAATGGAAATGGGACATTAAAGGAGAGTATAGTAAATTTTCTTTTTCCACATTTTTTGGAACAAATATTTTTATTTAATGATTATTTTTTTTAATAAAAATTTTAACCAAGCATGAACATTTTTAAAAAAATTAGTATCCGTTGCTACATAAAGTTATCTATGTGGAAGTGCCATTCTCGGTAGTAATTATGAAGATAATATGCAGTCCCCATTAATGTGAATTGTCAAAGTAACACGTTATGACATTGTGGTTTGTTCTGCATGTTTATTGATGCTAAAATTGTTTTTGATCTTTAAATCATTTTCCCTTTCAGATGATCCAATTACCTGAGGGTATAACTGAATTGCTACACCATGAAAAGCTGCCGATGCCTTTGGTAAGTGTCTGGCTGCTGGTTTATGTTGACAAGATTTCCAGAAATATCGTATTTTTGAATTTTTGACATTATAGCGGTACTTTACTTCAGTCTGCTACCTATGTTACTCATGTATTTGAGATTCTCATGTGGAAGCCATTTATTTGTACTTAAGGAAAAACTGCTTACCTATACTATCCACCAATTTCAAAGGGCATAAACAAAGAAATAACTTGCCTTGTTAAGTTTATCTGATGTTGAAGCAGACCGAGGCTAACAAGCATATTTGTTGGTCGTATTTTCTGAGTTTGATGTGGTCACTAATGAGGATTTTATTTTATAAATTTGACTTAGTCAATGGTATTCCCTTGTGCTGGATAATATGCTTGATGAAGTGGATTACTGTTATAGACTGTTAGGACCATGATAAAGCCAACCAATCAGAAAACAGCACATGGCTTCACACGGATTGAACATCTCTGTGGACACATTTCAGGATTTCATTACTTCAGATAAAGCACGCCTCTTCACCCTCAAGGGGTTATAGACGTGCCCGAAACCACTATATTCAGATAAGCGGTAACTAACCCACTAATAATTGGTTAGTTACACGTTTCGACCACTAGAGACAATTAAAGGCGACATAAATCACGTTTTGAAGGAGTTCAAAGGCGGTTATAATAAAAACAACCCTTAGATCCACATCAGACGGCTAGGAAGCTCTCCCACATCCACACGACTCCCCTTTCTCGGGGATGGAACTGTCAGGAGTGCGTAAAGACCCACACGCAACAAGGGTAACTCCTCAAGGATCATGGACAAGGTCCTGAGATCCACAAAACTGCAAAGATACGCTCCTAACATCAAGGTTACTCCATGCCCTTATAAATACCCCCAACATTGAAGGTAAATAGATCGAACTTTTGCTATTCAATACTTACATACTTGTTGATATTATTACATTTCATCTCTATCTTGAACTCGTCTTTCTCTATTCCCAATTTCATCTGCTTATTGTCCCAAGAGCTGACTTAGGCATCAGAGTGGCCACAGGGCTATCCAACCCACTCCTCTTCTGTCTGTTTACATTCTGTGACAGGTGTCAACATCAGGAGCCCAGACCAAAATCAGGCAATAACAGATTGGTGCCTACCATGGGGCCTCTGGTAGTCAATTTCTGAAAATCCCACCTTCTTTGATTTATTTAACCAGTTACTAATGACACCCCCAAGAAGAGAACACAAATACGCTTTACGCAGCATTGTGGATGACCATCCCCAGAATGGGGATACTCAAAGTGACGAGGTTGAAGCTCAATGAGAATAAGCTAGCATGAATTTGTTTGTCTATTCTATTCCCAGGTACGGAGTCAAGAGATGGGGCTAAGTGAACATTTATAAATCACTGGGAAAGGCCAGGGAAGATGCAGCCGAAGTTGCCCAGAGAGTTATAAGTGAAGCGCTGGGAATGGAAATGCTCGTAGATGTAGTAGCAAGAGAGGCCAGGCTTTGAAAGATAGTCAAAAGCTTCGGTAGGGCAACCGAATGCCCCAAGGAGAAGACGTAACACGAAGAGAGATTCGTCCACACAAGAGCTCTCTCTTCTCCCTTTGCAATCGCTTCGTATCAAATACCAAGTTGGGCTCAACCACGACACGCCACCAGTAGTACCACCACCCCAGACACAATAGTTCGTGATTGCCGCATAACTAAATGCCATCATCCTCCAGATTGAGGCATTGGTACGACTTTTCCAGCAGCAGCCAAACCAGCAACAGCCTGCACCAATGGCTCTTAGGCATGCCAAGAGGGCACCGTTGTAGTTGGGGGGTGGAGTCCCTAACAACCCATAGCTCTGCAATCTGGGAACGTAAGCTCATCCAGCTCGTAGTCGGTCCCCATGGCTTGCAGGGGCCCAACCATAGTAGAGTGGGAGCCGTCATTCACATGGACAGCGAGTTTTGGGGCATCATGCTCTGTAAGCTCCAGAGAATGCAGCAGCTCTAGCGGGCCAGCGGCTCCCAAATGAGCTCAGTGTGTGGCAGAATCCAGCAGTCACAATCCTCCCCACGCCTCCCAGCGTGTATTAGTCCTTGACCGGCTTAGCCGACCAAGAGAATAGAATGGACCTGATGCAGACGTACAAGCCAGTGTAAACGCAGCTTGGCAACAACGAGTTGCACCTAATGTGGTCGTCCTTCTGGCGGCCTAGCCCCCGATCGATGACTTGTAACAGCAGTTGCTGGAGTTGACCTGACGGCTCCAGCAGATCGAACAAGGCCCAGACGCCTATGTTCAGTCGACGTTCAGCGTTGAGATGGCCCTCTCAGACGTAATTATGCGTTTTCCACTCCCTATAGGTTACGTCCTGGCGATCACACCTTATGATGGCACTACGGACCCTGAGAGCACTTTGACTACTTCAGAATAGAGATGCTCCTGCACGGCTACCATGATGCCATCTATTGCCGGTCATTCCCCTCCATTTTACGGGACGCCAGCTAGACGTGGTTGAACAGCCTGCCACCACATTCTATTAACTCCTTCAGAGAGCTCAGTATCAGTTTCTTGACGCACTTTCAGTGTAGTCGGGGGATGAAGAAGATAGTCGCCGATCTGATGGCGATTAAACAGGAAAAGGATGAGTCTCTCAAAACGTTTATCGCTCATTCAACAAAATAGCACTTGAGGTCAAGGATCTCCAGCTGGAAGGAACCACGGCAGTACTCAAAGCTTTTACTCGTGATGAGAAGCTCATCTATTCTGTCACCAAGAAACCACCCGGAAATCTCACCGACATGCTCCATTGGTGTAATAGGTACGCCGCAGCCAATGACGCGGTGGAAGTTGCTACAAAGAACGAGCGCGATGTGTCGGATCAATCCGACAAGTTCACTAAGGCCTCAGAAACCAGCAAAATGCCGAGGTCGGGGAAGGAGCACCAGTTGACAGGGAAGACAAGCTACCCTGGACGAACTCCTTACATTCCTCCAACATACACACCTCTGAACAAACCGGTGTCAGAGATCATGCTCATCAAGAGGAATGATCCTTTGATGGTGAGGTCACCACCACTCTACTCCTAGCCTCAGGAGCGTAACCCGAGACGATTCTGTCACCACCACAATGAGCATGGCCAGTATACAGACGATTGCCGACTGCCGACGTCTCAAGGGTCTCATTGAAGACAATATTAACGCAGGCCACTGGACGGAGTTTGTGGACGAGGCATGACTCCTTAAAAGTAATTCGAATAAAAACAGGCTGACCTGCCACTAACAACTGCTGGACAGAAGCAGGATAAGGCAGCGGGACAAACAATGACAGAGATCCAGACGGTCAGGATCCCCCACCATGTCGGCGCTCACCTAAACGCACTGACTTCAATATGATCCACCTCCTACCATGGGACTTTACTCCAAAGTCGGAAGACAAGCCCTGTGGCAGAGATGGAAAACAAAAGACAAGGTCGGGATCCTAACTCGGCTACACTCGACCTGTCAAGGAAGAAGTTTCAGCCTGGCAACTAATACAGGAGTTCGCCGACCTGAACCTTGCCCAAATGAATGACCTCTAGGACTTCAAGCCGGATTCAGAACAAGTTCGCAGAGGACGAGACCCTTATGCTTGATTGGTTCTCGGCAAAATCCCCCCTCGAGTGATGTTCGCAGATTGGCTAGAGTTAAAGCACGATCTCGCTCTGGCCGACCATGAGTCTGCTGGCCACGACTACTACAAAATTGTCACAGTCTGGCCAAAGCACTACTTTAGATGCGTCAATAATATCCTCAGGGCACCTCTAGCAGATGGTGGCACACTGACTAGTTGAGTAGACGGCATCGAAGTCTCAAAGACAAGGGGGGAAGCTTCGAACCGGGGACTTTATCTCCTTCAGCGATGAGGACTTAATCGATATTGTGATCCCTCACGAGGTCGCAATTGTCATCAAGATGTCTATTGGCAACAAGCACAACGTAGGGAAGATTTTGGTCTACATTGGAACTGTTTCAAAGATCCTTTACTACCACACCTTTACTCAGATGGGGTTAGACGACAGGCAGCTGAGGCCAATTCGGTACTCACTGATTAGCTTTTCGGGAGATCTAGTCACATTGAAAGGGGCCATTTTCCTAGAGACCAAGGTTGGCGAAGACCTCTGAAGGGTTAGATGCCTTATGATTACATGGTAGTTGACATCCCTTCCCGCCATAAAGCCATATTAGGTTGGCCAGGCCTCAATCAGTTACGAGCATGCCTGTCCACCTATTAGTTTGTGATGAAGTTCCCCACTGAGGACGGAACCGGCTACTGCAAAGCCGATCAGTTGGTGTCTAGAAGTTGCTACTCAGCCAAGCTCAAGGCACACAGCCAAGCAGCCCCGGTGCATCTGATCATCCTTGAGGACCTCCGCGACGACCTTCGACAGAATAGAGGCACCACAGCCGAAGAGATCGTCCAAGTCCCCTCTTCGGGGATGTGCTAGATCGTACCTTCCAGATGGGCTCGTCCCTTCACTGGTGAGCAAAGGGAGCAACTCATAGCCTTCCTCTGGAAGAACTCGGACGTCTTCGCATGAACTGCAGCCGACATGCCAGGCATCCCTCATGAACTTATCAAGCACCACCTCGCGATTGACCCAAAGCACAAGCCTGTAAAGCAAAAGAAGATGATGTTCGCCCTCAGAATGACTGGCTGTGATAGATCAAGAGGTGAATAATCTATTGCTCATCTTGTATGTGAGGTTATTATGGTTTACGATTCCTCAAATGGAGTTGCGGTTCCCCATTGAGCAATTAGTATTTATTAACAAATATTAATGCAAGGGAATGTGTTTAATGAGCAAGGCCCATTCTCATTCCCGGCCTAACATATGGGCTCACTATTAATGAGTTATTGTCCGTGGTACGGTGGAGTCATTCTTTAATACATCCTATCCTCTTATATTGTAAGTGGGACTCCATCTTATCTAGTGGAGTTCCCTTTTCCTTATTAGAATATGACTTTCTCTTTATTAGAATAGGACTGCTTTTCATTATCTTTTTAGTCATTAGAGTCCTTGTCATGTTGACATGTGGAATTCCTATTTACTTTGTAACTAGAACTCCTCATCTTGTGGAATCCTAGACTTTTCACTTTATCTCTTTTAATAAATAGTGACTGCTAAGAGGAGAGGAACACATTGATTCTCTCCATCTTCTCTTATTTTTCTGTTTTGTCACAGTATTTCTGAAGTGCCTATGCGCCAATAAACTCTATACTGTCATAATAAAGCCTGCATTAATATTGCTCACAATCTGATGTAATGTGACTAGACTGAATATATAGAATTTGATCACCCATTGTCACTTCATATCAATGATAAATTGAGATCGGATAATTTGGATAATTGTATGTTAAGATGGTGGACAAATGGTAGATATTCTCACCAAGAAATCTTATGGTGTTTTAGATAAGTGTTGTAATATAGTAATCGTCGCAACTAGCAATGGCAGTTACAAAAGAGATTTAGAGGAAAGACACTGTGGGCCATCACTTCTCCCTTCCTTTTTCTCTCTGTTCCCCCCTACTTGAGCAAGCCCTGAACCTCACACATTTTCTGCTAGTTTTTGCACGTAATATTTTTATGTGCTAATATTCAATTTTTCACGAGACATGGCATACTCTGTTGACCTAATAACTGTAGTTTAAGTCAAGAAGTCTTGTAGTGTTATTGACGTACCTAATTTGGTTTCATTTTCAGAAGATTTGATTTCTCATTGGTCGAGCAAACTCTAATTTTTTGTTTTTTTTTTTGGGACCCGATGAGCTAGGTCAGCTTTCTTACTTGAAGGACTTATTGTCCTGTAATGCTAAGATTTTAGGTCTCCATGGTTTCCACCTATGGAATCATCAAATTCCGTTCATCAAATTCTGCCAATATGTCTTTAGGAAGCCACAATAAGTGACCATGAGTCATGGAGTAATAAAACTCAGAGATTGGGAAATCTACTAGGGAACAAAGTTATTCTCAGCTCAAATCAATGAAGAAATTTCGGCCACCAAAACAATTTTTATCTTGATGATAAGATGGGAATATACCCAGGCTCAACTTTGATTTCTTAAAAACAGAAAAAAGTTAACTCAAACCTAGAGTTAAAAAATTGACATGTTGATATTAATCTGGAATAGTTTTTAATTTGTTTAGGCTCAAATTTGGTTTAAAACAAGGAGTAATAAAGCCCAAATTACCAAATATCCTTGTTGTCCCAGAAAAAATTGATTAATCAGGAACCAAATGTAGTTAGAACTGCTAATGTTTCCTGCACCGATTTTTACGACACTATGTTAATAGAATGGAAAGATTGCCTGGATTGATTAATTTTCAAATTTGTGCCTCTTTGAATTTGACTGATACTGCTGTGTTGAACATTGCTTGTTGGGTGTTAGACCAAATTGCAGTTATCAAGATATATTTTGAACCTGTCCTGCCAACATATGGTTTTCCATTGGGTACCACCTGATAATTTTGATTGAAAAATATGCCCATTAAATGATTTACTGATACATCCAAATCTACAGCCACATGAGAACATTCCAGTGTCAATATAAACTATTGGATTCACCAGTGTGCCAGAAAATCACCTAAGCCACCAGCCAGGTTGCCTTGGTGTGTTAACAGAGTTGGTTTCCATTTCAAATGGAAAAATATAGTGACACTGGTCTTGGTTTCTTATTTCTTCCTTTGACATAGCAACAACAATCTAAAGGCCATAATTTGTCACTGTGAGTGCCATTTGAAGCAACATTATGATGCACTAAAGCATGCAGTGGTTTTTTCTTGTAGATCAAATGCCAAAATGTGATAATTCTTTCTGCAACAAATATTATTGAGCTAGACAAGCAGTGGGATTGTTTAATTGAGCTGACCAGCTCCAGTGGCCCTCTAATGTCGGTGGCACCATTTGTATCAAAGAGTCTGATTACATCTCTTTCTGACGTATGTATCATTCTTATTATTGCGTTCTGCTCTGAATTTTCTGTTCATGGCCTCATTCTTTTTGCATTTTATGGTATGATTTAACTGCATATTATACTCAAAATATAAAATCTTGTTAATTAAAGCTTCACTGTGTACTAACTTTTCCCCCTTCGAGTTGATATGTACTGGATTTGACAGTGTATGAGTTAGTTTTAATAGCTCATTTTTTTTAATGTCCCTTAATTTGTGAGGATTTATTTATTTATTTTTATCTTACCTTCCATTGTTTATCCTTTTTCTTTTGGGCATTTGGATTTTGAGTTATCTTAAAATGTTCTCTAATGTATGACAATAATTTAGACACTGGTATGGCAGTTAGCATATTGACGTTTCTCAAAATGTATTTCTTGCAGCAGGAGACCAAGAGTCCTTTATTGGGTAAGAATAAAGAAGGGAGGCAATAGAGTCATTCTCCCCAGGGAACCCTTCCTCTACAAGTAAATCGGATTAAGTACAGGGGCGAAGATTTTCATGGGAAATAAAAATGGAACAAGAACCAAATACTGCTGTTCATTGTTAACATAGACAATATTTTGACTGGATTAAATATTCGTAAAATCTAGAGAGAAAGGAAGAATGGAGAGAAATGAAGAGGCTGCTGCAACTTTGGGAGCCTCAACAATTTGTGTTGAGTCTCCCTACTTCAATTCACTATATGATGATAAGCAATACAACCCTAAAAGGGTAAAGAGACAGCATAAAAGTAAAGAAAGGGGGAGGAGAGATAATGCCTTGGGATTAGCACTAGCACTAATCTTAAGAGGCCCTTCCCTATCTCAATAACCATAACAACCCCTCAAGCTGAAGCATATACTAACCATTCGCAGCCTATTACAAATATAATCAATGCGTCCACTTTCTAGAGACTTCGTAAACACATCCGCAAGTTGTTCCCCTGTACAAACATGGCATAGAGAAATAATCCCTTGTAAAAGCTTTTCACAAACAAAGTGACAGTCGACCGCAATGTGTTTCGTTCTCTCATGAAACACATGATTAGAAGCAATATGGATGACAGCTTGGTTATCACAATTCACACCACAACTGCATGG